>PVLA01001007.1:0-288038 GCA_004027455.1 Hydrochoerus hydrochaeris | reverse complement strand
TCTTTCCTTGAGTGTTGGGTATTTTGTCTCAGCAATGAGAGAAAAGTAACCAACACAGCACGTATCCAAGAATTTGTCCATTTCTTCTGTTTTTCCTCTTATTAGAGTAAATGTTCTCAAAGTCAGTATTGATGATCTTCTGAATTTGTTCAAGGTTCATTGTGATTTCACTCTTTTCATACTAATAGTATGAATTTCCATAATTTCGTGAGGTTGGATAAGGGTTTATCAATTTTATTTAATTTTTTTAAAGAACTAATTCTCTAATTCATTGCTTCTTTGTATTTTTTGTATTGTTTTGCTATTCTCAGTTGCCTTAATTTCTGCCCTGATATTTATGATTTCCTCCCTTGTAAAAGCTTCAGGTTTGATTTATTCTTATTTTTCTAGAAGTTACAGGTTTTACATTAGTTTTTTTTAGCTTGTTCTATTTTCCTGATGTGCTAATTCACCTGTATATATTTCCTTCCCAAGACTGCTTTCATTTCATCCTGTATGTTGAATCAACATTGTCATTTAATTGTAGATACTTTTTAATTTTTTCTTTAATTTAATCTGTGACTCACTGGTTGTTCAGTTGGATATTATTTAATTTCCATGTGTTTATGGAGTTTTGTGGTTTCTTTTGCCACTGATGTCCAAGTTCATTGCATTTTGGTCAGATAATAGGGTGATTTTAATTGCTTTGCATTTACTTAAGAATATTCTTTGGTGCAGTATGTGTTATATTTTGGAGAACATCCTATGTACAGCTGAGAAGAAAGCATATTCTGATGTTGTGGGTTCAAACACTGTAGTCATGCACTAAGTCCATTTGCTCAAAGTTTGGTACAGTTTTGATATTTCTTTGTTGATGTTTTGTCAAGTTGTTCTATCTCTTTGTGACAGTGGTGTCTTACATGCCCATGACAACTGTGTTAGTAGTTATTTGATTTTTGTGTTAATTAATATTTGGTTTGTATAGTTCAGTGCACCTATATTTGGTGTGCAAAACAATGAGGGCAATACAGGACTTCACAACAAGTTAATAGAATATCAACAATGGTAATGCCTCATATTATCTTTAAAATAGCTGTCCATAGCATAACACATAACAAAATCAAGCAAAAGAGAACAGAATAAAACCAATCAAAACAAAACAATGGAAATGACACAGGACTTCAAAACAAGGTAACGGGGATTTAATAATGGTCACCACCTTCCCTTTATAGACATTTCCTCCCCTTTCACCTTCACAATATCTATTGTACATTTTGGATCCCACCCACTTCTTCAGTTTTCTTTCTTTAATTTTAGAGGGAACAAAACAGAGCAACAAAATGAATGGAAACAGTGATAAGACCTTAGGGAATCTACCACAGTCACTATTGCATGCTGCTATCCTCTAAATACTTGCTTAACTTTAGCCTTGCAAAACATGTCAAATAATTCAATACCTCTGCATCAGCTGATTGCTTACAGAGGGGAGCAAGGGAGGGGGGTGCAGCATTCTCCTCACTGAACCTGTGCACTGCATGGCTCACAGGCATGGGCTTTGCTTTCATCTTGGCTCCCCTAACCTTGTTGCTAGAGATTCCAGTTAACCACTATGGTGTAGGACAGAGAAAGTAAGTAAAACAAAACAAACAAGCAAACAAAACCTGGAGCCTGGTGGGGAGGAAACAGTCACTTGACCCTGTGTGTGCTGGTGAAATTTGTTGCTAGTCTGCCAGAATATCCTCTGTTTGCAGGAAATCAAAAGAGGTTAGAGACTTTATATCCTGTGTATATAGTCGCTACACGTTCCCTCTCTCCATTTTTTGTGAACTTTCCGGGAATGGCATGTTTTGCTCTGGATTGTGTTCCACCCACAGGCTGTATGCCAGCGGGCAGCCCTGTGGGCTGGATAATTATTTTATAAAGTCCTCGCCTATGTTTTGTTTGATCTAGGATTCCCACTTCAGATTAGTTTTGGCATCAGCATGTATGTCCCTTTCTTTCTTCCAGTGACCTGTGTTGCTAGTTGACTGTCTTTTAATAGCTCTGTGGCTCCTCCTATATTCAATCACACTGAGTCCCTTCCCTAGTATCTTTTGACAGCCAAGTCCCAAAGAGTCCAGCCATAGAAACAGAAGTTGTAGTGAAACCACACCTGAGAACTAAATGCTCCAGTCTGGAAGGAAGGCTCATTTCTGTTCATATTCTACATGGCTACAAATGGGAATGAGAAGGGGAGGGAAACAGTCCAAGCTAGGTAGCTGTCTTTCTGCTAATATTGCACTTTCTGAAAGGTGAACTGATTTTGGCTGTTCCAATCACCTTAATCAAATACTCATTTGATTACAGATGAAGAAATTTAAAAACCTAGAAGTTTCTGATCCATCAGCGTTCTCTATTATTTTCCCATAGTGTTTTTATGATCTGCGGCTGCTTTGTATGTAATGGGGAGGCTTTCAAATAAACTGCGAACTGTATGAAAAGAGAGTTATGCTAGATGATTATAGTAACCAAACAATAATGTCGCAAATATATTTATACTCACTTATATCTTATAAAGTTTCATTTTCCTGATTCACATAATTGTTTGCTATTAAAAATCATCATAAAATGTGTCTTTAATAAGAAAACCTCTGATTTGGTGCTGGATTTCATTTAGAGGTTAGCATTATTCTACTTTATGCTTTCTGCAAAATAAATAAAGAGAATATAGGAACTGTCTGTACCACAAGAGCCACTCTGTAATCTGCAGAATGTGATCTAAATGGAGAATGTTAAAATTTTGGAAAGCTATATTTACAACATGTGTTCCAATGTTGCCCATTAATCAGCACAAACATTCTATGTATATATTTGAAGACTTTCACATCTCCACTCTACCACTGAGGCAGTAGGTAAATAATGCTCTGCTGTGTACAAAATATGACTAGGCTACTCAAAGAAAATAATAAGAAGGCAATTAAATGAATAGCATAATAAAAAAATTCTCATGTTTCAGTTATTAGTATTGCATCACTGTATCTATCAGATACTTAACCAGAGGGACAAAATTTTTTTTCAAATTCTGATTGAATAAATGAAGGAGGAATATTGCATAACATACACAGAAATGTTTATTCATTCAACTTCTGGGTGAACACCTACTATATGCCTGAGGTAGTTCTGTAGACCAGGGATTCAGCAAGTTCCTTACTTGGCCACTTAGTTGTACAAACATGCAGGTCTTTGGTTAAGCAACAAAATAAAAATTTTGCTTATGCTACACAACAAGAGTGTGATTTTTAGGAGTGGATTTGTATAGATTGTCTATTCAAACATCAGAATTTTGACTAGGTATGGAGTAAAAATACAGGCAGACAAGTAATTGCAGCAGAGGACTCCTTGGAATAAAGAGCTGTTTACCAATAAAAAGGCCAACCAGTAAAGCAAGGTGAAGCTAGTTTGTGCATGGGGCTCTCGGGAAGTGTCCTGGAACATGAAAAAATATACCTTCAAATCTTAGAAACTTTAAGACATATTTATAGTGGACTTTCATAGAACTGTAGAACATTGTTAGGCTGTTGGTTTCAGGGACTTACCACTTGTAGAATGTAAAACTTTAAATTTACTTTTTTAAAGAATTTTATACTTTGATGTATTATGGGTGATGTATTTAGAAGGTCATAAAGTTGATGCAAGCTTTTTGGTGAAGAATTTAAAGATACTTGTTTTGGTTTTTTATCTGGATGTCACACTAGAGTTTCATACAGTCATAGATAGAGCTTTGGGGGAGCGATTGGAGCACAGTACCCTGATGTTTATTAGTGGATTAGTCCACTGATGAGTTTATACCTTAATGTGATATTAAATGTGAAGTCTGTTTGGAGGTGAGCCACTGGGGATGTGACCTGGAGGGTGTGTTTCTCCCTCTTCTTTTGATCCTTCTGTGCTTCCTGTCTGCCATGCCATGAGCTGTCTCTCCTCTGCCATGCCTCACTGCTTAGGAACCCCTGCCTATGGATTGGAACTTTTACTAACTGTGAACCAAATAAATCCCTTCTGTTTTAACTTGCAGGTATTGTATATTTTGTGTCAGCAATGAGAAAATAACTAAAACATGTATTTACATTTTATAGAATAAACTTTGCTGGTTGAACCATGCATTACAATTATTTTGGTCATAATTCACAATTATGAGGCAATTTTAAACTCTAATTCTTCAGCCAAAAATAAATCTGTGTGGCTGACATATATAGCTATTGACATAGCACAATAAAGGGTTAGTACTTAGAAGGCTGCAAGTTACAATTACAAAATTCATAATAAGTATAAAAATTGCTGGATTTTGGCAAATAATACATTAAGTTGAACAATTATAAATCAAAGTTTATAAACCTTTCATTAATATGTTGTTGCTTATACAATGTATTGCATTACAGATAAGTTTATTTACCTACTTGCATAATAAAAACATATTATAATCAGTTATATGATGATGTTCTACATATGTAAAATTGTCCACCTGCCTTTTATTTTAATAAGCATTTCACAGATTTTATTCTTTTATTCTTTTATTTCCCCCATCGACATCAGTATCTGAATCATTTGAAAACTACAAATAAAAGCAAAATATCAACCTAAGATTAACATCTTACAATGCAATTGAGTTGGCAGTTTATTTTCTTTCTTTTAAAAATGTTTCCACCTGTTAGAAGTATTTACATCACCTCAGAGCATATTAAAGTCAAAATCTGCATTTTTAATAAGATCCCTAGATGATTGTATGACCACTGAAACTACACAACAATTTTCTTTTTGCTTTCTTTCTGCTAACCAAATCCATCCTCTGTTCACATTTGGGGTGGTAACGTTAATTATGGTTGCTGCTCAGCCCCAGGGCACAAAGGTTGATTAGAATAAACCAAGCATGGCAATTTAATTTCCCTTGCCTTTGACTATTTACGCAGAGGAATGTAATACAACCCTAAACAAAGTACCACCACCATAAGAAACATTTTGGAGGTTATGGAAAAAGATGTTGTTATTCTAAATGTGTACACAGAATAAAGGCTTGGCTCCTCTGCTGCTCTGAATGTTTTCTTCCTGAAAACAGTTTCTTACACTGGGATTGTGAGCAGAAGACAATAGCTGAGGTAAAAACTGTATGACCTGGAGTTCATTCACCTGCTCTAGGAACTCTTCTGCCTCCAAATTTTTTGTTGATGCTGTAATGAATCCTTTCTGGCCGACTGCTTTCAGTTGGCTTCTCTGTTGTTTAACCTAACGGATATGTCAAAGCATAATAATCATTTACATCAGCACCTACTTTTGTCACCTCACTTGCCTGTATATCACCACCCTCTAAATCCACAGATAGGACAGTGTGTGTCACCGTGTCAGTGACTTGTGAATGGCTAGGGGCATGCTCTACAGGAAGGGCAGCCTCCTTGTCAGATTAGTTTGTTGGCTTAGGCTTAAACTATATTTGTAGCCAAATTGTCCTATGTGAATCTTCCTACTACTTAAAGATAAAATTTGTTGGCTTTTTCATGTTCTCATCTGTCAGAAAAAGAAGCAGGACAGTAGCCAGATATGTATCGTATTAGCTTCGATTGAGTAAGCAGTTATAATTTTAGTAACTTGTTTAATAATTCACACTTTAAATATTATCACATTTAATGCCTTATACATACCATTCTGAAGAAGCTCAGAAGCCGTACTGAGGCTTGCTTTGGTTATTAGTGTTTTCCATTTGATCTGTGTTCTGATTAAATTTACAGTTATTCTTTGTTACCCATGATGAGTTCAGAACCCTTTGACAAGGACCCTCAAGTTTCTTATTAAGTGACCTCGTCAAATGACCTGTACCATCCTCTAATATACTTTAAATAATCTTTTGTTTGGCAATAATGAATGAAACCTTTGTAACCATTTGTAATGTTTTGTTGTTCAGGAAATAATGATAATAAAGTCTGTACCTGTTCAGTACAGATAAATTTTAAAATATATTTTGATCTGCCTCTCATTGGATTTCCAGTACAGATGTCACAGATGGGATAATAGTTTGTTTTATTAAACATAGGTGTTTTCATATATAATCATTTAATACATACAATTTAAATCACATGAATATAATTCATTGGCTTAAATGAATTCTATTTATTAAAGTATGGTAAAAAGAATTTCCAAAATTTTCCACAGAATTATTTCTGGCCTCAATGGATCAGATGTGTTTTATGTAGTATCATATATTTATTATGAATTGGTGTTATAATAGGTATACATGTATGTATGTACATATAAATGTAATCCATCTTTCTGCTAAGAATCATCTGTATCTAAGATTTTCTGTCTAGGCTTTATATTCAAAGTTCTTGTGTTGTTTCACAAAACACTAATGATCTTTGCAAACCATTTAAATAGAATCTGTGGGGAAAGAATGTGGATATGGATATTTTTTAAAAAGTCCCCGTGGGCATTCATTTCAGAATCACTGATCTTTAGGACACTATAAAATATTACGAGTTCATTACTACGCAATTACTTGCTTCTCTCCACACTCCAAAAGTCATTGGCTGGATTTGTACATGCACATGCACAATCTCATACTGCATTTGTTTTATAAAATATAGTTTTGTAAAGGATTTGAAAGCTTCTCTGAAATAGCACTAAGAGTATTAGGACTAAAGTGCTCAAACAATTACATTAAGAAGTTTTCAATTACCAATATCCTATTACCATAGAAGTTACTCTTTAATAAAGATTCCTTGAATATTGAATTTAAGCTGGTTATTTCAAAATCACAGTAGAAATTAATTTACATTATGAATGACTGACATATTAGGAAATAATGTAATAAAAATTAAATTATAGTATTTACTTAATTTTTGTATACAATTTCCCTTTTACATGGGACTCTATGCTACTTAATTGCATAGATATTTTCCTGTCATATCAGTGCAATCATTTATCACAAGAGAAATAAAAAGTGGTAAACATTGTATAATGCTGTGGCATTTCAAGATAAATAAAAACCTAGGTGTGACACTTGCCTGATATCTCAGCTACATAAGAGGTTGAGGCAAAAAGATTGTAATTTCAAATCCCACCTGGTAAAATTAGTGAGACCTTGTCTAAATAAAAAATGACAAGGAGTAGGGACCTAGCTCAAACCTAAGGCCTTGCAATCATAATTCAGTAACAAATACACACACACACACACAACAGATAAAATTAAATATATCACTCTAGTATATTGTACAAGGCCTTTACTTTAGAATATTTATTTTGGAATCTTGCGTATATTTTAGCACACCAAAGTAGTTGTGGTTTTACATTAATGTTTACATGTACATTTTATTTCTTTAATTAAAATAAAAGCATATAGATGATGTTTTCAAATGTTACTGGAAGTTTTTTTTCTTTTTCTGGCCCTAAATACTATTTCAGAAACTTGTGACTTCCTTTCAGGAGGTACAATTTATTACTTTCCCTTAAACCTGTGTCTCATGACTGCTCCAATCCAGAGACTGAAGGAAGTGACATTCTGTGACTTTGAGGCCAGATCATTAGAGGGGCACAACTTCTGCTGACCCCTCTCTATTTTTATGTGCTTTGCCTGAAATTCAGCTATTTATTGTGTGGAAGCTCAAGGTACAGGGAGCAGCTTTATGTCTACCTCAGTCCACAGCTGGCTTCGCCACCAGAACCATAGCTGAATGGCACACCGGCTGGTTCCAGGCCTCAGGTTTCTTTTCTTTGGTGGAGCCATGGATAGCTTGGTATCTTATCCCTTGGAATGTTTGCTAGCTGAATTTTTGATACAATGAGTCTATATGCATAACATATGGATTATTTATACTAACAAATGTTGACATTCGATAGATGAATTAAATGTGCTTAGGTCTCATGAGGAAATTCCTCCTAATGAAACGTTAATTTGAGAGCTGACTAACAGGGCATTAACTGACTGAGAAACGAGGGGCTTGGTGATATTCACTAGAGTTTGAGATAGAATTCTGTGATTCTTGGTCACATTACTTCAGTTTTTTTTTTTAAGGTAGTTTTCTTACTTTAAAAAATAGACATAATCCCCTTCAAAATAACTGGAATATCCTCTTCTTTTGAGGACACTTACCCTGGCTTTAATGATCATGTGTCTTTTACAATAATAAGTTTTATTTAAACATTCACAATTAAGTCATTTAGCACAGAAGCAAGACTTTAAACCCTGTACCACCTATGGTTGGTAAAAATTAAAATTGAGAGGACAATATTTAAAATTTACTCTAAAAAACAAACTTAAAAATGTTAGTAGATAGTATCAAATTGCCATATCTATCTTTTTTTTTTTTTTTTTTTTTTTGTACTGGGGATCGAACTAATGACCTCACAGTTGCCAGGTGGGCATTTAGATGCAGAGCTAAATCTCCAGCCCATAACTATCTTGTTAAAAGGCAATGAATTCTACTTTAAAGGGTAACTTGAAGTTTCTAGTGGCTTTGAATGAACTATTACAGAATGGAATTTACATAATTTAATAGGATATAGTCGTTGTAAACATTTAGGTTTAAAGCATTTAACAAACAAAAAGAAACATTTGGTTAGATTTCTGCATATACTAATATGTGTTCTATTGATAAATACCCAAAATATCATACTAATGATCCATTATTCCTTGATTTCACATGTGAAAAGATAGTTGGAAAAAACTAATCATAAGTGCACTTGCACCTTTCATGAAAAATGTAGCCATCTGGAGTAACTTCAGCAGCAGAAGCCAATAATTGCACTGTTATTTTCATTACAGGCCTTTCAGTGAAACTCTATCCAGACAAGCAGGGAGCCAAGAAAAGAAATTAGTGGCCATTCAAGGACATGGCTTGAAAACAATTCTGTCCTATTAGTGTATGTGTAGCTTTTCTTAAAGCTGTGATACATTGTCCCAAAATGTGATTGGTCCAAAAGCAACACTTATTCATACCATAAAATGAAGAAGAAAAAAAAACCCTCTGTACTTCATTTAAAACACTTTCTCATGGCAGAGAGGTTTTAGCTGTTCAGGCATCGCCTTTATTGCTAGCTTATGTTGAATGAATAATTCAGAATGAAAGCAGTTGCAACATAATGATAAAATTATAAATCAAAGGGTAGCTACTTGAGCCAAATATCTGCAGAAAAATCATCCCATTCCCTACTCTTCTGTTTACTTAGACGGTTATTTTGTTTGTGCAGATGTTCCAAAAACTATCATTACACATCTCTGTGTGATATTTATAGCCTACTTGAAATGCTTTCTCTAAGAAGTTTTAGATTCTTTATCCAACGCATCCTCTAACCTTATTCTTTTCCTGTTATCCAGCATAGTCAATAAGTTAATGACAAAAAAGTTTCATGGTATAGACCCTTTTGAGTCCAGCGTCAGGAGTTGGGAAGAAATGAATAAATCAATAATTATCAGATGTTTGTCTTGCTCTAGTCACTATGACAGGTGTTTTACTGTTGCATTTTATTTTTGTCTCATAACAGATCACTGAGTTAGAATTATTGTAATTTTAGCATGAGATTAACTTAATATAATTATTTATTGTCTAAGGTCATATAACTACTTATCAGAGGAAGCACATTTGGGCTGACTGAAACCTCTTGCTCTTTCCCGTATACATGAAAGCAGTCTGAATAGTTTAAATCATTATTAAAATGAAAGTGGCTTTATACAAAATATGATTTTTTAAAAAATTGGAAATTCAAAAATATGTAGGTCCAGATAAAAACAGGATGACCAGTATTTGGATGATGTAAGAGAAGTTTATTGCAAGAGCCTTGACATTTGAGGATTCCTTTCAACAGCATGACTTTTTCCCCTTGTCAAGGCAGGGTCATATTTTAATACAAGGATTGCTAGACTTGACTTACTCAGAAAAGAAATCTTAGCCTGAAGCTCACTGCTTGGAAATGGGCCTCTCCTCTGATTAGATTCACACTAAAAATCCACCACGTGTCAAATTGACTTAAGAATAAAAAGTCATATCTGCACAATTGGCTGAATAGCCTATTGATTCAGACTTAAAAAAAAATAGTGTGTTCAGCAAAATCAGAAGGGCAACAAAACCAATCATTTCAGTGCAAATGGTTCATTCCCCACTGCACACAGGCACAAATAGAAGAGGGCTATCTCTGCCAGCACAAGGCTGCACATTGTCACTCACCGTGTGCATTACCTATTTCCTTACTGAGGAAGAAATCAATGCTGCCACTTTCTGCCCAGCACTGCTTGAAATATTCATAGAAATGTATTCTAGAGATGGACAATTTTGATGTATAAGTTTTATATCTGTAATGGTTTATATATGAATTACTAAACTGTGGCTAAAATAATCCTTAGGAATGAAAATATTATTTTAGAATTACTGCTTCTTAAAGTATATTGAGTTCATTAACATGGTTTTGTTTTCATAGATTTGTAAGATAACAAATACTTTTATGGCATTATGGAAGCTTTCAAATCAAAGAAAACATTAGAGGCAAAGATTTGCACAGATGCATTCAACAATGAATCTCCTGAAAAGTATTTCAGCTATACATTCACTGACTTTGGTTCCTCCAGATATGCATCTACCCACAACAAAGAGAAACTACTGCTGACATTAAATCTTCACTATTCCTCTTATGTAACCTTTTGGCCTTATATTGCTATCAAGCATTTTATACAATAAAATCAGTGCTATAAGTTTAAAATAATCCAATTAACTAAACTCATTTATAGGGATTGAAAAATTACTCCATTTATGTAATAAAAAGTATATGTTCCAACATAGCCACTTTTATTGTTCCAAGACAAATATTGTTATTAGCTGCAGGGCAGATGGTTAACAAAGGATAATTGTTTGGTGCACTGGGCATCTAACTGTCAAAGGGAAATCTAGAAATATAGGACATTAAATCATCATGTTTTATGAGATTTTTTAGCTAAAACATTTGTAGACATCATCATGTCTGTTACATCCTCAGAAAATCTCAACCAATTATTAATCAGAAAGGTGTTATTAAATAGTAACTGGGAGTGATTTTCTAGTAGCTAATACAGAATTTTTCTTAAATCCCTTCCTAAATTTAGTGAATAATAAACAGTCTATTTGTCCAGTTCTAAATTTTACCATTAAGGTTAGTT
Source organism: Hydrochoerus hydrochaeris (assembly GCA_004027455.1). NCBI lineage: Eukaryota > Metazoa > Chordata > Mammalia > Rodentia > Hydrochaeridae > Hydrochoerus > Hydrochoerus hydrochaeris. Next base: position 276,913 of record PVLA01001007.1, on the reverse strand, counting down.
ATCTCTTTAATCGACCTATATTTTGTCACATGAAATGTATTGAAATTATCTTTACCCAAGTTAAAAAAATAACACTATGTAACTGGCTATTTTATACATTCTTCTCTTTTAGAAAGTCATAGAAAATGAAGATTTGATGCTATAAATTTGAGATGCAGTTTCCATGACAACAAGAGGCACAATACTGCATACTACTATTCATCTCTTATTTCATCAGAAAATATCCACCATATTATGTTATTCTTTTTCTGGATTTAAATAATCTGGTCATTTATTTTATTTTTAAATAAGAGCACTTATAATCCTAGTATAGGAATTTGTTTTAAGGAATAAGTATATTGATGCATAATTCATGAATCATTAGGAGATACTCCATAGTTTTTCTGATTTATATAAGTGCATCACAATACAAGATATATGCTTCGTAGAAAACATACATAGTTTAAAATAAAATTGTAAATATATGTACTATTCAGTGACTTAAATGGTTTTGTGAGATTTAGTTGAAAGTACATATTAAATTGACATATTAAAGCCTGTACGGTTCTAACTATGATCCATTCTCTCCACCAAGGGCTTCTTATAAGTATTCTAATGTGGTCCCAAACTCAGCATATGTCTCTGCCAAAACTCTCTTCCTTGCTTCTTCCCTGAATTCTGATTCAAGCCACACACTGTCTTTCCAGTACCAATTGCAAACACTGGCCAACTTTGTTGTTTCTTCTGCCACGATAATTTGATTTACTCTTTCTATTTTGTATATTGTTAGAGTAACAATCTAATGGTCCTTTGAATATGAATTGTGTATTTGTTTTATAGTTTCAGAAGAAAATTAATATTCTTATATTTCGTATTCATATTTTATCTATTTATAGGTAAAATGTAAGTTTTATCTTAAGTAGGTTATATCACAATGACATGAGAGTTAGCAGATATGGAGTTGAGGAAGTCAGAAAGGCAGACAACAACACTGGATGCCTTCCAACATTTTGCTGCTTGGTTATATTCTGAAGCAATACACAACGTGAGATAAGATTTTCAAAGAGGATATTACAGAACCAACTTGGGGGTAGAATATATACTTTGAAAATAGGGAAAATGGCTTAAAAGGAGTGATAAGTGACAAAATTTCTTGCTATAGTTCAGGACTTAGGCAATCAAGATATGAATTAGAGTACTGGTAGTAAGGATTTGAAAAGTTTTGATGAGTGGAAAACTTATCAGTAGTTAAAGAAAGTAGGAAAAGTATGGTTGTCTAGAGGGTTCTGAAGAACAGAATGTTGCATGTGTATATGTGATTTTGTTTTTTGTTTTGCACTATATTTAAAATAATGTTTTAAACATACATAAACTATTACTAGAAGACAGTACAAAAACTTGTAATAGTTCACACTGTATATCTTTTATTTCTTGTGTTTATTTTTGCTTATCTATTGTAATTTTCTATCAGTTTATAAATCTATTTAATATTTTACCTTTATAAAATGTTCTATGAATATGCAACATGCCTCAGAAAATCTACATTTTGTTTCAATATTCTAATCAGAATCAAAAGAAGAAATATGACAGCTGATGTAAAAGAAATATGAAGAAACATCAAAGACTACTATGAAAATCTAAGCACCAAAGAATGAACAATCTGGAAAAAATGAAAACAATCTTGAAAGCACACACCTCAACCTGAGTTAATAAAGCAGAAGAAAACATCTAAATATGATAATGAACAAGAATATTTAATCAATAATAAAATATCTCCCATAAAATAATATCCCTGGATCTGATGGCACCACTGCTCAATTCTACTAAACATTTTTTAAAAATGCTAAATTTATTCAAAAATTCTAAAAAATTGAATAAAGAAAGAATATTTTTATTTTATAATGTCAGTCCTGTTAGGATACTATATCGAAGAAAAGACATTATAAGAAAATTGTAGAGCAATGTCCCTGATAAGCATAGATGTAAAAATCATCAACAAAATATTATTCAACAAATTTCAATAGCACATCAGAAGATTACAAATCACTGTCAAGTGGAATTTATCCTTAGAGTGCAGAGGTGATTTAACATATCAAAACCAATAAATGTAAAAATATTAACATGATAAAGGGCAAAAAAATCAGTTTTAATAGATGAAGAAATTTTTACAAAATTTATATCCTTTTGCGACAAAATTCTCAACAAATATACAATTAGTGTACCTCAACACATATATTAAAAGTACCACATGATAAAAGTACAAGGCTAGTATCATATGCTTGTTGAGAAGCTGAAAAGTTTTCTCCACAAGATTAAGAATACGATAAGGATGCTCAATTTTGCTATTTCTCTTTAACATATTACTGAATCTTTTATCAAACCAATTAGACAAGCAAAAGAAAAATATCCTAGTAGGAGGGGAAAAAATGAAAACTCTGTAAATCCCCACTAAAACTTAGACCCAATAAACAAATTTAGTAAAGTTATAGATTAAAACATCAACATATAAAAAAGAATAAAAATTATCATAAAGAATTTCAAATCAAAATAATAGGAGATTAATAGTGGTTAATATATTGCATATTGTTATCTTCAAAGTAGTTCAGATTACAAGACATAAGCATAAAAATGATCAAACAATTGAACAATGAAAGCATGCACTGTTCTTTTTTGCTAAACTGATTACACTAACGATAGCTACAAAAACACCAAGGAATAAATCTAAGCAAGGAGACAAGCATATCTACAATGAAAACTGTAGGATATTATGAAAGAAATTAAACAGGGCAGAGGATTTAGTTTAGCGGCATCATTGCCTGCCTGGCAAGCGCAAGCGCAAGGTTGTGAGTTCGATCCTGGGTACAAAAAAAAAAAAAAAAAAAAAAAAAAAAAAAAAAAAAAAAAAAAAAAAGAAAAAAGAAAAAGAAAGAAATTAAAGAGAACAAAATTAAATGGAAAGTTATCTAGTGTTCATTATCTGGATAAATTAACATGTTTGCTGTGTCTATATATCTGAAATCTATCTAGATATTCAGAGCATTCTACCAATATTCCAATTCCATTTTCCACAGAAATGGAAAAAAAATTCCTGAATTTCAGGTAGAATCACAAAATACCCCAAATTTCCAAAGAAACTGTGATCAGAAAGAATAAAGCTTGAACCAGTACAATACGGTCTTCAAAATTTATGGCAAAGCTAAGATAATCATAACAAGATAATATTGCCGTAAAAACAAATGCACTGTCTAAAGAAACAGTACAGAAACCTTAAGAAAAATTCTATGCATTATGGATAAAAAATTTTCCACAAAGGTGACAGTAATACACCAGTGTCTTCAAAAATGATATTGGAAAAGGCCTATGCATAAACAAAATAGTGAAACAGGATATTTGTCTCATAACAGATACAAAACTCAGCTTAAAATGAATAGATACATAAGTACAGGACCCAAAACTATAAAAATATTTGAAAAGATGGTAAATATTTTTCATTGGTCTGGACAAAGATTTAAATCTCTTGCACAGGCAACAGAGCAAAATTCAATAAGAAAATTGTGTAAAAATAATGATATGTCTGTATAGCAAAGAAAGCATTTGAAGAGACAACCTATACATTCAGCAAAAAATGTTTGCAAAACTTTCATCTGATAGGGGGCTAATTTCCCAAATATATCAAGAACTCAAGTAACTCAACAGTAAAGAATAAGTAACCCAAACAAACATGTGCAAAGGGTCTAGATAAACACATCTCAAAAGAGGTACACAGATAAAGTAAACAATGTCTATTGTCTCTATCATCCAGAAATTACAATTAAACCACAGTGAGACATCAACTCACTGCTGACTATTATGCAAAGATAAAAGAGAACTTTTGGAAAAATGTGGAGAAAAGAGAGTTCCTATATAATGTTGGTGCATATATTTCAAGAAACATGATATTTCTAGACACATATTTACCCTTATAGGCATGTCTGATTTTACTGCAATTCATTTTTTGCAGTTTATAGATATTGCCTTTTATAAGACAAATGTGAGAGGAAACTCTGCAATAAATAAATAAATTGGAGCTAATTTTCCAACAGCAGGTGTTCACTTTATTATATCTGTATCACATTTGGGTAGTTCTCATAATATTCAAAGATTTTAATTATTTTTATCTATGTAATGGTGATGTGTGTTCATGCCCTTTGACATTACAGTTGAAACTGTCTTGGGGTGCTACACTGTGCCCATTTTTGTTGGAGGACTTCATAAATGAATTCTGTGAGCATTCTGATTGTCCCATGAGTCAGCCAGTTCCCCATCTCTCTATCTCTTTTCTAGCCTTCTGGTTTCCTGGCACACAACAATATTAAAATTAGGTCAGCAAAAATCCTGCAGTGTCCTCTAAGTGATCAAGTAAAAGGAAGAGCTGCAGATATTTCTCTGTAAGTCACAACCTAGAAATGATTAAGTTTAGTGAGAAAAGCATGAATAAAGCTGTGAGACTGAGAGATAGGTCTCTAGCAACAAACATTTAGTCAAGTTACAAAGGAAAAGTTCTAGAAGGAAATTAAAAGCACTACTCTATGGAACACATTTATGATAAAAAAGAAAAGAACTTCATTCTTTATATGATAGAAACCTGAGTGTCTGGAAGGAAATCGAGTACCTGCAATATTGCATTTTAACAAAACAATGCAGAGCAAGGGCCTAATTGTCTTCAGTTCCTCAATTCTATAATGCATGAGAAAGGTAAGGATAAACATTTAAAGATTCAGTCAGTGACTGGCTCCAGAGCCTTGAAAGAATGGTTCACTTCTGCTAGACACAAATATAGCAGATAACTTGAAGTTAAAGTTAATGCTTATTTATCATTCTGAAAACCTTAGTGCCCTTAGAAATTACAGTAAATTTTTTCTGCCTGTATTCTATGACTGTAACAAAGTCTGAATGATAACACATTTGTTTATGGCATAGTTTAATGAATATTTTAAGCCCACCATTTAGACCTACTGTTCAAAAAAAAAATATTCTTTTCCAGAAGTTACAGAATATTGACAATTTACCTGAAGACCCAAGAGCTGTGATGGAAATGTACAGTGTGACCATGATGTTAAGTGAATAAAACAGACACACAAACTTGTATATCATATGGTTTCTCTCAGATGAGAAACTCAAAGAATAAATAAAGAATGAACTAAAAGAAAACAGGAATTAGGGAGCGAGAGCTTTTCACATAAGGGAGAAGGACCAAGAGATACAGGAAGCAAGAGCATGGATGAAGGAGTGAGATGAAAACAGAATTACAATGCTCTCTGTGTATGTTCCAACTCCCCTCTGAGGAATGTGATCATTCTGTACTGCAAGACGTACTTATAAAGTAATCATTTTTTAAATGAATAAAATAAATAGGTAATTTTTTATGCTTCCTTACAAAATATTAGCTCCTGGATCAAGAAGTAATTTCAACTTTAAGTCTTATTATTGAAGAATTACTTTTCATGAAGCTGTAACTGTCCTGGATAGTGATTCTTTCCATGGATCTAGACAAAGAAAATTGGAAATCTCCTGGAAATAATCCCCCATTCTATACGGCATTCAGAATTTTTGTGACTCATGGGAGACTGTGAGCAATCAACATTAACAGGACTTTGTTCTATGTTAATCCCAGCTTTCAAAATGACTTTGAAAGTTTCAAGAATGAAGTAGACAATGTCACATAGATGTAGAAAAATCAAGACAATTAGAGTGAGAAACGGAGACTGAAGTTGTGACTGAATTGCTGTATTTTACAATGAGACATTAATGAATAAAAAGCTGCTTTTTATGGATAAGCAAAGAAAATGGATTCTCATCATAGAATCCACTCTTGCTGAAGACACCATGAATATTGTTAAAATCATCATGATGGATTCATTATATAAACTTGATCAATACAGAAATGGCGGGGTTCAAAAGGATTGACTCCGATTCTGAAAGGAGTCCCTGAGTGGGTAAAATGCCCTCACACAGTAACACATGTTACAGAACTCCGTTATGAGAGGAATACAATGGCTGACTGCCTGGGATGAAAACCTGTCAGAAGACAGTAAGGCAGAACTGTTATCTGATGAACTGTTGAGCTGCCTATTTTCTGGAAGAAAGCTTGTCATGGCTTCTATCTCAATGTGTCTCCCAAAGCCTCTTATGGTCGTAGGTGGAGTTTTTTGGAGGTGGCTGGATTTGGAGTGTGATTCTGGGATCAAGGCTGTGACACTGTCTGGGATTGGTAAATGGTGGATGCTGGGATTAAGAGTGCCTCATGGTGGGTGTGAATGATATTCCCCCTAATGGCAGGTGCCTCCATAGAAAGAGGACTGCTGTTGTCATTGCTTGTCACTTTCTGCTTGCTGCTTGCTACTCCACTGCAGGCTGCCTTCTGTCTTCTCTGCTTTGCTATGAACTGTTTCTTCTTTGTCCCGTCTCTCTGTCCTGCCACCCTGCCTTGGAGCCAGCTGAATCTGGACTGAAACCTGTACAAACTGTGAGCTGAAATAAATCTTTCTTCCTGGGTATTTTGTCTAGACAATGAGAAAAATGGAAAATAAGTAAGTTAGTCAGGAAGTATAGGCTAGTGTGGGTCACTATCTAAAGTTGTAAATGGCTACACTTTACAGTTAAATTGGAAAAGTAGAGTCCAAATATAAAATGAAACAGTCAGAATATTTGCCAGTCTGTCTGCAGTGGTGGATTGTGATAGATCCAGCTCTTGGAAATTTTAAGATTTATTCTCATGTTTGCTGTGGAGGAGAATGCATGGTGGAGAGTAATGTATGATAAATTACCAAGAGAGGGAGAGGCTTAGCTTTATAAAGATTACTCACATTATCAATTTAATTAAAACTATAGTCCTGATACAGTTACTCATAGACTCTGTGGTGGATAAGGGGGGTCGTTAGTGTGACCCTCCTAAGCTCACCACAGAGCAGTACTGGAGTCTCAATGTCTGCGTCTACTTCCATTTCAAGGCTTAGCATGCAGCATCTCCAATAGACTCATACTGAGCCCAGGTCATTGGTGTGTTCTGAGTCCTCGTGAGAGCTATTAGCAATCAGTGGGGCCAAGACGCAGAAGTCTCCTAGTAAAGTTTTTCCAGAGTTCACTTTAGGCTCTTGCTGGCTATTTCCATTTTTCCAGAAAGCCTTTGCCACACCTTGATTTACCTGAGAGTGAAGAAAAGGCCATTAGTTATTCTGAAGGGACTAGGGCAGGCCAAACCCGGGGAGAATTTGTTAGAAGAACACCTTGACTACCTACACAGCCTTTTATGAATGGTTAAACAGGATAAAGTGTGAATTAGGACCACTGTGTATCTAAATTCCCCACATGGGTGCACATGGATAAAATTATATTTCAAGTCCTTTGTTCTGTACAGGTTCTAACAAAGGAGGTGGTCTGGGCTTGCTGAGGTTATTGTAGGCAGAGTGGGAAAGTTTTCAGTCAGCTGATTGCCAGTTATCTTAACTTGGGAAGACATGAGATAAAGTAGTTTTGAGAGGATTCATATTTGACAGAGGAGGACCACTTTCGTTTAGACCCCTTATGTTGGATAGCAGCACATTTTCACTTTTTGGGTAGCCTACAAACAGCTTTAAGCCCAGTTTTACTCACTTGATTAAACACCATTGATGCAAAAGTTTGTGGCAGCATTTTACTAGCCATCTGTTTTTCCTTTTACACATACATTGCATCTTGAGTCAAACCTGAGTTGCTGGAATGTATAATACTTCAATACTAATCTGATTCAAATATTTTACCTACCAAATATTAAAAAATAAACTGGCTTCTCTATTTCACTTTTCATGTGTTATTAAAAGTATGTTAAGTATCATGAAGAAGGGCTAGTTTTTTTTCTCAATACCACCAAAGCTCCTCTTTACTTCGTCTTATTGCTATTAAGGCCCTTTATGTTCCTGGGGGTTGGAGGAGACTCATTTTAGTGGTTCCTAGGAACTAGGACTAAGACAAGTGTTTTTGAGGGGTAAAGTGACCATTTCTGCCTATTGGCCTTTTGATTTCCAAAGGGTCTTTAAACATGTGTCTTTGTGTCCCTGTCAGTGAATGACAGCAACCCGCCTAGTGAAGCGGAATGCCTCCACAAGATGCAGAATTTCCTGCTTGTGCTTTATTTATTGATGTATTTATTTATGTATTGATTAGCAGGAGCCTGCCCTGGTGTAATGTGGCACAAACCTGTCCCTGTGGGGCACTGAGGGGCGGGTACAGGGAAGAGAGGAGCAGCGTGAATCAGCACAGCATGAAGCAAGGGCACAAGTAGCCACTGAGCCACTAATTTTTCTCACCCGCAAAGTAACACTGCTCCTTCCTCCTGGTTGGCTCACCACTACTACGTTTCCAGGGTTCTGGGATGCTGTGGGCTCCTTCGCAGTCTGCCTAAGTGCTTGTTATCCTGAGCAAAGAACTGGATAAGATAAGCCAAAAAGATGGCAAGGTTCTGCATTTATGAGAGGTAGGAAAAGAAGCATTCTCCGCAGAGTGAGAGTGGGGCACTGTGAAAGAAAGAATAGAGCAGCCCTGAGGTTAGTGGCCACAATCTTTTGTATCTCTCACCCATCACACAGATATCAGCTCCGGGATGTGCTACCAGAAAACTGATTGATCTGATGCCAGAACAATTGAAGAAGGCATTTGCAGAGTAGTACCAGGTACAGGGCTTGGGGGAAAATGTCCTGGACCTCTTTGATAGACAAGTCTTGCCCACTTGCCCAGTTGACTGGCCATACCCCCTATGTCCCGCCTATTACATGAATTCTGAACAAGGAGAAATTATCCTTCTTAAAGAATGAAAATAGAATTATTTTTTTCTTCTTTACATTGTTTCTTAAATTTGAGATAAACTAGCAGTGTGTTTTGTATGTGTTTCATAATCATTTGTCAAATGTTTTTATGTATAACTTTTTATTGTACTTGTTCATTTAATCAAAATATAATTACATTGCTTATTATGGTTTCTATTTAGCACAATAAAACATTTAGTTTTATATCTTTTGTTTTTATGCCTATATTTTGAAGTTATTTAATTTTCTGATTCAGCATTGACGGATGTGGAATCATTTTTCTACTAAATCAACTGAGATACATTTTATGTTGTTTTGGCTTTTATTAACCTTTCCCAAGATTTTTTAGGAATTTTTTTATCTTATTTGCTAGTTTAAAATTTAACTTATGATTTTCTACTTGGTAATTATATTAGGATTTTCAATCAATTATTGTATCTTACAAGAAATTTCCACTCTGGAATCTGGAAAAGGCTTCTTCTTTTCTTCTAGGGAGTGAAATTTATACAATTCAATGATTACCATTAGTTTCAGGGCTCCCATCCTGACAGTTACGGGATAAATGATGTCAACCCCAAAGAGGTAACAGCTAAATTCTGTATCAAGAAATCAAGTAATAGTTTCCGTTTTCTTCTTTTTCTGTAATAGAGCTTGAGCCCAGCACCAATCCCTGACCCCTTTTCTAACTAAATCCCTAACTCTCTCATGCTAGGCTGGAGTTTCCAATGCCCCTGCCTCAGATTCCCAGATTGTTAAGTGTACAGGAGTGCAACCACCATACCCAACTAGAACAATTTCTTTGTAGAAAATGAAAAAGAATGGAGCTTCCACAGCCACTCGCTTGCTAAATCAGTTGTTTGGGTAGCAGGAATGAAAAAACCTTTTTGGCTACATCCTTGAGTTGTTTCTTGTCCATTAGGAAGACAGACTCTTGGTTGAGAGATTCATCTAACTTCTTCATTGACACTTTATGGGCTCCAGTGGACCCTAAAACACTCAGTTCATTGTAAAAAGACCCACTAACTTCTTTAGATTTGCTTTACCCAGAATTTTATATGACTATGATGACTTTCCTCATGCTGTTTCCTGCTTTCTATTTTTACTTTTCCTTCCAGCTTTCTTTAGAGAAGTAGAATTTGGTGGACTTATTTATCTTTAAATGTTTAGAATTTGGTGATCTTATTTATCTTTAAATGTTTACTAGTTACTTCCATCAAAGAGTAGAAATTATCATTTTATGCTGAGGTTACTTATTTGGAAACCTAGAAGTATAACATTTACATCTTTAAATTAAATCTGTGATGTCTTTCAGAAGTAACTTACCACAAATAGAAAGCTATAATCAAATACTGAGATGAAAAATGCAAAGAAAATGTCATGTACTCCTCGGCTGCATTTACGTCCAAGTGCTCTGTGGAAAATGAAGTGCTGGCATTAACATCTTCAGTGTGTTTATTCTTGTAAAGAGTGAACATCTTAATGTCATCCTGAATAAATAATGTGGTTTGTGTGGGATTGATCTCTGAAGAAAATATAAGGTGTATCGTTGGAGAAGCTTTATTTACTCTGGTGAATAATCTCACATGCATGTGTGGGTGTCATATTTATATGCAGATGAACTGAACACCTGGAATTTTAAAAATAAACTGTGAGCTACTTACAGACTTCTCCTTGCATTTAGTGTACTAATAGGTAAATATTCACTGATGAGAACTCAGCCATGAGTAACTAGTATTTCTTAATTTCTTTTTCAAATACACAAGGACATTAAAACTCACAGGACTCAGCAAATTACACTACAGAGACATCTGTGTAAACTTCCTTCTCTCTCTTCCTTCTTTATTGACTTTAAAATAAATCTTAATTTCCCAAGAATTTTAATGAACAAGTATTGTGACACTGACTTTTCTCCTCTCTAAAATTTCTAAGGAGTAGCTACACAAACTTGGCTCAAAAGAAGAGATAGGACCAGTCCTCCAGTGCCTTTGGTTACAACTGAAAGCAATTATCATGAGATCACGATGGAGGTTGTTTTCTCTACACCTAATACTATATGTGTTGAACTCTGGAAATGTAAGCTTGGAAATCACAACCCTAATATAATAAGATGTGTCAGGTAAGCAGGTGCCCTATCACTATTCATGTTGGAATTGGCTACTTTCAACCTCTAATACCTGCCTTTGGTCTCAAGTCCTAGACGATGGTAAGAAGATGGGGTTTCTCCTTTTTGTTTAATGTATAAATTTATTTTGTTGTTCACAGTTGAAGAGAGCTTCAGGGATAAAAGGAACTTGCTTTCAGCCCACATGGAAGCTCCTTCATTAAAAAAAAAAAATTGTGGTTGAAACTGGACTAGAATCAGTTAAACAAACTACAAAGTGGGGCTGTGATTATAGAGACACAACTAACCTCAGGGAGTGGAAAAAAACAAAAAACAATAACACAAAACAAAACAAAAAATGGTCTTGCATCCACTACCAGAACTAAATGCTAACATTATGGCTCCCTGTGTTTCTCCTTGTGTCAGGGAACCTGAAATGCAAGGTTTAACCACTTACTGTGGTTAGGTATTGACTCATATGCAATTTTTCCGTAAAATGGTTCTGGACAGTTTGCAACACAGATTCACAGAGGATTCAACTTCTCATACTAAAGCAAGGTTTGGTGCATGACCATTAAAACACCACAGTGTTCACTACCAGTGTGTGAAACACTTTTCGCTCCAGAAGTAGTGATGTAAAGACTGCACACCTGCCAAAATATTTTAACAGCATGGTGTGCTGCATCACATATTTTAAAGAGTTTTCCTGTTCTTTAGGTGAATATATCACTGTGACTATTTATATTTGCAAGTCTTTAATTTCTAGTAAGATTAAAATTTTTCCAAATGGGTATTGATCATTTGTCTTTCATCTTGCAAATGGGAGTGTATAACATGTATATTTATTTTCTTCTTTATACATTCTATTCAGATTTTCATGTCATTTAATGTAACAAAGACATAACCATTAACTGAATCATATTCTTTTGAAACTGCTTTCTTTTGGCAAAGCGTTTGAAAAGTTTTCTCCACAGCATGGGTTAGAGAAGTGGTAGTGAATGTGTTCTCCCCAAAAGATGAACAGCAAATAAAAAAAAAATGGAGAACTATATATAAAAGCAGGAAAAGAGAGAAGAGAGTCAAAAGAAAAAAAAAAGAACAGCAGGAAACTCTGGCTTGAAAGAAAATGTGTCAAGCAAAAGTTTTCTAGTGTCAGGACAGTCTAAGCCTCCATAGAACAAAAGTTGCTCACATTCACAACTTTAATTGCTAGGATGCCTATTGCCTCTGTGAATCAAGTAACAACAACATCACTAAGGGTAACTTATATACTATTATTGATAGCATTGGCCTTAATATTAGAAGCAAGATTAAGACTTTCATTTATAATTAATTATATTTTTATCCTAAAGAATAACTTCGATGACCACAAGACACAATGGTAATTAAAAGAGTAGGTTCTAGAGTTAAATGCTTCAGTTCATGTCTTGGATTCCACAAAAACTAGGCTTAAAATTTACTGATATGTTAAATGCCGATAATATTGGTACCAACATCACAGAGACTTAGTGAATTAATCCTGATAAATTCTTCATCTCGTTGTAAGCACTCATTAAGTGTCAATCATTGCTTATCTTTCTGTTCATATGTGTATGTTACATAATAAGAAGTAAGAATTTTATCATGGGAAAAAATTTTGTGTCCTTCATTTTTCATGACAGTCTCATAGTGTGATTTTTATACATTTTAATATTTTCAGGGTGACTTTGATATAATATTGGTATATTGTCTTTTTTAGTGTGTTACACTAAAACCCAACCTTTTCAATGTTCATGTGTGCTTATTCATCATAAATATAAATATTTATTGATATAATAAATTAAGTTATTAATTTACTTATATGTCTGATATAATCAAAATATTTTATCACTTATTGACATTTTCATTAACTTTTTATTTGGTTGTTGAAATTATCTGGTTTTTTCTTTAATATTGAAGTTTTAGTACAACATCAACACTTTTAACAGTATAGAGTAAAAAAGTAAATGTTCTCCTTTAGACAAGCAACCAGCAAATGCATTTTTATTATCAATCTATTGGTAATTTGAAGATTACTTGAGATTCTTCCACGTTGTTTAACATTTGTTTAGTCCTCAAAGCTTTTTATACACAGAATTAAGTGCAGTTACTAAAATGTTAACATTGAAACTACAAACCTAAAAAGAGAAGCAGTACAAGCCTAATTTATATTACATATGACAAATACCTTCACAATTATTTTGAAAGTAAATTTGGAAAACAATCCTGATCTATAAGATAACTTGAGAACTCTTTTAAATAGAAATGAAATTTTAATAACGTATCTTTTTGAAAAATATATAGTCTACTTTTTCCTAAAAGACTGGATTTTGCTGCTTTTTATGCTTCCTCTTTGTTGACAGTCTACTGTAATAGAATGTACTTGCAAGAAACCAGGCATCTGTGTGTCTACTACAAGAATGTTCACATAGCATTATTATACCATTATTATACATTATTATTATTATATTTTAATGCAAAAGTTATGAATAACTTGCAGCAGATAGCTTACAACAGTGACTCACTGTCCCTGATGTGCAGTGTCCAGTGTACCATGCCCTTATAGAACTGTATCTCCTTTGTCTGTAAAAGAAAACTATTTTGAATATGTTAATTATTCTTATGCAATTATTTATAAATTTCCTAAACATTCTATTCCTTGTAATTCATATGCATCATTTGTATATAAAAACTATATGATACTTAATATTTTATTTATCAAATGCTTTATTGACTTTTCAGGACCATGATTCCACAGCAATACACTGTATGGATATGTCACTGTCAGGAAATGACTCGCTTGTGTCCCATCCAGAACAATAGTTGAGGCCCTGACCTTGGATGTGATTATTCTGGGGAAAAGTCTTTAAACAAGTAATTAAAATTAAATGAAATTTTAAGATCAAGGCTTAGTTCACTATCACCAATGTCCTCATAATGTGAGGGAGACACCAGGGTGGCACATGCAAAGAGAAGGTGGCTATCCACCCACAAAGTAGCCAGACCCCTGGAGAAGCCAATTGTGTTGATTCTTGGCCTTGGACTTCCAGCCTACAAAACTGTGAAAAATAAATTCCTGTTGAAGCCACACAGTCTGGGTACTTTTTTATGGCAGCTGCAGTTAACTGATTACTCACTATTTTTCTATTTTCATGTTATGAGATATTTGGATTATTTTTAAAACTCCTTAAAAAACACTATCAAATTAAAAAGTCATATCAAATTAAAAGGCCTTTCCAAAGCAAAGCAATCAACAGAACAAAGATATGAATATGCAAAAATACTTTTTGCCTACTATTCTTTTAACAGAGGAATAATATTTAGAATATACAGAATAATGAACTCAAATTAAATGGAGTCCCCAAAATAAAAGACCTAATCAAAGAATGGGCAGTTTAGATGAATAGAAACTTCTCAGATAAAGTAAAACTTGGAATGGAATCTTAGTATTGAACTGTATATAGTTCCATATCTCTGGCCTTTAGAGTAATGCAAATTAAAACAGTACTAAGATTCCATCTCACATCAGAAATAAAATGACTATCATGAAGTAATCAGGTAACAATAAATGATGGAGAAGATATTGGGTTAAAGGAACCTTTCTTCCTGGTTGATGGAGACATAAAGTAATACAAAATTAGAGAAGTCAGCATGGAAATTCCTCAAAAAGCTGAAACTAGAAATTTCATTCAACATAGATATTCTGCTTCTAGACTATCTTCCCCAAAGTGTTGAAGACATTATATGACAGTGAAACATGCATACCAATGTTTATGCCAATGTTATAAAGTTTATGATATAAAGTTATAAAATGTTATAAAGTTTAGTGTGTATATATATATATATATATATATATATATATATATGATGGATTACTACTCAGCTCTAAAGAAAAATAAGTTTCAGTCCCTTTTCAGTAAATGGATACATCTTGACACCATAGTGCTTAGTGAAATAAGTCAGACACACAGATTCAAATATCACATATTTTCTCCTATATGAGAAATTCAGAGTAAAAAGTGCTTAATTAAAGATAAATAAAAAGAAATAGAGGAAAGGATATGTAGTGCTGATTTACTTGCCCTTTGAAATGAATTACTGATATTTTATTTTTAATTGAAAATCAAAAAGTTTTCAATGGAAAACTATACTCTGTAAAGAGAGAAATACAGACATTATCAACAGTGTCCAGGAAGGAGTTGCAGGAGTCATAAATATCACCTGGGTATTATTTATAGGTCTGTGAGTTGCTTACAAAACTACAGGTAACATTTTGCTCACCTGGAAACAGTTTTCTTTCCAAATCTTTCTCAAACCTTACATTTTGATAGTTTTTTTTAAAAAAAAATCCTTTATAATTTTTAATTTCTAGAGCATATGATACTCACAAAATTAATCAGTGTAGTAAATGACCATGGGCGTATAATAAATCAACTTTATCAAATTTTAGTGGCTTTGTTTGATTTTTGAAAATGTTTCCTCTTATTTAATATGAAATATTTAACAAGCCTAGAAGTACAGAAAGCAAAACAAAGCAAAAAGACAGTGCAAGATGGATCACAGTTACTGTTTTGACTGCTACACAAACTAAAAGCAGCATTTTTGCCAGAATCCAACCTCCTCTCCTGTCGTCTTCCAGAGCTACTCTTGACTTCCCTCCAAAAGTCACCACGATCTTGACAATTTTTTCTGGGGGCCAATGGGAATCCAGTCCCTCAATACCCAAATTAAGAGGCTATTACTAAATTTAACTGATGATAAGCTTCATACAGTCAGTCTCAGTATGGGCAAAGCATGCCCTGGTATTCTGATGCTTCAAGAGTCCAACCCCAGGGTGAGGAATTTATCTAGGGTGTTTTTTCCCCCATAGCAATTTCTGAGGTTCAGTTTTCATTTCTTTACTCTCACAAACTATTGAAAATAGTTCTTATGGTCTCAATTTCTCAATCACTTCTCTTTGAATTGACCAAAACCCTAAGCATTAACCTAAACACTTACGTCTGTTACATTATGTCTTCTCCAATATTTAATTTTTAAGTTTCCTGATAATTTTATTCTTTGCTCAGCTTTGCTGGGTGTTTGGGAGTGTTTATGCAAATTTACAAGTTCAACACTACTGGATTTTAAAGTCTCAATAATAGTTTTAATAAAAATAAAATTATCCCTGTTGTCCTACCATGATTCCATTACCCACTTTCTTATTATTTATCTAGTATAGAATTTTTACCCTGAGCAAGGCTGATAAGTTTTGGGATATGCACACATCATATTCACTACACTTTGCACAATTACTTCCAAAGTTACCAGCTTATATTCTTACTATTATACTATATGGCTTTTCTTTATTCCAAGTCCTTTATGACACAGTATTTTGTAACATTTGCATTTGACATGTCTTGTCTTCATCCTGTCAGATTTATCATTTTTTCTTTATTTTATGCTTTGCAAAATTTATCAAATAGAATTTATGTACAATATTTAAGAAAACACAGAGATGTAATCCTCACTGGCTGAACACAACAGTGTAATATTCAATATTCTTACAAAGCTCACTGTGACATGAGTGGGTCTTCTTATAATGACTCAGTAAGGAAAGTCTTCAACATCAGGTAAAATGATATTATCCATCTTTTACTTTTCAGTGGTTTTCACAGCTCATGATATTTTATTCAAACACCTCATCATAAAAAAAAGGTGTACATTTTTTACTCTAAAGTTCTCAATCATGAATAAAAGCTATTTTCTATATATGAAGTATAAATTACCAGTTTAATCTTTTCAACAGTTTTAGAAACTGAAGTTCACTTCCCATTTCATATCTGGAGAAAATGGGGATAAAGTTAACCAACATAGCATGTTACTTAATTATTAAAAAGTCAACTTCTGACCCTAAAAATCTTCTCTTTTTGGTGCTCACAGATGAAATCAGTGGCCTAACTTTCTACCTTCATACAGGAGTAACTTGTTCATTTTTGGGGGAGAGTAACTTATTCTTAATCATTGGCTCAAGATATAAAATCCTTATTTTTATATGAACAATATATAAAATGTGCCAAATATATTTCCTATGTTTGATGTGCCCGTTACCTAGCCTGCCCATGCTGTTATTTAACACAACAAAGCATATTTCAATTGTTATAATTTAACTGAGAGTGACAGAAACTGCAAATTAAAAGTGTAACTATGATTTTGGACGTATGGAAGGACTGAATATTCTTCTATGCAAACTAGCTCACCCTTGCTGTGCTGAAACAAAGTCATCCCAGTCACAGAGAAGAATTCTGCCTCTTTGAAGTGTACTCTTGGAAAAATGCATGCAGGCCATGAACAAAGAAGAATTAAAAGTAAAACAGAAAAAGTTCATTGCACGCATTGCATTGTGACAAAATATATTTTTATTTCTAATTTTCTTCTCTAGATGTAACAAGAGCGTAAAAAGCATATGACTATTATCATCTATTGCATTCAGGTTTAAAAATTAGTATTGATGTTTTTCGTTCATGAGAAACTATGAATTATATTTTAAAACAAAAAGAAATGCAATAATATCTCAGTTCACAAAGGCTTCCTGTTCACAAATGTTTGGCTCTCCAACAAAAGCTTTTGACAAAATCTTGCTTCTGTTCATAAACTTTACATCAGATGGCAAACACAATTGAAGCCATCCTTCCCATGCAAATAGGAAGGAGGTCATCTTCCCCCAAATCGTAAAACAAATGAAGTTTGTGAATACAGGTACCATTGTAGAATCACTACACAGTACAGTCATATGTACCTTAGTTAATGAATATTTCTGTTTGAGAACAATTCAGTTCCCAAATGGAAGCTTTTGGCATAATTTTGCTTTGCAAATTTCATGAAGAGTGATGGACACAACCATGCCATCTTCCCTGAACAAACACTAGCAAGGCCATCTTTCCCAGAATCCTGGCACTAATTAAGTTCATGAACCAAAATACCAATGTAATTCATTGAATTTGCACTAGTTTACTAAAATTATCTGACATTTTAAAAAGTTTTCTAGTATACTTGAAATGAATCTACGTGTTTACAGATTTTTTGATGCTTAGCCTTTTACTCTTAAAACAATCATAGATTCAATCGATAAGTAGTACGCAATTTGAAATTTTAGGGAACCATACAACTTTTGAAATTTGACTTTTAAAGTCATTGTCCAAAGTATTTAGCAGACGCATTGTTCATTTCAATGGATTGTCTAAATATATTCTCTAATACAGTGTGTTAGGCTGGCTGAACAAAGATGAGAATACAAGATTCTTATTTCTAAAGGTTTTCTGAACTCTGTTTTTAAGTAGTAAGCAGGTGCTTAGAGAGGCTGGAAAAGAGAAGAATTGGAATCATTATCCCAGGATTTTATCAGGCTTTGAAGAGCAGCTCTGCTTTCACTGTTGCTTGCCCTTACCAATTGCCTCCAATCTAACAGCTACTTTTCTTACAAGCGTATGATGTACTTTGTGCTTTATTTTTCTCCTTTATATTTGATAGTTGATGTACATTAGTCAGAGGGAGTTTTATAAAAATGGTTTCAAAGGAATAGTCTAAGGCTTGTTCTGTCTCCTGAGCTTTGAGCATTTTTTTTTTTTATAAGATGGGATCTCCTCCTCCAGCAGGGTGGAAGAAAGTTGTATTTAAGTTTCGATCCGTAAGTGGACTCAACCGCTACCTATGAAGACAAGGAAGGAAGAAATGTACCTCCTAAAATTCTTCTTAGATTCTGGAAGAGCTGGTGAAGTTGTCTGTGCCAATTAAACTTAATTATAAAAATGACAGGAATAAGAAACTCCTGTAGAAGTACTTAGCTCATGGGAGCTCTGGACTCATCAGAGGACTAATCCGCTGTTGCCCATGGCTGAACAAGATGCTAGGGGGAGCTCAGTTAGGGGAGGCTAGTCTCTGGGATCTGGTCTCTCGAAGGTCCCTCTCTAGCCAGTGTTCTGCCCCAGTAATTTGGTTCTTTAGGAGCATGAATGGCCAGCTTTTTTCCCCTCCCTCTGTCTAACCCAATGTTCCTGTCTTAGAGTCAGATTATCATGGACTAAACCCTCTGAAGCCAGGGGCCAAATAAAATATTTCTTTCTTTAAACTGTGTCTATCAAATATTCTGTCCCAGTAGCTTTCAGGAAAGCCCCTTTGTTTCTTTTTTTCTGCCTTTCTTATTTATTTGTTTGTTTATTTTGAGACAGGGCCTCACTATGCAGTTCAGGCTGACCTTGCACTCACTATGCAGCCAAAACTGGCCTTGAAAAGAGGGGAATAATCCTGTCTCAGCCTTCAGAGTGCTGGGATTATAGGTGTGCCTTATCACATTTGGTTTAAAGCTGATTTATTTCTTAGTACAGGAATTTATTGTTATAATAGATTTTGATGTGTTTCTATGAAGTTCAGATCATCGTGTCACCTGGCTGGATTAGACTGAGGACTGTCAATTTGCAGTATGGAGATAGAGTGGAAGGAGAGTATCTATAGCACAGGATCCCCACTTTCTCTAGGGAAGAGAGACAGTTGCGCGGTCAAAGGTGGTGGTTGCAGAGTCAGTGAGACTTGAGAGTTAGCACAATCCAGACATGTCTCTTCTCCCCTGTGCTTTCATCTTCCCCTGTCACCAATTTCAGTGACAGAAAGGGTAGAAGGGTACAAGTGAAAAGGTAGAATATGAAGACTAATTGGAAGTGCTTTGTGGGAAACCACCCAGATGACTCTCCTTGACTCTTTGAAAAGAAGAGTAGTTATCTCTATTTTGGATAAACAAGGTCCTGTCTGCATGTATTGATACGTACAGAGCTGGCTAGGCTATTTCCTTGTACCCTTAATTGGCTTTAAGCAATATAAACTGGGTTAGCTGAGGAGCTGATGTGTAATCTCTGAAGCAAAGTGATAAATCAGCGCTATCCCACCCAGTGACTCCTCAATATGTGGTTGAGCTGGGTGTGATGGAGAGCCCGCAGCTGGCACTGAGTCTTGAGAAAGAGGCTATGACTTCCTAGGGCTAAAAGGATCAGATATTGGATCCGAAGCACTGATCCCAGATTATTAGATGCTACCTCAGCTGTGTTACACAGATTGCTCTCTCTACGTTTCTTGCCCTCTGCTATCACAGAGGTGACCTCAGACCTCCTACCTAGCCCAGCACATGGTAGTCATGGCAGTCAATTTCAATAACAATAGAAACACAGTGAATTTCCCACCATTCTCACTGCCACTCATCCCCAAGCCACTCCCTTCATGGAGGATTAATAAAACCCAGGTTGGGCTCTGGGGTGTGGCCTTTGTTCCAATGAAAACCATTTTGGCTGGATTTAGGACCCTTTGGATTCCCACAACTAGTATATATGTTTCAGTGTCTTTACTCTTGCCAGGGGTAGCACTGGAAGTGATAGATTGGAATTATCTCACTAGAATTCCAATAACTTCTCCATGGGATTACAAATATAAACCTTCCTGAACCACAAGGAGGACAGGAAAGGGTTCTCTATAATATTTGTCTGTCATCACTTCATATTAGCATATTGGATCTTGTATAGAATGGAAAAATGAAATGCCTTAAAAATCTCAAAAATATTCACATCCGCAGAGTGATATATATTCAATTTCCTTAAGTTCTGAAATTTTA
Source organism: Hydrochoerus hydrochaeris (assembly GCA_004027455.1). Classification (NCBI taxonomy): domain Eukaryota; kingdom Metazoa; phylum Chordata; class Mammalia; order Rodentia; family Hydrochaeridae; genus Hydrochoerus; species Hydrochoerus hydrochaeris. Next base: position 256,365 of record PVLA01001007.1, on the reverse strand, counting down.
TTTTCTCTAAAAATACAGAAGCATACCTCATAAGTTACCGTGATGCAGCCTTGGTGGCATATTCTTTTTCTAGATCTCTGGAGGCTGAAGCACGAGGATTACCCTGAGTTTGAGGTCAGCCTGAGCTACATATGGATTTCAAAGCTAAACTGAACTAAACAGTGAAACTCTGTGCCCAAAAAATAAATGACAATAAAATACTGTGAATATTAAATATTTTTAAAAAGACTTGGAAAATATTACATAGCACAGAGTAAGTCCTCAATAATTACTCCTTCCTTTCCATTCCACTTTTTCTCAATTTATAACCAGAAAGAAATATTTCATAAAGCAGGTAGAAAACACAATGCTGTCATCCCCTAAATATTTTATTAATGATAGAGAGTAGAGTCTTAAATAGCTATAACTTTCTGGTTTGATTCTTCAGTTCCTACTCTAAGGTAACCAGCTTCTCTTTTGTGGAATGTGAGTAATGGGTCAGAATTTTCATCTCATTTATGTAAGAATGATCTCTATTTCATCCCCCCCCCCACACGCGAGGGAGATTACCAGATTTATACAGGAGAAACCGACAAAAAAGGCTTCTCTTCAATGCACTTTGGCCCCATCTGAATTTCTCAGGCTTCTTTTCCAAATGTCTTACTTATCCCAACAAAATAATTAAAGCGATTCCGAAAACAGAACTGTTATGGCCTCCATTTTTCTCATACCAAATGGACAGTGTCTGATTCTGTACAAAGAGGAGTGAGATGTGCAGGAAGGAGTCAGGGTTCCAGTACACTTCACTCTGAGCAGGAAAACACACCAATTTAACATAGGCCACGCCCACTCAGCACACGAATCCACGCCCCCTCCTGCTATCTGCTGCTCCCTTCTCCTCAGTCTCGCCCTCCCTCTCTGTCCCTAATTCTCTGCCGACACCTTGATGGTCCAAGTTCAATAATTTTTTAAAAGTAATATAAAACGCTGCAATGAAAACACTGATCTAGGCCAATAATTCTCATGGAAAATTGCATTAATCTGAATTGTGAGCTTTAAAAACGTAATTTCTGGGTAAATCCTCAGATCTGCTGCATCTCCTGATTACCACCTATTACTCCTTGGGAAGCAGGATTGTGATGTACGATCAGCTGCCTACACACTTCTCAAGCAATTTATGAATAATCTTATCCTGTGTGGAAAACTTCTGAGAAGCACGACTATTCATTTCAGATCTTTGAAACTAAATATAATAGCAATTTATATTCAATAAAAACTAAGATGACCTTGAGTAAGTTATTAAAACTCATTGTTCTGCTGTCTCTGTATCTGAAAATGAAGGAGCTTAACTCTGACCTCTAATGTCCTTTCAAAATGTTACAATACTTACATTATATCATTAAATTTCAGTACCTTGTCTAGCAGTTTCCTAAAGTGGTTTTCTTTTTCTTTTTTTCTTTTTTTTTTTTTTTTGGCTGAAAATTCACATCAGATCCGAATCTTACCACAAATCCTGCTATTTAATGCAGGTTAATCTCTAGTAGGGGTAAAAGGATGACCTCTAGAACTGCACTTTAATGGACATATCAAGCAACAGAATAAAACTCATTAGAAATACCTATTCCATAATGTTACAGAAGGAGTCATTTTTTTGTGCCATGTACTAAACTCAGTGGGGCAATCTTTTCCCAAGTCTCTATCTGATTGAGAATTTTCACTTTTTACAGCTATAACATTATAAATTGTTTGAAGTAATGAAGAAGAGGGCAAAGGAAAACTTTGATATTTATAATCTTGTAACCCTAGGCTGCTGGATAAAACACCCCCATATCACACTACCATCATGACACAGGTCTAGCGCTGTTTGAACAAAATTAACGGTCACCTTTACTCTTTTTTCTCGTGTTTAATTCTTCTGAAAAAGATCAATAGTTATTTTCTAGGAGATAAAAGATTATGATTAGAAAGATTATGGTGAAAATATTGCCAACACAGGACTTCTTATAATTATGCTATTCTTTGTGTTACATAAAAAACACATGAGAATTTATTATTTTATATTTGTCACATGAAAGTATTTATATAGTGGTATATCATGTTACCTGTATAAGTTAAACATGAGACTAATTTCATCATGATAAATTATTATGCATTGTACATTTTGAAATCTTCATAGATATCCTTAAAAATAAAAATGCTTATACAATTCTATTTGAATGACCAATGGCTGAGTTTCTGAAAATGGAGCACAATAGACAAGGTTATGATTGAGAGACATCTTTGGACATAGGGTGATGTCTTAATTCATAAATGTGAACTTTTACAAACATTCCTTATGGGATAAGGAAAGAGTTGAAAAGAACTTATTCCATCATACAATTATATCTGCTATAACCACTGTTAGCAAATAACTCTTTACATGCACGTATGTGTGAAGATGAGGTAAACTACATTTCTGTTGAGGATGGTTAAAATAACACAAAATAAAAACAAGTTAATTCATGATTATACCAAGCTGTAAATTTTTCAAATATTACTAGGCATTAAAACTAAGAATTTTCCATTGCAAGGTTTACTGTTTAAGATTTAAAATATTGTTTTTAAATATTATAACCAATCTATAATTTTAATTTTTTTAAATTTAAGCAACGGTGCATGATAAAATATTCTGCCATTATAAATAGCTTTCTTTATAAAGCCATGCTAATGGTACCATAAAGGTTTTACTTGGTATATTTGCTAAATTTTTCTCCCTTTTGTTTTTGCAAAGATTTGGAGATATTTGTCTCTTTAGCCAGCAGATGTGAAATGATTTGAGGATGACCTGTATCCATAAGAAAGTGCCACATGTCTCTAATTTAACTCTATTTCCGTGGAAACCTGAAGACACCTCATGTATCGTCTTTCAATTTCCTGAAGAAAAATAACTTTCATTATTTTGGCATGAGACACCTTAGAATGCCCTATGTCAAAAATAATTAGAATTTCACTCTTCAGCTTCTATCCTGCAATGCCCTGACTGTGTAAAGGAGCCTCTGTCTAGTCTTGATAAATGTCTTCTTAAGTGTATGAACCGAAGCGCGTGTGAGCCAAACCAGTTAGAGCCGTCCAGGTGAAAGTCTAGATAAAGGTGCAGAAACGAGCATATTGAGACATTCGTTAATTAACTCCATGACTGTTCCGGGTATTAAATAGAAGCTACTGTGACAGAATCACTCAAATGCCGTCTATAGCTAGCAAGAAAATGTATCCAACTGCATGGTTATCATGGTGTTTGCCAATTGAGTTTTAATAGTTACTATCATTTTATGAAAGCAAAGCATTGGATGAGCATTAGTTTTAAACTCTTTTAAAAGGTCCCTGAAAATCACAAGAATGACAAGGGAAGTTTAGGTGAAATACTGGGCGTTAACATGAAAGGGAGGGGAAGACAGTTATTTCATATGTAGTCACAAGGATCGCCCCTCACACTCCACACTATTTATTTGTCAATGAATTTACAAGTGCTCTCTGCCTTGGGAGCTTTGGTCTCTTCATCTTAAAACACAATCCACTATGTTCTCTTTTCCTTACATCCCAGGACCTCAGAAGGCCATTCTTTCATAGTACCTACTCCATAAGTTAATCATATATATATCTATATATATATATATATACACACACATATAGAGAGAATATACAAGTAATATATTTCATATATATATGTAAAAAGAGATCACATTACATGTTAACTTTGTATTTATTTTTGGAACATTTTGTAAGCTTTTAAAATACAGTAACATCTTTTTACACATACACACATATATGTCTTTCTGTATATATGCACACATGGTTACATACACTAACAAAATCAAAAGTATTTGATAGATAGTGATATTTAAAGCATAATGACTACATAAGTGTTGGAAAGAAAAAGTAAAATAAAATCTATTACCAACCACTTCTTTACAATACTGCTACATTCAGTGTCAGTATTAATCAGCATGGATACAGAGATTTCAACTGGTACCAATTCACACACATGTATAAAATTCTAAAGAAATTCATTACACAAAGCACTTTAATATTAAAACAGATTCTTCTTGGGCTCCCAAAACTTGATCATGAAGGATAGTATAATAACAATTTAATGTAGAATGATCATGAATACTAACAAAGATTGGATTCTGAAATTTTTATGTTAGTGGAATGCAAAGTGGTGAAGTCTGAAGGCAAATAGAAATTTGGTACTAGAATTCTGGAACAAAGCAGGGTAACGCTGTATTGGTCTCACAAAAATATTTCTTGAAAGCATATTTATAACATAGAAAAATCTCTGAAAAGAAAGAAAAATACAAAGGCAGTGCAATTTAGATAGAGAAAGTAAACTTTTATAGTAAGACATTCAAAATGCTACCTCATATCTAAGCAAGGGAAGTTATATTGCTGAGGTATGTAAGGAAGCCAGTGCTATCAAGGACTTCTATTTTTACAAAAATGAAAACAACATAAAAATGAACAAGTGATTCCTGGCTTTTGGTGATAAAGTAGAATAGATGATTCTGAAAATTGCTCAAAACAATGCCAGCTAAGGTTAATAGGCTTGCTGGAAAGTTGGAAGTCAGAAAGCCAGTCAATTTTATAAAAGCATACTTGGAATGACACACCAGCCAATCCTCCAGAGTTATTTATATATAATTTTGTTGTCCACAGAATGTGTACACTTGATGGCAACTTCCACTATGTTACTGAGAGCTTCTGCTGAAATGAATTCTTATAACTCAGATCTTGATTTGTGAATCAAAATAATTATACAATATTCTATTATATTGAACAAGACGATAAATAGTAGAAACAGTCATTTGCATTTTGGAGGTTTACTGAAATTTTTGAGAAGGTAACACTTCATGTTAATGATATGGGCATTGGAAACAGGTTCAAGTTTAAACCATAATTTTCCCGCTTATCATCATAAAAGTTTGTTTGCTTAGATTTAAATGACCATAGTAGTACCCATAGTAGAAATTATTGTTAGAATTCAAAGGACTTTGTAAATCTACTTAATGGCATATATTACAAAAGAGAAGTAGAAGAAATGGCAATGAAAACTTTGAAAAGCAGTAAAATGATAAACAGATGGAGAATGTTATGGCTCGTGTCTAGATGTCACCCCAAAGTATCATGCTGTCAGGTCCCACTATTCAGAGGTGGCAGGATATAGAGTTTGCGATGCTGAAACTAAGTGTGTGATAGTGTGATTAAGGATGAATGATTATTAAATTAGTCCACTGATTGGCATATGTATCACTCAGAGCTGACTAGAGTAACGTGTAATACGTGATGTACAAATGATTAAGAAATTACAAGATTGGTTTATGTTGGCCATAACAGAGTTGTATAAGGAAGTGTGTAGAGGGTGTCTGTACACCAGAGACTGAAGGTTTCAGTACAAGATCCGGAATCCACTGCAGTGTCTCTGCAAGTCAGTATCAGGAGGCCCATGAGTCTATACCACCAAAGTCCACAACAGAAGTCTGAAGGATCTATGCAAGAAGGCTGAAGTGTCTAGACTGGAAGCTGAGCAAGCTGAATTGAAAACAAGGAAATGACCTAACTGAAGGCAAAGACTGGAGCTCCTCCAAAGAACAGAAGCAAGTCTATTTTTCCTCATTTCCTTTTTATATCATCCAGGTGATAAGCTGCCCCAGGATGGGTCCTCTATATTCTAGAGTGTAGAATTGCTGAGACAGTTTAATTAAGCTTTTAAGTTTCTCAGATTGATGCAATCAGTTAAGTATGGCAGCATATGGCTGTGGATAATGGTAAGACCTATGCTGGATGTGAGTGCTATCCGCTTTAAGGGGTATAGCTTGGGTGAGATATAAGGGTCAGGTAAAAGGGTGGTTGTCATCCCTTACTATTTCACTGTATTGCTGTCTGCTGTCTTCCATGAACTGTTTTTCTACTGTGACCTCCTTTGCCATTCTGCCCTGCCTTGGACTCAGTCAACTACAGACTGAAACCTCTACAAACTATGAACTAAATAAATCTTTCCTTCTGAACTTTTGGATGTTGAGTATTTCATGTCAGCAACAAGAAAATATGACTAAAACGGAGACTATATTAAAGTATTTCTTAAAACGTTAAATCATGATGCTGATCTAAATATACAGTGAAAATATATCACATACCTCCATTTATCTGGCATTAATAGTTTCATAATTTTTAAGAAATTGTGTCCACCAGATTTCAACTGCAGTTCCTCTAAAGCTGAGTGAATTCTCTTTTACTAGAGGTTATCAAAATTCACAGGAATATATTTTCTCTAAAAATCCAAGTCCTATAAAATAAACATGACAATGTTCCTGTGATAGAAGTCTGCAAACACTATAGCTTTTTCACAACTTTATCCAATAAGCATGATTTGTGGATACAACCCTATTAAATATACCCACTCAGGTACAATATGTCCATTATGCACAGACAAAAAACAGAACACATTCTTAGGGAAACCTACTTCTTTTGCCACAATAAATAAAGAAGCCTGGTAATACGTTATAAATTCGATTCAGCTCTTACTTTAAAATATCTCATCTTGGTTTATAAATATAGAGTTGATTACTGGCTGCAAATAAAACAGTGTGAGAAAAAAAGTCTTTTCTACATTTCCAAAATGGAACATTAAAGCAACAAGATTCCAAATAAATAACCACAGTGTAATACCTCTAGCATTTCACTCAGTACTATGACATTAGCTCTTGTTTTGCTGGATCCAGGTTTTGCCTATCTACTTCTATACAGCTGACTATTTCCAGATTGAAATGAATTCTGGGAATCTTTACTCCACAGTATGGCCTATAAGATGCTTAGAGGCTTTCTGCTTGGAATTCTGCACCCACATATCTACTCACTAAAGGACAGTATTTTGAAGTGCCTGATACAATACCTTCCTAAACATTCTAAGACACCTTTTTCTTGAAAACAGAAAACCTTATAGGAGAGCTTTCAAGCAAATGTAAATGTTTATTAAAAGTAATAAAATATCAACTTTGGTTCTAGTTAGTTTATTATTATGACTAGAAAGCAATAGAGTAAAATTCTCCATCACAGTGTAGCACATATTCATTCTTTAGGGTTTTGGTCAGTGCTGCCCCTGAGGGTGAATTCCTAATGTGGCAGATAAGCACACTGACATACCTCCAGAGTGTTTTCCAACAGCCTAAACTTCCAGAAACACTTACTTACCTACACACACATAACTTAGGGAAAGCCAGTCTAACAATTTTCTAGGCAATGGTGTCAATAACAACACATTAGCAAAGCTAATTATTTATAGCATCTCCCTCTCTCTCTCTCTCGATATAGATACAGATATAGATACAGATAGATATAGATATAGATTTAGAAAGTTTTATTACATGTACTCATAACAATACTTGCGTAAAACCATTTTTATTTATCAAGCTCCTTGATTTTTCTCTGAATAAAAGTTTAAAACTTGAATTAAAAGCTAATATAGATACAACTCAGCAGCATAAGTGCCTGCCTGGCAAGCACGAGGCTGTGAGTTCAACTCCCAGTATCTCCTCAAAAAGTAAAAAAATAAAACCTATTACTAATATACATGAGTAACATATACCAGCAGCAAAATGGTGACAGGAGAATATAACTGAATATGTACTTTTAGCACAGAAAAGGTGTCATAAATTTTTAGAATCCATTTGCAAAATCTCAAGAAAATTTTGTGGGAATTTTTTCATAGTTTTGTTTTTGTTTGTAAAATAAAATATCAAAAGCACTAAAGCATTGTCAGAGATTTGGAAACTTGATTAGAGAAATTGACAGTTGGATAAGAAAAAATAATTGGTTATATATTTAATCAGAGTGACAATAACAGATATTTAGAACATAGAACAATTATAAGAAACTATCTCTTATTAAAATTAGGAAATGGTGTCTGTTTATTTTCTAAGGAATAAAGGGTACATAAATTCAAGTCTTGAGAATTCAAATTATAAGACACAAAATAGTAATCTGATGCAACAAAAACAATCTTTGTCACCCAATCAGACTGCATTGAATTAAAGAACAACTTTTTATGTTATTGCTTAAGATACTAACTAGAAAGCAAGTAGAAAATTTGTACCAATTGCACGACTATTGCTAAAGTTTTAACATATGTCATATGCGTTTTACAGAAGATAGGCACTATAAACTATGGCAATTAAAGTTCAGTTTCCAAATGTCATCCTTCATCATGCTTGTTAATTTCTAGAGTACACTTGACATTTTACATTAGGAGAGAAGTTCTTTCAGAGGTCTAGGAGGTTAAGCAATGTTCTTAACACTACTAAGATTTCATTCTGAAATACAAGAATTTTCATTATCTCTACCTTCAAATGAATCCATGTGTTAAAATGTCAGTTTTAATTTCTAATATAGCAAAAAGAAATTTCATCCATGTAATCCCTCGGGAGTCTTGAATAGTCCTTGAGTATTCTCCCTAATAAATATATATGCAAAAATTCTGAATAAGATACTGACAAACAGAATGCAGCAAGTCATAAAGAAGATTATACATCAGGACCAAGTAAGAATCATCCCAATGAGGCAGGGATGGTTTCCCATAAGAAAATCAATAAATGTAATACATTGTATTAATGGAGCTAAGGAAAATTCACATAATCATCTCAATGGAGGCAGAAAAAACATTTGACAAAGATCAACAGCCATTCATCATTAAAAAGTTGGCAGAAAATTGGAATAGATGGTCTTTATCTCATTTGATAAAAGCCATCTATGACAAGCCATGGGGCAACCTCATAGTAAATGGACAAAAAACAAAAGCTTTCATTGTAAAATAGGGAATATAACAAGGATGTCCACTATCACCATGCTTATTCAGTATAACTCTGGAAACATTATCCAGAGCAATTAGACAAGAGAACCAAAAAGAATAAGGATAGGTAAGGAAGAATTTAAATTAACATTATTATTTTATTTAAAACATTATTTTTGAATGATCTAATACTCTATATAGAATACCCCAATAACTCCACCAAAAGACTTCTAGATTTAATAACCAAACTGAGTTGTGCAGCTGAGTACAAAGTTCACACTGAAAAAGTGAAACGCATTCCTATACACAATCAACAAACTCATGAGAGACATTCAGGAAAACATCCTTTTCACAATAGCATTGAAATACGTGAAATAGGAACCAAACAAATAAAGTAAAAGATTGTACATTGAAAGTTGTAGTATTTTGAAAACAGAGATTGAAGAGGATATCAGAAAATGATAGGAGATCACTGTTCTTGGGTAAGAACAGTCAATAAGATGAAAATGGCCATACTCCCAAAATTGTTACACAGATTTCATGCAATCCCATCAAAATACCATTAGCACACCTTACAGAACTAGAGAAAGAAATCCTAAAAAGCACTTGGAGTCAGAAGTAATTCTGGGCAGCAAAGTCTAGACAAGAAACATTATAATTTCTGACTTGAAATTATATGACTGTGATAAAAATTAGCATGCTACTGGCAGAAAAATCAAGTATGAGGATCAAAGCAAATGATTAAAAGATGCAGAAACAAGTCCACACATGCTCACTCACCTTGTCTTTGACAAAGGAGCCAAACACCTTCACTGGAAGAAAGATAGCCTCTTTAATGAATGGTTCTGGAAAAATAGGCTCTATACATGCTGAAGACAAACACTAGACCCAAACTTTTACTGTACAAATTAAAATCAAAATGGATCAATGATCTGAATACTAAAACTGAAATACTAAACCTACTGGAAGAATTGGTAGAATTCTTGAAGACATAGGTGTAAGGAAAGACTTTATGAACAAAAACCTAGTTGCATGAGAAATATCATAGAGAATAGCAACAGAGATCTCATCTTATTAAAAAGCTTTTGCACAGCAAAAGAAACCATTAAAGAGACACAGTAAAGAGACAAACCACACAGAGGGAAACATTTTTACTAACTGTTCCTCAAAAGACTAATGTCTAGAATATATAAAGAACTTAAAACAACCTAAACTTAAAGACCCAGTCCAAAAATAGGCATCTGAAATGAGTAGACATTTTTGAGATGAAGGACAAATGATAAATAAATATATGACAAAATCTTGAACACCACAAGCTATAAAGAGTTATAAATTAAAACAATGTTAAAATTCCATCTCACTCCAGAAAGAATAGCTATTATCAAGACATTAACCAAAAAATGCTGGCAGGGCTGTGCAGAAGAGGAGCTCTTCTCTACTCTTGGTGGGAGTGTAGACTGGTGCAACCACTGTGGAAATCAGTGTAGCGATTCCTCAACAAGTTAATACCAGAGCTTCATTCAACCCAACTTCTCCCATTATTGGTATCTTCCCAAAAGAATTAAAACCATCATACCACAGTGACCACATCCATACCCATGTATATAGCTGCACAGTTATAATAGTAAATCATGGAAACAGACCAAAGACCTATCAACCAAAGAATGAAGAAGGAAATGAGTTTTTTTTTTAATGGAGCACTATTCTGACATAAAGAAGGATAAGCTTCAAACATTTTTAGGTAAAAGAATGTACTTTGAGATCATACTGTTTAAATGAAATAAATAGTGTATGTGTGTTTAAATAGCACATTATTTCTATGGTATGAGAAACTAAAAGTATAAATAAGGACCAAAATAGATAATAGATATTGAGAAATGGGAAGAAAATGTTCAAATGAAAAGAGGGGCAAGGGAAAGGGGAGGGGAAAAGGAAAGAAAGGACAAGAAATAAGAGAAGGAAAACATAGAAGCAAGGCTTTTGTAAATAATGAGGGGAAGAAGGCTTAAAGGAAGGAGAAGAGAATGGGAAAAATAAGGAAGATATACCTTGTTCAGGCAAAAGTTCCTTAAAATGAATGTTATCACTGTGTATATCTAAAATGTAAAAAGAAGCAAAAAAATTCAGAGGTGAAATTTGAAAATTGCTGAGAACTCAGGTAGAACAAATTTTCTGTGAAACACAAAACTACACACACAATTGTTGGCTTTTGTCATCAGTGCTGCTAGTATAGGTCACACATATATATTAATAAGAGCTTTTAACCAATGTAATTAACTTTTATTTTACAGAAAGAGCAAGAGTCTGGATAAATGAGAATACTACACAAATATTACCAGTATGAACATATAGACAAATTTATAAAAATCATGCCCAAAGGCTATAGTTGCTTTATAATATCAAATTTAAATTAAAAGATACATAAAACTGGTGCCTAAATTGTTTGGTAACTCTAATTTATTTAGAAATTGGTTAGATATACAAGAATATCCATCAATAATTTATTTTTTTAATTTTTAAAATTTTATTTAAAGAGTAAAAAAGCAAAACAGAAAAAGAGGTAGAAACAATACAGAATTTCAGAAAAAAAAATAAACAGTAAGAAGTTACTAGTTGAAAAATTACATATTGTCTTCTTAGACATAGTTGTGCAAGTTGCAAAGTTAAAGCATATAGGGTAGACATTCAAACAGTGAGGCTGCAAAGAAATTCAATGATCCAATAACAACTTAGCAACATGGTTATCAATCCTACACACTTAAACATAAATGCAGTTATATCCTTTAGAGCACTTTCTGTTCCTGCTTTTACTTTTAAAAAAATTTTTTTTTAATTTAAAGAGAAACAAAATCATGTAAAGGGTAGAGATAATACAGAATTTCAAAAAAAAGGCAAACAATAAGAAATCACTAGTTGATAAATTACATATTGTCCTTTTAGAAATAGCTGTTCAAGTTACAAAATTAAAGCATACAAAGTAGATATTCAAACAGTGAAAGTGTAAACAGCTATGCATGCATGAACCTCTACCTATATTTCTATCCTTTCTTTATTAGAGAGAAAAACAAAACTTAGCAAGACAAAATAAAACAAATTCTTATAGAAACATGAAACCAAAAAGTCATATAAAACCACAGTACAAGGTGATCTACAATGATTACTGTGTTGTTTCTTATTATCTTCAATAGAATTGTCTATATCATCAGGCATAAATGAATACAGCAGTATATTGAATATAGCAGTACATAACAATATTAGTAAAAATAAAACATTGTAGACAGTATAAAACTTCAAAGGCAGGTAATAATCAAACCAGCATGGATAGTCTAGTGAATCTTGTCATCTTAAGTGCAGTTGCCTATACTCTCAGACATGATACTATCAATCATAACAGCTTTGAATAAAATCTATCAATACAAAACAATGTCCAACAAATGACATTTGATTATGATCAATCATGGTAAAACAGTGTAGGTTTTACAGAGCTTTAGATTAAGTTAATAGGAAATTAAGAATGATTACCATACTATATCCTGTTATTTTCTGGATTACTGTCTGTGCCCTCAAATCTAGTATAGGTAGAATGACTGGAATAGAATATAATACATCTAAGCAGAGTAGTGTGAGTAACGTGGGTTTTAAATCTTGGTGCACTATTAACAATATAGTGTATTAAGGCCATCTATATTAGAGATTCTAGTCATTCTTCTCTGCCTCATTTCTGCTATGCTATTTTTCTGCCTGTTTCTCTAGTTTTCTCCTTCAATTTTTCTGCCCCACTCATTGAGGCCTTTCTGCCACTGTTCCTAAAATCCTGGTATTTTTTTCTCTCACTAGAATGTCCTTCAGTATTCTCTGTAGGGTTGGATTGGTGGTCACAAACTCCCCCAGTTCTTCTTTGTCATGGAAGCATCTTGTTTCTCCATTAATTTCTAGTGACATTTTGCAAGGTACATCAATCTGGGTTGAGGTTATTTTCTTTCAGGGCTTGGAATATTTCATTCCAAGCTCTTCTTGATTTGATGGTCTGCGTTGAGAAGTCAGCCATGATTCTGATGGGCTTACCTTTATAGGTAATCTTTTTCTTTTCTCTGACAGCTTTTAATATTCTGTTTTTATATTGAATTTCTGGCATCTTGATAATTATATGGCTAAGTGTAGATCTGTTTTGGTTGTAGGTGGCTGGAGTTCTGTATGCCTCACATAGCTGAATGTCATTTTCTTTTCCCATGCTTGGGAAATTTTCCTTAATTATTTCCCTGAATAGCCTTTGTAGTTCACCTGTTTGTATTCCTGCTTCTTTGTTCACATTTCTTATTCTTACATTGTAGATTCTCTTGTCATCTTCTAGCCTTTGTATTGTTACTGCCTGTTTCCTTGTTGTTTTTAAGAGATCTTTCCTTTCATGATCACACATTGCAAACTTGTCTTCAAGTTTTGATAGTCTATCCTTAGTTTCTTTTAAGGCATTTTGCCAGCTTTCAATGGAGGTTTTAATCTCCTGGTAGTCTCTTTGAATCTGCTTCATGTGTTCTATATTTTCTTTATATTCTTTATCAAATGTTTCCTTTTTTGTGTGTTCCTACCTTCTTCCATTTGTATCTTCCTGAGAGATGCTTCCTGACAGCATTTCTTTTATTACTCTACTCATATCTTGCTTTACCTGATTTAATATTTCAGTTCTGAGCTCGTCCCTACAAGGTCCCGAAGATATCTCTTAATGTCCATTGAAGCCATGTCAGCTGTTATGTGTTTGCTGCTCTAAGTCTCCCTTGTTTTTCCCTCTCCTGATCAGGGCTCTCAGGGTTCTGGGCTGGAGGCCTCTTCCTGCCTCTCTCTCCTGTCATGGTCCTGGCTTCTTCCATGCAGCTTACAGTGCAGGTCCCAGCCCCCTTCCCTGTTGGCCATGTTTTCCCCGAAGCATGCTGGTGAGGGACCTCTGCCCTCTCCTGCCTGCTCTTGTCACTGAGGTGTAAGCAGCATTTACGTATGCCCATCCCTCCTCAATGGGCTAGCCAAACTTCAGGTGCCTTCACTCGGTTAGTGCTTGCTAGGTGCAGGGAATTGATTTGGGATGACTCATTGGGTCCTGGCCAGGGGCACAGCCCAGTCCAAGCAAATCCCACGAATCTGCTCTGGGGAGGGAGGAACCAACTGAAGTCTCTGTCACTCCCAGTTCAGGCTCCTCCTGCTTGATTCCAACATGTCACCCATGTGATCGTGCCCTTCCTGTGCGGGGGTCACATTCCCAGCACTGACCATGGATTAATGAAGGTCCCTTTGCCAGCTCCACTCTCCATTAGGCTCACCAACCCATGACTTCAGCTTTGCTGTTGTTCCTGTGAGTTGCAGCGGGAACGAGTTTGGGCTGCTCTGCCGGCCAGCGCAGATTCAGGCTGTTGCAAACTTTGGGGGTTGCCTCAAATGAAAATGCTGTGTCCCATAATTTTTAGCTGTTTCAGTTATAGTCCCGATGTATTTGACGAGCTTTTTTATGTTTTAATTTCTTCCTGTGTCAAGAGGACTCATCTCCCTCTGTCTGGTTCTCTCCAGGGTGTTTTATTCTGCCATATGAATTGTTTCTCCTGGGAGGCTTTGTATTTTATTTCTCACTGATCGGCCATCTTGACTTCATCCCAAAATGCCATTTTTTTTTTTTTTGTACCAGGGATTGAACTCACAACCTCATGCTTGCTAGGCAGGCACTTATGCCATTAAGCTAAATCCCCTTTAAACTGTGTTTTGTTTTTTTGGTATTGTACCAGGGATCGAACTCAACTTTATGCTTGCCAGGCAGGTGCTTAAGCCACTGAGCCTAATCCCCGGCCCAACAATAATTTAATATAATGTCAAACTGAGATTTTAAATTTTTAAAGATTAAAAATTGTCTTAAAGTTCACATAATAAAACTTACCTACTATAGAACTAAAACTTTGATGGAATAATGATTCACTACAAATCAACACATTTAAAAGTTGTTTATGTTGAATACTGTACATAACTAATTATCACCTTATTTGATCAGTAAACCTATAAAAGTTTGAAAAAACAAACCCTGTTACCATAAGGTATGTTTCTTCACACTTAACAGTAATGAGTCATAGAAAAAGACATAAATAGTATGTTATATAAAATATTTTTCAAGTGGTCTTATTTGTCAAAGTCTCCTGATTAATGGAAATTTTTATTGTCATATAAATTTGGGCTATTTTATGTATGAATTATTTACTTTTAGAACATCTAAACATTTAACATTTTAATATCCTTGATTTCTGAGAATTTTATGAATGATCCATTTACACAAATTCTTTGTGTGAATGAAACATAACAGAACTCCTATCATTTAAAATACATTAAAATTTCAGTTATTAATATACTAAAATATAATAAAACATTTCACATTCACAAAGCAAGAGATAAAATCTTCTCTTTTTTTTATATGTTGAAGATTACAGATAAATAGAGATGAAGACACAAAGAGTGTGCATAGCTTCAGATTTCTAACTCTGGCCATAAATCAAGAGTAAACACCGAAATGGGTACTAAAGAGCTACTTTCTGTCTTATGAGTAAATAGTCCCTAATTTAATTGAACTCAGTTTTTTCAAAATGCAATAAAAATTGTTTTTAAAAATCATGGAGTCTTTCCTCCAGTAAATTCATTACAGTGATCACCAGTGGATCACTCGATCATGAAAAAAGATTCTCCAAACAGTGTTGTCAGCAGTGGAGTGTAACTTGTGCACAATAAGAAAAACAAACAAAAACATATAATCAATGGAACAAAATAATAAAGAGACACAAACGCAGCATACACATAGGTTTGCCACTCATGGAGAGAAGAAAGCACTAGCAGATAAACAGTATGAATTGTGTTTCTCTGGCACCTGTTCTGCCATATAACTCATCTGAGCATCTCTGTGAAAATTCTAAGATTTAAAGAATTAAAAACAAGTAGGAGTATATACTCATATCAAAACTTTTACTTTATTCATCACTTAATGCAGTAACTAGTCATATTAAAAAACATTTCAAAGGCGAATTGAAACACAGAGACATATTGAGGAAACAAGAGTTTTGACATGATCTTGATTAAATAAATGGAAAAGTAACTTCTTTGGGAGAGAAGAGAAACAAATCAATACTACTTCTATTGGGGAAAATTCATTTTGCACTGCTTATAAGAACCATCATTTCCATTATTATTAGTTATCTCCTATTTAGAATGGAAACAAATCTCAAAGATAGTGAAGGATAAGAGAAACAGAATACACAGTGATCCTTTTGTCCATTTCAAAGTCATTCACATTTCTCCCCCACTGTAATATTGAAGATAATTTTCCAAATTGTTTCTATTAAATTAACCGATCACTAATTTTAGATAGTGAATGAACTTAATCAATGATGTTCCCACAGAAACAATTATGATCCAATGAATAATTTAATGAAATTTTTAAAAGCTGCATATGTTCACATTGTTGAAACAATGGATATGGCAGAATGCAATGTGTGAGAAATTTTATACTTCCTCACAATTTACCATTTTAGTGCATTCAGTGGTTTTTTTTTCTTCCCTGATTGTAACCGAAATTTCAGGAAGATATCTTAGATTTCTGGTTCCTTTATGATAATACAAATTTCGAATTAATTCAAAATTTTAACCTCTTTCAAATCTAATCTTTCTGTTTCCTCTACTGACAAACAATAAAGAGATCCTATTACATGCTATTATTTCTTAGAAGACCTTCCAACTTTGGTGAAAGAGAAGCAAATGGAGAGATAAGAGTCAGAAGTGTCTCCCTTGCCAAAGAAGGCAGTAAGGTAACATTAGTGTCATTTCTGTCTAACATGTACTAAAAGCTCATTTCGTTACACACTCTTCAGTGTCATGCAATACCTGGAGCTCTCAAAGTAGTTTATTGCATCCCTTCTCTTTCTGGTTTAATATGTTCACACCATTCTCCAGTTAGTAGCCTATAGGCCATGCCAGGTTTCCAGTCTGTCTAGTGGAAGGCACCTCACTCCAGCTTCATGGTCCATGGAAGGGGTCATGGGGAGATGGCTCACTGTTGGCCTCTTTGTTAGTATAATGTCTAGTATATGTCATGAAAGTCAACACATCCACTGGGCAATGAAAAGAAGAATCTCAATCTCTCTCACACTTTCTTTTTTCTTTCTTTCTTTCTTTCTTCTCTCTCTCTCTCTCTCTCTCTCTCTCTCTCTCTCTCTCTCTCTCTCTCTCTCTCATCTTTCTCCCCCAACACCTCTTGGCAGTGCTCCATTAGACCTTGCTCTAGCCTCTTGCATTTTGACTTTTCAGGTTTGAAGACAGTCTTGGTTCATCTAACAGTGCTTCTCACTGGGTTTATGTGGGGAGCAACTGATGCTAGAGATCAATCATAGTGTAGGGCTGGAGCAAGTTGGTTCCCAAGAACAAAGAACACCCAAGGAAAGCAATATGAACAAGCTGCTCTAGTCCACAGAACACAAACCCCTAAGATAATCCAAGCAAAGGATTGCTAGACAAGGAGTGTCACATGTTATCTACCTGCCAAATATATAGATAAATAAGCTGTGGTGGTTGACCTATTCCTTTCTTCCCATCTGAAGAGAAGGCTTCACCTGATCCAAGATTTTGCTATTTTGTCTTCATTTCTTCATCTTCTCACTGCCCTTGATGGTCCTTACCCTGGGAGGATTTAGAGTCATGTGGGAAACAGCAGAATGGCACCTGAACAGGGACTCAGGAATAAGAAAATTTGTCATCTAGCAGTTGTGAAGAACAACTCCAGTGTGCACACAAAAGAGAAACAGTATTAAGCCCATTGATACAATCAATATTGAGCCCAGAAGTGTATTGATATCCTCAATATCAAGCCCATTAAAATCATCAAAATTGAGCCTATATCAGGTGTGAAACATGAGACAAATAGATTCTCAAGATCCACAGATGTATATAGAAATGCTTGTTGTATTCTTGATTCCTGCATTTACCTTCTCGATGGATTTGTATTAGAGACTGTCTTAATGATCATAAGCATATTGAAATTATCACAAAAGATTATTTTAAAATCAAGTCCAAAGCAAGAAAAAGACTGCAGAGCAACAACCATCCTAATAACATTACCTGAGCCACAAGCAGCAATTTCTGCCTTTTCAGCTCAGAGAAATTTTGCTATGTCACACATTGGAACTTCTGCCTCTCAGGGAGTAGAAGTCTATGAGGTGAGGAAAGAAATCAAATTGATGTTCTACTTTAGGAGCCAGAACAAAGAAACAGTTGTTGCTGTTGTTTATTTGAGTTTCATGTTGTTTGCTCTAGCATTTATTGAGAAACTAGGATTAAAAAATATGAATTTTGTTGATGATATTAAAAGTTCCTTAAAAGTCAGCACAAAGCAGGAGGCTTGGGCCTTGTTAAAACTAGCTGGGAAAGTAGGCATGCCTACTAATTATAAAATTGCAGGAGGGCATGACAGACTCTCTGGGTAGCAGACGTTACATGTTAATTACAAAATCCCAGGACACATGTGCAGAGCAGAGCACTACACATGGACCTCTCAGAACTACATAAGATGACCATAAGATGACCTAGACATGACATTAGAGTGGGCAATAGTTAAAAAAGCACAGCTGCCCTTGAGCTCTACCTGTCTGTTCTTTTGTAATAGTCCACTTTCCCCCGGTATAGTATACTTATTTTTGCCCACTTTCTCTTGGCCAACACTCATTTTGCAGAGCCTGTGCCAGCCTACTTTTAATAAATGTAAAAACTTATTACTATTTGTGTTTATCCTGATTGACTCTGTGCTCAGGACAACAAGAACCTAGGAACCCACTTCTAGGAGTTTCTAGCACTCCATGACTCAGTTCCATTCCATATAATATAAAGCTCTGAAGGGTAAAATGAACAATCTAAGGACAGCATTGAGAACTATGACACTAATGTCACTAGAAGAGACTTCAAAGATGGGAAGTAGTCCATTCTGCCAAATTCTTCTAACATCAGTCAGTGAAAAGTAAAAAAAAAAAAAAAAAAAAGGTGCCCTTTGCAGTTGAAACCCTAAGTTGAAACCCTAGATTGGTCTAGTCACTTGTTCTGATTGATTTTAAAGAGAGAAATGGAGTCAAATGCAGACTAGAAAGCATTAAGAAGAGGTTAAGAATACAGGGAATAAAGAAAAATGAGCATAGAAATTCTTTTACTTCAGGAGGCCAGCATGGAGCAGCAGAGAGTGGCAGCTTAAGGAGAGCAGAGGACAAGTAGCCTCAGAGTTTTTTATTATAGTTTTCATGAAAAAATTTGAAGTATTCCTTATGTTTATATGTTTATACTAATATAAATATATGTATATAGACATGCATATAAATAGAAATGTTTATATGTATACAAATGTGTGTATACACATATATGCATATATATATAATATATATAATGATGGAAAACACAGGACAGATAAATGATGTTTTCAAATGCAAATTGTTTGAGTACAGAATCCATGAATTTTACAGGGAGAACTATTGTTTAGAAAAAGACAAAATGGTGTCAATGTTATTGTATGGTGATAACATAAATTATAATGAAAAATAACTGTATGTGCAAAAAACCAAATATCTTACTTCTTTTTTGTCAATTACAAATAGAATTATAATATTTAAAATAATCATTATTATTAATGTTACTCATATTTAAAGAAACTGAGGCTTATCAAGTTTTCAAGATTTTTTCAAGTTTAGACAGCTAACAACTTAGTGATTGGCTTTTGGAGCGATATTTAGGTGTTATTGTTTTGTTTTGTACTGTGATGCACCAACTTTTAAAGTATACCGATGAGGAAAAACTGTGGTAATAAAATCAAACGAAATCTTTTCTTCTCCATAAATAATTCTAGCTAATAATGATGTTTGATATATGGGAAGAATAATTAGAGATTATGGGAATTTTAGTTTCTCCCATAATTATATTAAAAAGCCAAGAATCACTTGGTGGATCATAATTATCATAATTTGGGTAACTTCTGCAACTTTAGGAAAATATTTGCCTTGGTTTTGTAACAGTTACTCTTCCCCAATGACTCTCTTGCATCAACAAAGTTATTGAGTTTCCATAAATAGAAATAACATTTACATTCGTAAATATATTATGCATGCACATATATGATAATGCATCTTAGCTGTTAGTTTCTAATATCGTATCAGAATACCATAAAAGAATGAGAACCTCTAGCAGATGACCACGTTTTACTAGCTTAATAAAAACAAGCCCATGAAATGTGTACCTTCCAAGATTTCACCTATTAAATTGCATGGAATTCAAGTAGTGACTAAAGGCCATTCCACAAGCAACAAAAATTACCATACATACATATTAATATGCATGAAATTGATAAAGTGAGCCAGATTTGCATTCTATACATAAAACTGTCAACCTACATTTCCATGATATATTTTCCAGGCTGGCAAAGGCATTATCTCTCTTTGTGTGATTCATTTGTTATGCTAATTTTCAAGATACTTAACATTTTACCAGAAAGTTAACAGGATAAGGATAACTTGAAATTGTCATAGTGCAAAAATTGCATGTTTTCACAATTATATAGAATATAAACTGTGCGGTTTTATCTTATTTTTTATTATATTGCAGATTTTGGTAAAACCCTTATCAAAGAATCAGAAAACTAATATTAACTGTTAGACTGAAAGTATTCGGTTGACTGCTTTAGCATAGAACTTAACTCTCCCTTCTACTCTACTAATATCTGTTTTTAAAAAAATGAGTGACATTTTTGTGTTATGTAGCTAGCTCTTCCATAAAGAATTACTATGTGTAAAACAACTAGTAAAAGTATGCATTTCTATTCAGTATATGCATAGGATGTCTCATAGAAATCACATCAATACTTACTAAATTGAGCTTTTTATGTTTTCCTCCAAACCTATCTACTGCAAATTTCCCTGGAATACAGTGACTTCTCATTGTTTTCACTGCTACTTTCTGATGTGAGATAATATTATTCTCCTTCTGTAACTCCCAGCTTCTATCCCTGGCATGCTAACAACTGTGCTCAATAAAACAGTGACATTGAGAGCCTATTAAACTGGGGTAAATTGTGTAATTTCCCTGCTAAAAGTTCTGCCATCCCTTCATAACTTACTCAAAGTAAAAGGCAAAACCCATTAAAGGAACTGTAAATCCTCTTATGCTCTAGTCCTTCGCTATCATCCCAATGTCATCTCCTACCACACTGTGAGATCTGAAGCATGAACTCCTCCAGTACATTGCTACTCAGACTTTCCAGCCTTAATCCTGCTTGAAAATTATGTACAAGTTCTTTTCCAGTCCAAGTTCTTTAATCCCAGAAATCCAAAGACTAGTTCCTCAATCACCACTAGATCTTTACAAAAATGTTATCTTCTCATCATGTTCTACCCTGATTATCTTATTTTCCTCTGCAATCTTCCTACATATTGTTTTACTGTGGTTAATCTAGTAAAATTATCTTGTGAAATTCTAAATCATCCATTTGTTGTAATTATGTATACAAGTAATGGACAAATAAAAGTTCCAAGATTTGTGGGTTCTGCTTGAGGATGCATTTAAAGAATCTAAAGCAAGGGCAGGGCATTTAGCTCCTGCCCGGCATAGACACCTGCCCGGCAAGTGCGGGGTCATGAGTTTGAACCCTACTACAAAACAAAACAAAACAAAACAAAACAAAACAAAACACGAAAGAAAGAAAGAAAGAAAGAAAGAAAGAAAGAAAGAAAGAAAGAAAGAAAGAAAGAAAGAAAGAAAGAAAAGAGAAATCTGAAGCAAGACTTCTAGTAGATATTCTACATTATATTTAAAGGAATGAATTATTTTATGCATTGCTAGTTAAAAGCATATATATATACATATATATATGTGTGTGTGTGTGTGTGTGTGTGTGTGTGTGTGTGTGTTTGTGTGTGCTAATTGTTGGAAGCATACAATAAGCATGATGTAAGACATAGCAAACTATTAGCTTCAAAGAAAATATCTTGATTTTGATGTAAAAGGTTACAAAATGCTTGATATATCACTATATAATAAATGAGATTTGAAGGTTTAGAAATATTGGCAAGTGAAAAATAAAGACATGGACACTATAATTTATCAAAAGAAGGCTTAAGAATAAAAGTGAAAATATCTTACCTTTTATGTCTCATCATTCTTTTTTAATATAAATAAAATTAAATAATCATTAATTTAAAATTTCTTCTTGCAAGTAAAATGTGTTTATTCTCATTTTAATAATGAATAGTAAAAGGAAGAACATTTAGAATACTTCTCTAGAAAGCTGCAAAATAACAAAAGTCAAAAATTCAATGACATTCAATAGTCAACAAATAGAATGTACTTCTATGGAACATTTGATTATATGGTCCAACGAATAAAACAGCAGCATCTCTAAGTAAAGCCTTACTTGTTGTCTACTGGATGCTAAATTGTACCTGATTCTACTAAGAACATTTATTTAGTGGTTCAGTTTAGCCAAGAGGGTGACACCATTTCCTATTCTGTACCAAATCTTTGCCTATTCACAAAGAATGACATCTAGAAAGGTGATTGAAAGAAAGCTTCAGGCAAATTCCTAACTTTTACTCCTCACAGAAAAAATTTTGCTATTTTTTCTCATTCCTCTTATAATAAAAATGATTAACTGACTTAATAAAATAAAAAAGCATTTATCATTCCTCACATCTCAACTTCATTTTATCTTTAAGCTTTCCCTGTTTCATATAAATTCCACTCTATTAACTCTAAGAGTGAAAAAAATTTTATCTCCCAAACAAGTATTATCACTAAGAAAGAGAAAAAATATTTCTAGAGCACAACACTAGCAGTTCTACTGTATCACACCCCTCAAATTCTACATTCAAACCTACATGGGAAAAGGGACATTCACAAACTCTAACTCTTACTTGCAGTGGTTTTCAGTTTCACTTCATTTCATTTATCCTTTCTATCAAAGCTAGATCTTTATATATATATATGTTTTTCTTTCCCAGAAAGATTACGGGAATAGAAAATAAGGCACCTCATTTTTGTTACGATTACCCAATTTTCTCTCCTTTTGGTATTTAATAGACTTAGAATAAATATATTCACAACTAACAGAGATTTCCCTTCAAAATATATTCACACATTGGCCAAAATTCTTAAAAAGCAGCTGCTATGCTTTATCTGCACAACTTTTATTCAAAAGATTATTATAAACACAAGCAATTTTAAAATGAAGTGCCAGTAAACATGTATTAATGATTATGATGCTTGCCATGATTTTTATAAAGTGCATAAAGAAATATTGCATGATTGTCAATGTGATAGCAGTAAAATACTTCAGGGCTGGCATTTGCTTTTGGCTTTGCTTGCTTTTTCTACCTGCTGGTAGACACCATTATCTTCTGATACAAGTCTATTTCACTATCCTTGGGCCATTTTTAATGGATCTAAAACTCAAATAAGCATGAAAATTGGCCCAATATTTTTAACATACAAACTTAGACCAATGACATTAGATAGGAAAGAAATAAAAATCACCTTATTTCGTTATATCGTTTTTCACTGGAGAAGTTCAAAATTGGAGCAATTAAATTACTTTCAAAAGAATAAGAATTAGAACTAAAGTTTTCTACACTACTTCTTTGTTCTGTCTCCACCTTATCATTTGCAGAGCATACATATCTCTTAAAATGTTTGTGCATCAAGATAATTATTTTATTGTGCAGTCATTGGTGCTACTTTTTTATTTCATCTTTAGATACTTCAAGTGCTAAAGGTAGGTAGTACTACATGAGATAATTCAATGTCAGGTAATGAATATTTAACCAAATAGAATGACCTATCTCTGTAGTTTACAAAACAGAAAAAGGAGAATTAGCTTGAGTTAGAACTAAAACAAACCAACAAAAAAACAGGAAACCCTTATTATATTTTAGACAACAGCTCTAAGTATAAAGTATTAAAATTTCATGTTGCTTTTGACATTTTGAGGCTCACAGGGCTCTCAACAGCTGAAATATAAGTCTTCTTGTTTCCTCATTAATGTTCTCAGCCCAACCAATTTCCTAAACAGCTGGATAAGCTGCATGTCATCCTGTCTTCAACCTAAATAGCTTCACATACATATCGTTGTTCAAATAAGTGCATGTCCTCTTGGATAACCTAGAGAGCACCCTACCCACTTGTTAATACAAATCCTGTCTCTAGTCTTGGCAAGTTCATTTGAATGGCTTGTGTAAAATGCCTGTCTTCCCCTGGAGCCATAAATATGCTTAACTAATAAAATTCTGTTTGAATTCATCTGTCCCATACCAGATAGCATGTGTGTGGCCTTTGCATACTGTTGAAAGCAGAGGACCCACCCTTCAGCAACAGTGTGATCTTTCCCAGTTTGGCATGATGCAAAGAAATTATAAAACAAATTTCCCTAAATTTAAAGTTTAGGAAACACTGCTATACTTTTGTACTCTAGATGTCAGGTTTTAGTGCACTTTCCAACCACAAAACCAAAAATTTGTATCACTTGGAATAGAAGACTAATAGAGAAAAATTATAAGCTATCCTATAGATTCTAAATTGCAGTAATTCTATACCTTATTAATAGAAGTTTTAGCCTGAAGACTTCCATCTTAATCTAATCTCCTACAAATTCTGCTGCTCCACAAAAATAATATTTTGAAGTCCTCTGGTACTCATTTTTACCATAGTCTACTTGTGCTGCTATAACAAAATACCTAAGACTAAGATCAATTATAAAGAATGGAAATCTGTTTTCTAATAAGTGTAGATATTAGGAATCATAGAGATGAAAACATCAGCAGGTTTGCTGTTTTGTGACAACTGCTGTCTGCAACCAAATCAGTGCCTTGAACACTATTCATGGTAGAGGAGAAAAACATTACTTTTTCAGAGGAGAAAGAAAAGGCAAACTCCTTCCAGGAAGCCATTTTTAAAGCACCATTTACTGCTCATGATGGTAGAGCTCTCATGACAAAAATACTTCAAAAAGGAACCAAAATCTACATTGAGGTTTGGAGATTAAGATTTCAACACGTGTCTTTTGGGGCACATTCAGGCCATAACATGGCAGAATTGGAAAATTAGCTCTGGTGTATGGATTAAAATACATTTTTCCTTGTTTATCCCTTGTTAATTTTGATTATGGTATCTTTTTTCTTTTAATTTCTTTTAAAGAGTATTTGCTTTTGGTATAGTCATGTTTATTAGCATTTTCCTTTATGGATTCTACATATTAAAGTACAACTGACAAACCTACATTCCAACTTTATCAGTTAATGTACACATTTTTCTGGTATATTTATTATTTAATTTTTACATTGAATTCTTGGTATTTTCTAGAAAATTCATGTTTTTAGCTAACTTGAAGTAGCTAGTATGGGCCTGAATTCAGTCCCGGGAGCCGAACGTGCACAACTTGAATCCCAGTGCATGGGGAAGCTTCAGAAAAGTCACTCTCAGTTGGTAATATCATGTCCAGCATCCCAAATCACCAGAGGATGCAGGGAAGTTCCCTCAGGCTTAACAGGGCCATGCCCAGTGACCTCCAAGCAGCTAGCTGTTGCCTGGAGTCTGCCCTGGGAGCCAAAAGTGGGCCAGGTGATTCCCAGTGCACAGAGGAAGCTTTGGATCATCACTTGAAACCTAGAAATACAGGAAAATGACACAATGAAAGAGTGAAATGCAATCGCAAACTTCCAGCCCAAACCAAGCAAGCCTAGGAGATATGGACACAGAAGAAAATGTGAGCCATACACCTGAAATTTCAGAAATGATAATAACTGAAGTAAAGAAACAACTCCATGAAGCTATAAAAGAACTCAGATCAGAAAAAATCTCCCAGGTAAAAGAAGAAATGATAAATGTAATGAAAGAAATGCTGAACACATCTAAAGAAGACATAGTTTAAAAAATTAGAGGAACAATGCAAAAAGACGGAAGCCCTGAATGAACAATATAAGAAACAAACAGAATGCATGAAGCAGATTCAAAGAAATATACAGGAAATCAAAAATTCCATTTAAAGTTGGCAAAACCACCTCAATGAAAATGAAGATAGAATTTCAGACCTCAAAGACAACATTGCAGCTAGTGGACAGGAAAGGAAAGATCTTTTAAAAATAACAAGGAATCAGGAAATAGCAATTCAAAAACAGCAAAAAGATGCAAAGGAAAACAGCATAAGATTGATAGGTATAAACGAAAAAGGAGATGACAACACAAATGATATCAAGAGGCTATTTACAGAAGTAATAACTGAAAATTTCCCAAACATGAGAATGGAAACTGACATACAGATGAATGAAGCATATAGAACTCCAAATAACCATAATCAAAATAAAACTACACTCAGACATATAATAATCAACATCCCAGAAATCCAAAATAAGAACAGAATATTAAAAGCTGTTAGAAAAAAGAGACAGATCAACTACAAAGGAAAGCCTATCAGAATCACAGCAGACTTCTCAACACAAAGAGTGAAGTCAAAAAGAACATAGAGTGAAGTATTTCTGATCCTAAAGAAAAACGACTTCCCACCCAGACTTATGTACCCTGCAAAACTGTCCTTCAGAATGGTTGGAGAAATAAGATATTTCCACAACAAAGAACAGTTGAAGAAGTTCATGACTACCAAACCAACCCTGCAAAGAATACTGAAAGACATTCTAGACAAACAAAGGAAAAAAACCACTAAGTAAGGCAAACAAACAGAGTGGAAAGGTAAAGAATCAACAGCAGAAAGATAACACATCAAAAGTAAACCAATATATATCAGTTATAACCAGTAATGAAAATGGCCTCAATCCACCAATTAAAAGAAACACTCTGGCAGAATGGATCAAGAAATAACATCCAACCATATGCTGTGTACAAGAAACCCACATAACCCAAAAGGAAACTCATAGACTGAAAGTCAAAGGATGGAAAATAATACTCCATGTAACAGGATCCCTCAAAAAATGCAGGGGTAGCTATTCTGTTTGCAGACAATGTGAACTTCAAGAATGATCCAAAGAAGATAAAGAAGGTCACCACATACTAGTTAGGGAAAACTTCAAAAGGAAGAGATAACTACCATAAATATATATGCACCAAATTTGGGAGCACCCAGCTATACAAAACAAATATAAACAGAAATGAAAAATCAAACAAGCAATAACACAATTATAACAGGAGACCTTAATACCCCATTGACACAAAGAGACACCTTAATCTTAACATGCCCTTGACACAACTAGACAGAAAATCACAAAGAAATAACAGAACTGAATCTCACCAATGAACAAGTGGACTTGGTGGATATTTCCAGAGTATACATCAGAATATGAATTCTTCTCAGCAGCACGTGGAATGTTCTCTAAAATAGAGCATATAGTAGTCCATAGAATATGCTTAAGTACATGCAAAAGAATTGAAATTAGCCCATGCATATTATCAGATCATAGTGCCATGAGACTATAAATTAATGACAAAAGAAACTGCAAAAACCCCACAAACACGTGGAAATTGTATAATCCACTCATGTTCAATCATTTGGTTACAGAGGAAATTAAAGAAGAAATTAAACAATATCTACAAGCAAAAGAAAATACAAATAACATCTTAATGGAACCTGTAGGACCCAAAGAAAGCAGTCCTCAGAGAACAATTTATTGTGGTGAATTCCTACATCAGGAAAACAAAATGAACACAATTAAACAACCTGATACTATACCTCAAACATCTAGAAAAAGAAAAGCAAGTCAAACCCAAAGCCAAAAGAAGGGAGGAAATTATAAAGGTCAGAGCAGAAATCAATGTAATAGAGACTAAGAAAACAATATAAAGAATCAATGAATCAAAGAGTTGGTTCTTTTAAAGAATAAATAAAATTGATAAGCCTCTAGCCAACTTTATTTAAAAAATGAAAGAAAAAATTCAAATTTATGCAATAAGGAATGAAAAGGGTAAAATCATTGCAGCCCTGTGGAAATACAATCATCAATAACTATATTGAAAACCTCTACTCTCATAGGCTTGGGAGCAAAAGGACAGATTCCTAGAAACATATGAGTTACTAAAGCTGAGTCAAGAAGATGTAAAAATGCTGAATAATCCAATTAAATTAATGAAATTGAAAATGTAATTAAGTGCTTACCAACAAAGAAAAGCCCAAGTCCAGATGGATTCACTTCAGAATTCTACAAGGAATTCAAAGATTTACTGCCGACACTCCCCAAACTTTTCCATGAAATTGAAAGGGAAACAATTCTTCCTAACTCATTCCTGGAAGCAAACATTACTCTAATAGCAAAACCTGACTAAGACCCAATGAAAAAAGAGAACTACAGGCCAATCTTCCTAATGAACATAGATGCAAAAATTCTTGATAAAATATTGGCAAACAGAATGCAGCAAATCATCAAGAAGATTATACACCATGACCAAGTAAGATTCATCCCAGGAATGCAGGGATGGTTCAACATATACAAATCAATATATGTAATCTAACATATCAATAGAGCCAAAAATAAGAACCACATAATCATTTCTATAGATGCAGAAAAAGATCCAACACTTATTCATGATAAGAACCTTATAGAAAATTGGAATAGATGGTCTTTCCTCAATATGATAAAAGCTATCTATGACAAAGCAACAGCCAACATCATATTAAGTGGCCAAAAACTGAAAGCCTTTACCCTAAAATTGGAAACAAGACAAGAATGTCCACTATCACCACTCCTATTTAATATACTGCTAGAAATTCTAACCAGAGCAATTAGTCAAGAAAAAAAAATAAAAATAAAAGGAGTAAGCATAGTAAAAAAAGAAGTTAAATTATCATTATTTACAGATGAGATGACACTCTACATAGAAGACCCCCAAAGTCCATTGAAAGACTCCTAGGTATAATAAATAAATTCAGTAATGTAGCTGGATACAAAATCAGTACTAAAAATTCAGTAACATTCCTATACTCTAACAACAAAATCACTGAGAGAGAAATAAGAGAAGCCACACCCTTCACAATAGCATCCAAAAAATGAAATACTTAGGAATCAAACTAACAAAAGAACTAAAAGAATTATTCAGGGAAAATTATAATACCATAAAAAAAAGAAATCAAAGAGAACCTCAGAAAATGGAAAGACATCACTTGTTCATGGATAGGAAAGACAAACATTGTGAAAAATGGCCATTCTCTCAAAATTTTTATACAGATTTAATGCAATCCCAATCAAAATATCAGTAGCATACCTCACAGATCTAGAGAAATGACCCCTAAAATTCATCTGGAACCAGAAGAATCCTAGAATAGCAAAGACAATTCTAAGCAACAAAGGCAAGGCAGGAAGCATCACAATCCCTGACTTGAAGTTATACTATAAAGCTACTGTAATGAAATCAGCATAGTAGTGGAATAAAAACAAATCTGAAGATCAGTGGAATAGATTAGAAGATACAACAACAACTACAAACACACTCAGCCACCTTATCTTTGATGAAAGGTTCAAACTTGTCCACTGAAAGAAAGATAGCCACTTTAATAAATGGTGCTGGAAAAATTCATTCTTCACATGCCAAAAACCCATATCTATCACCATGTACTAAATTAAAACCTAAAAAAGATAAAAGATATAAATATTAAAACAGAAATACTAAATCTGCTGGAAGACAAAGTAGGTGGAAATCTTGAAGACATAGGGGTAGGTAGAGAATTCATGAATAAGAATCAAACCAAACGCAAAATATTTCACAGAATCAAAAACTGGGATCACATCCTATTAAAGAGTTTTTGCATGTGGAAATAAATCTCTAGCATAATGAAAAGAACCCACAAATTGAGAAAAAATCTTAGTGAACTATCCCTCAGACAAAGGACTTCTATCTAGAACATATAAAGAATTTTAAAAAATCAGATGCACAAAATTCAAAGACCCCATTCCAAAAATCGGCATCTGAGATGAAGTTCTCAGATGAAGAAATACAAATAGTAAATAAGTACATAAGAAAATGTTCAGCATCATTGGTCATTAGAGAAATGAAAATTAAAACCACACTGAGATTCTATGTCACTCCAGAAAGAATGGCCAAGATAAAGAAAACTACCAACAACAAATGCTG
The DNA here is from genome assembly GCA_004027455.1 of Hydrochoerus hydrochaeris. NCBI lineage: Eukaryota > Metazoa > Chordata > Mammalia > Rodentia > Hydrochaeridae > Hydrochoerus > Hydrochoerus hydrochaeris. The sequence continues at coordinate 226,412 of PVLA01001007.1, read as the reverse complement.
AAGAGGCTATGGGGGAAAAGGAACTCTTCTGCATTCTTGGTGGGAATGTAGACTGGTACAACCACTGTGGAGGTCAGTCTGGAGTTCTTCAAAAATCTGGGATTGGAAGTCCCATTTGACCCAGCTATTCTACTTCTTGGTGTATTCCCAGAAGAACTGAAAACATCATACCACAGTGATACATGTGCACCCATATTTATAGCAGAACAACTGTAATAGCCAGATCTTGGAAACAACCTAAATGCCCATCAACTGAGGAATGGATAAAAAAGATGTGGTATTTTTATACAATGGAGTACTATTCAGCTATAAAGAATGATCACACTGAGAAATTTATAAGTTAATGGACGCAACTCAAGACCATACTCATAAGTGAAATAAATCAAACTGACATGTGTAAATGCAGTATAATCTCCCTAGTGTAAGAAATGGTAAGAGTACATAAGAGTCAAAAAACTCAATAAACACGGTGAAAGGACAAGAATCTGCTTAAAGGGGAAAAATAATATCTCAGGAAAAAGAAAAAAATATCTAAAATCATATAAACACACTTAGGATATCTAAGATGATTGTGTTACAAATTCTATAAGTTCTTGGAACATAATGGTTAACATTCATAGGATTGGAACAATTGTGCATAGTATTGTATGGTGATCTGAGGAACTCTTGAAGATCATTAGGTAAAATAACAACCCCATTTATGCTTCTACCACCTTGTTTTGAAGGCCGATATTGTGTTTTGAGCTCTTTGCTATTGTTATATTTATTTGCCTTTTTTGTTTCATGTCTTTCTAGGAATTTGTTTTGTTTTTGTTTTGTTTTGTTTTGCCCTCTAATACACAAAGGATAGGTATACATGCAGAGACTCATACATGCGTAGAACTTCTCCTAAACAGTTTATGAGAATCGATTACATAATGCATGATGAAATGAACAGTTACTTTGAAGAAAAAGAGACACTATGGTACCCAGTGCTGATTCCATAGCTTCATGCTGTGAAATCCAGCAATACTATTATTCTTTGTTCAGCATGATTTTAGTCTGTTCTGTATTGTTTAATTTCAACATACATGAAGGTATGGACAGCTATTTTGAAGAGAGCAAGAGACATTATGGCAGCCTTTGTTGATTTCCTGGTTTGTTGTCTGGTTTTGAAAACCTAAAATGCCTTCAACATCCTCTTCTGATCAGTTTAATACTATTTTGTTTTGTATGAATTCATTGTGTGTGAAGATATGGACAACTATTTAGAAGAAAACAAGAGACAATATGATGACAGTGATGATCTCCTGTTGTCTTGCTTTGAAATCTGTGTCTCTTACATTGTTTTCTTCTGAACTGCTTTGTTCTGTTTTGTTATATTTAGTTTTACCCTCTTTAAAATAAAATTTTAAAAAAAGTTTATATTTAAATTGAAGTCTTGATCTATATTTTGCTATTATCTATATGTAACAAGATATTCAAATTTCATATTTATCAAAAAGATCATTCAGTTATCTCATAAATAAGATCCAATTGTACAAATTAACTGTAAGAGAACAAATGTATAATATATTAAAATCCTGTATCTGTTTGGGTCTATGTGTGGACTTTTTGTTCAACTTTTTATATCTTTCATACATTAATAAATATAGGACTCCTTTAGTTTTGATGCATTATATTTTAATAATTGGTGGCATTATTCCCGAGATCCCTTTCTGGACATTACCTCTCATTTTGTTTCTATAGGTTATCCTTCTGCTAATAGATACCAATTTTGATAACAGAACATCTGGGAGTTTAATACTTTCATATCACAAAAAATATTTCTCAATTTTTCTTCTATTGAATATTTTTCCCCTAAGATAATTTCATCTTCTACACAAATGTTATGAAAGAAATGAAGTGAATGTTGTGGAGTAACAGCTAATTGTGCAGACGTTTGTCCTTTGTAAGACTGCTTAGTAAGAACTATGATTAGAAAACACCTCAAGGGAGTGAGAAAAAAGGAAAACTATTTTCCCAAGATTTTAAAATTGTAAAAATTGGGCATATTTCCAGAATCTTCTATTTATCCCTTTAAGCTCCACTGCAGCAAAATATCTTTCTCTAAACACTACCATGCCTGAAGAAAGAAAGTTAGCACTTTGATTTTCATATGGTTAAATATATACTTTATAATCATGAATAACACTTGGCAACCACTATGATATGTTAGTCGTACATTCACTCTTAAATTCCCCTAATTCTCCAGTTTTTAACACATTTCCTCATCCAATTCAAAAATAAGTTATGGAGAATAATTAATATTGTATACATTTTACCAACCAAACTTCTATGTGTTACTTGTCACTGACTGCAATCAGAAAGAATGTGATCTACATATGAAAATGATTTAATATCCTAACCTCTGGAGGCAGTTTTTACAGGACGTAATACATATTTGTGTTTGTGATTTCATGTGTCTATATATAAATTACTAAAAAAGTCATGAAATGCATGTTCATACCTTATTTAAAAAGAGATTAGCTACTCATGCATGGAAAGACACACCTAAGGGTATTCTCAGACTGTAATTATTAATTCTCTTACTGTCTACTCTGCCTTCTCTTTTCTTTGCCTTCTAAGAGGCAATGTGAGTTAACCAAAGTCAGAAAACTTCTTAGCCCAAGTAAAATTTTAGGCACTACAAATTTCCATTTCCAAGAGGACATTATGGGGGGGGGGGTGGTCCACGACCGCTATATCTCTAACACTTATACCACAAATACGTGTATGCAAATACATAAAGATATGCAGTTTTAATTCTTTTTCTCTTTATGTATTAGATTTATTGTCTAGCACTTGCTGATTTTAGTCTTTCTTGTAAACTCTTAGGCACCTACTATGGTTTGTGTCTGGATGTGCTCTCAAAGCCTCATACAGTCACGGGCATCCTTCCAGAGTTTGCGACTGATTCATGATCCAACGCTGGAATTACAAGTGTGAGTATTACCTAGGGCAAGTGACCTCACTACAATATAAGGGGCAGAAAAAATCTCCTCTATAATGCCTCCATTTTTGCTCTTGTTGCTTTTGCTGTTTTTCACTGCCATGTACTGTTGCCCTCTGCTACGTACCATCCTGTCTTACAGCCAGCTAATTATGTACTGAAACCTCCACAAACTGTGAGCCACACAAAACTTTCCTTCCTTATTTGGACATGAAGTATCTTGTCTTGGCAAGGAGAGAAAAACAACCAGTGTAGCATCTGTTCTTTTTTTAAAGACAACGAAATCTAGAATCTAAACAAATGTACATTCCACCATTTTGTAGTACAATTTGTATTTAATCTAGTAAGCCAAACTATCTCAAACTTGAGAAATACATTTAATATTCTACAGAAACAATTTTTTGTCACTGGTAAATACTTGCTTGAACAGTCTGGAGGCAGTGCTAGTTTTCTAGTCTAATTTTTATCATCAGTTTAACATTTAGGCTCTGAGTATTTGTATAAATCCACATTTTGGCCCTAATCTTTGAGATAGATATGATGATTCATGGCAAGACATCAACTACCAAATGTAAATGCACATGCCCTAGAGCTGAACACGGTGGTGCACACCTGCAAATACATCTTCTGTAAGGCTAAAGCAAGAGGATCACAAATGTGAAGCAAAAATGAGCAAATTATCAAGATCTTATCTCAAAATAAAAAATAAATTTAAAAAAAGGTCTGGAAATGTAGCTTAGTGGTAGAGTGCTTGACTAGCCTGCATCTAGGCCCTTGATTCAATCCAAAAAGATGCAAATGACATACATTTCTTAAAATGATATGCATTTTATTAAATATTCAACTACCTAGATGATCATAAACGTAACGAGCTGTGCAACATCTTCCTAAATGGGGTGTTGAGATTTCCAAGTTCCCAGTTGTCTATGAAGATACAAAATCCCTGTAGAAGATTCTTCCAGTCATCAGTAATTTACTTTTCTAATCTGAAGGGGATTAAGTTCCTGAGGTTTTGCTATAAAATTTGGCTACTAAAGTGGTAAAAATTAATGTAATCAAAATTAATGTAATTTTTAGCATGTTAATTCTCAGCTCATTTCTAGAATTTTCTATGAAAATGAGTTAATTTAAATGATCAGTTTTCCAGAAAGTCTTTGCGCATCTGTTACAGGTAAGTCACTGGAGCTACACTGGGGCAGCGAAGCTGAATGTGGATGCAGAAATAACCTTCTGTGCTTGCACTTCCTCTCCTGCCACCTGCCCACGGTCCTTAACACTGCAGAACTGATTTCACCTTGTGAGTTCTGAAGTATTAGTTACTTCAAATTATGCTCGTAGGTGTGAAAACAGATCTCACCATTCGTTTACTAAAATTTCATGAACAAAATTAAAATATCCATATTTAAAACGTGTGCTTCTCACTAATGCATATAGCTTTCTCATGGATACAGCAAATGATGCATTTTCTTATTTTGCACTGACTATCTGGAGAAGCAGAATAAAAGTAAAAAACATATTGCAAAAGACATAGAAAATTCTGACTTCATTCCCTGTTCATTTTTCTTAAAATCATCAGCTTAACATTTTTATTTACCATTATTGTATGAGAAAAATAAAAATAACATTCATATGAGGATAGCAATATAATTAATATTCCATATCATTGTTTCACATGAATTACCTCAATTAACATTTTAATTTTACCTTAAAGTATAATCTATTATTTCTCCAAGTCAGTGGGAATAAAAAACTCAATGGCAATCTTCTTTAAGCTTGTGATTTTAAAAAGGTGTATAATGTCCATTTGCATTCAGTGGGAATAAATGGAGCTACTAAAAGTGAGTTAAGACTGTACATTACAGCTAAGTAGCTTTCTGTGTATGTGAAAGTGAGAAGAAGTTGAGTTGCAGAGGACAGCCAACTCCATACGCACTTTTGAGAAAAAATTCAAACACAAAAGATCACCTAAATTGAAACCTTTTTAAACACAAACAATTTAGCCTTAATTAATCATTTATACTATATTGCTTAAGTAAAATAAAAAACTATCCCATTTCCTTAAAGTTGTTTCTATGTAGTGATTAAAGTACACTCTCTGGATAATTATTTAATATACAAATCACAAATAATGAATGCAAATTATTTAAACATAATACAAATAATTTGAAAAATACACTTACTTGAAAATATCCTTATAAAGAAATATTGCCCTATTATAATGACTTTAGCATACTTTCCTATCAAAAAACACATAGATGCTACTTATTTATATTTAATGTTGAATGTGATGAATTGCATTGTATTTTATTGGGGACATGTCAAGCACATCAGATTTTAATGCACTTACTATGATGGACCAAGGGTCTTAATGTAATTTTTTATTCCTTTAGTCATAAATTTGGCAAGAAGTTTGTGTCATTAAATAATTTCTAAGAAACCCACTGAAATTAATTTGTATCGATCTCAATATTTGGGTGATTTTGAAATAAAACTATAGATAAACTACTACTAACTTTAAAATCACTGTTCTGTTAAGTTTGTCCTTGTTTCACTATCCCAGATAACCAAACTTTTACTTAGTAAAGTATCATCCTTTTATGTAGCAAGTGACATGTAGATTTTATGTATTCTAAATTTCTAAGCAGAGTGCTCCCTTTAACAGCACATATACTAAATTTCTAAGCAGATATAAAGGTTCTAAATGGGCATAAAATGAACAGGGATCATAGCCTCCCTATACTTGGAGACTGAATTATCTTGGGAAAAGAGAACAGCGCAATCAAAAGTGACTTAGCAGTTTTGTCTACACTGAATATAAAGATGGGGGTAATTTCTAAAAGAAAAAAATTTATCTTGTCTTATATTCAGATATATTATTGAAAACTTTAAATAGTATTTATTTTGCTTAACTGCATTGAGTTTGAAATATTAATCACCTCTCCGGGGTCACTTACCCCCACACACAATAATTTGAACTGCAGAGATGTAAAACTGATCTGACTCAATTCTCTATTTTGTGAATAAATATATAGATCTTTAAAGAGATGAAGTTCTTAGGTTTATAATATACATTAATTCAAAAGAATGCATTTATGATATTTAGCAGTGTTTGCTATGAGTCTGTCAGAAACTCAAAGTGTTGGAGATCAGAGAGTAAACAAAGTAGATAGTCTTAGTCTACGTGGAGCTTAGGGACTAGGGGCAGATAGTGATGCTTATCGAATAAGTACACAGTAATAGAACTGCGCCGTCTTATTTGTGCTGTAGTGAAATTGAACAGGGAGCTAAGGCAACATCTAACCTCCTCAAGCCTGTAGGGTCAGGCAAAGATCTTGAGACAGTCACCTCCTCACTGATGCATGATAACAGCATGGCTGTCATTGTTGATTCTATGGTGAATTTCTTTCTGTCAGGTGTTAACATTGGAACTGAGGAAAGAATATACAATTGGTGAAGCAGCCTTAATTCAGTCTGACTGCATGCCCTCTGTCTACCTATCTGCTTCCTTTCTTTCTTCTTCTTAACTTCTTTTGTTCTTTCCTCCTCCCTCTCCTTCCTTCCTTCCTCCTTTCCATCCTTTTTTCTAAGCAATATATAATATATCATTGTAAAAGCACAGTGAAATATTACCACGCATGTACTAACATATATTGGAATATAATAATAATAATAATAATAATAATAATAGTGCAAAATGCTGAAAAGGCTATTGGAAAACTAGGTCACTAAACTAAAATACTGCTAGTGAAGGTAAAAGTTAAAATGATAGAGTCATTCTGGAATATCATTTATCAGTTTCTACACATGATAAAATAGTAAAGAAATATAAAGATAAAAATGAGGGCAAAGGAAACTAATGAAAGCTTAATAACAATGTTACATTATCCCTGTTAATACTTCTAGTTATGCCACAACACTACAATTGTATGAGATGTTATGATTAAAGTGAACCCAGTGAGTTGATCTGTCATAAAAAAGAGCATACTATACCAACTGACCGAGCATAGCAAGATCCCCTGTGGCAGGAGTTTTGCAGTCTAGAGAACACTACTATTCCACTAGGAGGTTGGTGAGTGTTGACAGGGACCACATCTTGCATAGCCTTTTAAGATATATCAAAGATTTCATTCTTCTGTGTAAGCCCTGCAATTAATGGAAGCTGATTATCATTAAATCTTTAGTTGATGTAGGCGACAACTCATTTATATTTCAGAAATGCTTGCGATACTCAGGAAGTTTTGTTCTTATATGGTTAATTAATGTACTTCTTGGCCAGTTTGCTTGTATTTGTACTGTAGGTCTGTTTCCTTACTAGATAGTTGACCTTGAGCCAATAATTTAAACCTTATTTTTCCCACTTTTCACAATAAATTCATGTAGATTTGCCTATCTACTGATTACCCAACCTTCATCAATATGTAGCAAAGATTAACAAAAGATCTACATGTATTGCTAGCAGTCAGCACTGTGGCACCTACCAAACTACACAGATTAGCCATTATTTTCTTTTTCCCATATTCTTAACAATTATACAACAAATACAAATTAATTGGGTAAAAGAAAATGAATATTAAGTAAAATTAAAAGACCAGTTACAGTATCTTGAATCTATAATCACTGTTAAGGGCCAATGTACCCATTAAACTCAATTTTAATTTGTTCAAGAAAAACACCTAGGGCCTGGGATCTGGCTCAGCTGCACAGTGCCTGCCTGGCGAGTGTGAGATCCTGAATCCAATTTCCAATGCTAAAACATGAAAGAAAGAAAAAAAAAAAACACCAAGTGAGAAATAACTAAGAATCTACCATCTCAGTCTTTCTTATAAATTGTTAGGGCCCAGAACAACATTTTATCCACCGCAACATACACAAAACAAAGAACACAAAAATAATATTTACTACAAGGATGAATAAAGACTGACCTTTATCTTCCCTGCAAAGTGGAAGTTAAGGTTCTTCTTTTTAGTTAATGTATTAATTGCAGGTTGTAATGACGTGTGATATTTGCACATGCATAGTGTCCATTGGTCACTTTCAACCACCCTTCTTCCACCAATGCTGTCCTTCCTGCAAGCTTAGCTATTCTATTTTCAGGTCAAATTTTTTGTTAGTTTTCATATTCAGAAGACAACATGTCATACGTGTGCTCTTTCTGGCAATTTTATTTATCATTATGTCCTCCAGTTTTATCTATTTTGATGATACATTATTCTCCTTTATCCTAAATACTAAATACTGTGTTATGTATATAAGTTTTGTTTATGCCTACTTCTGTTCATGCCGCACAGGTTGATTCCCTTAGCCACTGTGAAAAGTGTCACAATACACAAGGATGCATAGGCATCTCTTTTGTGTGCAGATTTCATTTCCTTTGATTACACACCCAGGAGTGGGACAGCCAGTTTGTACAATAGTTCTATTTTTAACTTTTCGAGAAGCCAATATGTTTTCTATAGTGTCTACGTTAATTTGTAATCGTATTAACACAGTATAAATTCTTTTATCTCCACATTCTCACCAACCTTTCTAACTGGGGTGGGGCATCTGCTCACAATTTTGATTTCTTTTCTACGATGACTAACTGAACATTTTTTTCATATATCAGTCAGCCATTCATATTTCTTTTCAGAAGATGTGTTGGTTTAGGCTATTGCTGAATTTTAATCGAATTGTTTTATTGTTACTTTTTGTTTCATTATACATTCCAGATATTAATCCTCTGATAAATAAATAGCTGCCAAACTCTCCCCTCCATTTTCTACGTTGTCTCTTTACTGGGAAGGTTTCCTTTGCTCTGCAGATGTTTGTTAGCTTGTGACAATTGTGTCACTTTCGTTTTGTTTTGTTACCTGTGCTGCTACTATCTTATCAGATGCTTTCCCCATGATTCTTTTCTAATAATTTGAGAATTTCAGGCTGCAAATTAAGGTCTTTCCTCCATTCTGAGTTGCTTGGCGGGGTGGGGAAAGGGCAAGAGATAGAGGTCACATTTCAATCCTCTTTATGTGGATATCCAGCTTTTCCTGCACCATTAATTGAAGAGGCTGCTCTCTCTCTCTCTCTCTCTCTCTCTCTCTCTCTCTCTCTCTCTCTCTCTCTCTCTCTCTCTCCATATTCTGTCTCACTGATCTGTATGTCTGATTTTATGCCTGTATGCTTCTGGTTTTAGTGCTGCAGATTTTCTGAAAATCATTTATGATGCTTGCAGCTTTGTTCTGTTTGCCCAAGATTGTTTTAGTTATTTGAAAACTTTAGGGATTCTGGAACAATTTCAGAATTTTCTCTAGCTATGTGAATAACATCATTGATATTTTGACAGGGATTATATTGAATGAAAAGATTGCTTGGGGGTAATGCACATTTTGACAGTGTTATTTCGCTCCATTCTTTAGTGTCTTCTTCAATTTCTTTCATTAATATTTTATAATTCTCATTCTAGAGCTCTGGCATTTTCACAGGTAAGTTTATTCCTTGCTATTCGTGTGTACGTGTGTGTGTGTGTATTTTGAATGGTATAGTCTTCATTTTTTCTTTTTGAGGAAATTAATTACTGTTATATAAGACAGCTACTGATTTTTGCATTTTCATTCTTTGTTCTGCTACTCTGCTGAATTCATTTATTGATTCTAAGAGTCCTTTAGTAGAATTTAGGTTTTTCTACATATGTAATCATATCATCTGCAAATTGGAGTAGTTTAATTTCTAAGTGTACTCAGTGGCACTTGCTCTGTGTTCTATTGCCTGCGGCACACATAAAAAAATAGTCAGGATTTTCCACAGAAAAGAATTGTGAACAGTGGGAAGGAGAGAGAGAGAGAGAGAGAGAGAGAGAGAGAGAGAGAGAGAGAGAGAGAGAAAGTTGGAGACAAGTGGCAGATCTTTACATTACTCACTGCAGAAATTAAACACATCCTACATATACAAAAAGATGAATGCTGCTGTGTTGAACGTGCCACCTGAATATGAAGACCATATAGCAGCAGTCTCACAAATTTGAAGTGTTTCTGTAATTTCATCTCCAGTTGGAAAGTACAGATTAAAAGTATAGAAATGTGTGTCTATATGCAGCATGAGAGGAAACAAAGCAAGACTGGGGAGAGAAAAAAATAAGGCCTGAAGTGCTGGTTAATAATGGGTTCCAAATAAAGAGGAAAGAATTAAGATATAGTTGACTGTATGGAGAAAAAGGTAAAAATAGTAATATTCATGAATAGGATGAGTCACTATGCTAAAAGTAAGGCAGTAAAAGAATAGAAAGCTAGTCATTAGGTAGTGGTATATTCTTTTAACATAGCAATGAGATTGCATGCAACTTTTTAACAGTGCATCTTCATATTTTGGCGATTCTTTTGTCCTGGTATACATACTATTTAATAAGCACATTGCATGTATGTCAAACAATAAATATGGAAACAATTGGGATAGGACAATAAGCATTTTGTGTTTTTTTTACATTTATACAATAGATTGAAACACTGAGAGTATGTTCCATAATGTGTTCATATCCTTAGTAGTATTATTTATCAAGCATATAAATATGTTAAATGTAAATACTTAGAAATACACATCAAGAAAGCTTTAAGTATTTGTTACAGTCACAGAGACTTGAGAGTACTATTCAAAAGGATCAAAAGACAAATGTTAATAGATAGTAATTAGAAAGTATGAAGACAAGAAATATCAAAGAAGAATTGAGTTTGAGATAAGAGTCAGTTACTGGGAATTAATATTGATTTCAGATTACACCTGACATCTTTATTCAGAGGAAACTTAGACTCCCCTTAATGAATGGAAACATCATACAAGAGAAATATTTTTTAAGAACCAAAAGATAGGGCTGGGGATTTAACTCAGTGGCATAAGTGCCTGCCTTGCAAGCACGTGGTCGTGAGTTCGATCCCTGGTACCAATAAAAAAAAAAGATATAGAAGCCCACTCTGGGTAATACATGAAATACACATGCATAAACTAAAAAATAAAGGTAAATTAAAAAGTATATCCTTGAAGTAGTTTTTATTGACTCAAATTTATATTTACATTAAAATGACTGATTTCTATAACTGACCAGAATATTTTTCAAATGATCATTTAAGACATTATAAGACATAATTATGATAAAACGATTATTTTTAATTTAAGGATAATTTTCATGAAGGGAAAATGAAAAAGTTGAAAACATGAGAATTAATCTTCCCTCTGAAGGAGTCCTAAGATCAGATTTTGTTTAAATATGGAATGATGTTGTGATGCACAGCCTACATAAACACAGAGTCCTTTTGGTTACAGAAAATATGAGAAGAAATGGAACAGCCAAGAGGAAGCCTTGCTAAATGAAGGGTGATGGTTGCTACACCAGCCTTGTGTGACTTCAGTTTGTATTAATGCAGGAAGCAGATGAAGGGTTTGGCAAAAAGTGTTATTGTGTCTTACTGTGACACACAAAAGTGGCACAGCTTTTTAAAACAAAATAAAGTTTACTGATATAGCAGCTCATCTCCAGAGGAAAGAAATAAAAAGCAATAAAGCAATAGTGCCAACAAGAGAGAAACCTAGAGTGGCCAGTGAAAGCCACAGTACCAACCAAAAGAAATTTACTGTAAGAGACTGAGCCTCGCCTTTTATCCTTTGCACAGCTGGTCGCAGGAATAAAGCCCATCTAAAAATACAGACAATGGTTATTTTTATATGACTCATAAAAATATATGACAAAGAAAGACTTCTCCTGGGATTAAAATTACTTTCAACTTTGTATACAAACATGATTTGTATTCAGTCATTGTAACTCTTGCTTTATTTGAGGAGGCAACCAATTTATAAACCAGTATACAGCACACAGGCACGATACGTTAAATTATGGTCTCTTCTTGCTGTTCATGAAAACACTGGCTGTTTGGGCTGGGAATTAGCTCAGCAGTTTAAGCGCCTGCTTGGCAAACACAAGGTTGTGAGTTCAATCCCCAGTACAAAAAAAAAAAAAAAAAAAAAAAAACCCACTGGCTGTAGCAGAAAACAAGAACTATATAATGATAATTATGAATTTTATGATACTATTTTTATAATTATTTTAAAAACAAAGTTTAACGGTTTAAAAGGAAAGATCTTAAGGTTGAGTGCATGCAAACATGTGATACAATAAAATTTTAAATATGAATGAATAATGATGATATTTTATTGTATTATCTGTTACTTGATGTTATGTTTTCAGGTTTTGACTCGTATTAACAATTTTACCAAGCAAAAGGCAACGTCTCTTTTTCATTATTTTCATTACTTTATGATAATATGATGTGTGGTTTTAATATCCTCTTATTATTTAAAGTACAGATTATCAGTGAACCTTCTAAAGCATTTTTCTATAATGCATATAACTGTTTGTCTCTTTATAAACTTGTAATTAGTAATCTACTTATCAACGTTATTTGAATGAGTTAATTTAGGAAATGTTTTCCGATATTTATGCCACATTCTGTTTGCCCCCTTCTGAGTATGCTGTATGGAGTAGAATTACCAAGCCTGGTAATCATTTCCTAGAGTAACTACCCAAATGTGGCCAGCAGATGTCTCTCTTAGACCCAACCAATCAATCCACTGTGTTGCTTTCTTGTCCTTGAGTTGGAATTTTGCTTCCCTAGGATACTTACTCAGTGTTACTCTACCTTGGGTAGAATCAGTACAATTTAAGTAGACAACTAACTGTCAAGATGACCTGAATTCTAAAGCAAGAAAAACATTATTTTTGTTCTTGTTTTGTTTCATTTTTGAGGTTCAAAGACTCAGTTGCTTAGTTTAAGAAGAAAATTTGAAGAAGTCTGAGACTGAAAGTTTGAAAGCAATGGCAACCGAGCAAAACTTGCATAATTTACATTTTGAAGAAATGAATAATATTATCAAGGAATTATGTAACAAATGCTGATACTGTGTATAATTTCATGCTACATTTGCATGTACTTGTAGTATGCTCTGAATTTGCTAAATCCTGATATAGCAAATAATGAAATATACAAAGACTAAAATAATGTGCACCAACACCTATATTTATGCATAACCCAAGTTATTTAAAGACCAACAAAAAGGCATATAATCCCTTTCTTTGAAAAGTGAGTCCAATACCTCATACGGAGAAAGTGATGTGCTATGTGTACTCCTTTTCCACTTAAGTTCTGAACTGTTTATTATCAAACACAACTCAAGTGCCACATTTTGAATTAGTGAAGTGATATATCTTTATTTTCAGTGCTGTATAATTTTCCTAAAGATTGCTTTTTTGAAAATTACTGATTTGCGGGGTGGGTTTTTTCTTTTTCTTTTTTATTAGTACATGTTTGTCATGCATACTGATTACATTCATCATATAGGATTTTCTCCAGTACATTATATGACTTGAATTTTCACTTCCCATTCCTCTTGCCTTCCTTCAACCCTTCTTTCCTTCCATTTACAAATCTTTTTCATTTTTCCTTTTTCCTTTTTTCCCTTTCCAATTCCTTCTATTCCCTCACCTGCCTCCCTTGTTCTCCTCATTTGAACATTTTCTTCCTACTTTCCAATGTCTATACTCCATTATATTTTATATTTACCTCTTGAATTTCTTACACTACTGAAATAATATTTAAATTTATGCATCTAGTTTATTTCACTTAGGATTATGGATTCAAAGTGCATCCATTCCCTTGTAAATGACTCAGTTTTGTCCTTCTTTATGGCAGGGTAGTAAACTTGCAGATAAATAGCACATTTTCTTTATCCATTTATCCATTGATGGCTATATGAGCTGTTTCCAAGATTTAGCTATTATAAATTATGCTTCTATAAACATGAGCGAGCACACATCATTTTGATATGATGCTCTTAACTCTTTTGAAAGATATCTAGGAGGGTAACAACTGGGTCACACAGAAGCTCTAGTGTTAGTTTTTCTGAATACTCCATATGATTTCCACAGTGATTGTACCAATTTACTTTCCCCCAGCAATGAAGAAGATTCCCTTTTCCCCACAGCCCAACCAGTATTTGTTATTAGTTGATTATGTGATGACATCTAATTTTTCTGCAGTCAGATGGAATTTCAGTGTTGTTTTAATTTGCATTTCTAAAATGACCAGTGATGTCAAGCAGTTTTTATATTCATAGGTTTATCTGCTGGCTCTAATTCTTCATCTGAGAAATGCTCAGTTTTGAACTGGATCTTTAAATTTTGGGCTCTGATATTTTAAAATTCTTTCTATATTATAGATGCTAGTCCTTTGTTTGAGGAGTAGCTGGTAATTTTTCCCCATTTTGTGGGTTGTCTATTTGCTCTGCTGAGGGTTTATTCTAGTTTTAGGCTATTCTATGCATGTCTCCAAATATTGGATGATAGGCTTTACATTGGTCAGACACTTTTCTTTGCCAATTTATTGACTCAAAGGGTAGAGGTAAAGAGGCTTGAAGGCAATTAGAAGTAATGCTTTATCAGTTTTCTATGAGTCTATTAGTCCTGTTAACAAATATAATTGATATGATAATTCATAATCATATAAAATGACATTGACATTCATTAATAATGGTAATGACATTCTTTCATACTTCAATATTTAATACTGAAATTATGTCTTTCTAAAATGATAGCAACTTTTTTTATCATGTACCAGTAGTTATACATGATATTCTGTTCTTTATTATGCTATACTATGCTTTTCTAATAATTGTTTTGTTCAATCAAAAAAAAATTCAGCACTTATGCATTAATACTATTCCATGCATAAAAATATAGGAATAAAAATGATACATCAAATTCTTTGTCTTATAGAGCTTACCTTTTAGTTATTTAATTCAACCTTCTTATAATAAATGTTATTAGAGTGTTCTTCTAATCCTAGGACTCTATGATCAAATGAATAGGTTATATTCTGACTACAGGACTCTACAAGCTTCATACCTTGTTAGACCCAGTAATGATGACAAACTGTCTCAAAATAACCCGTAGGGTAAATAATGAGACGAGTAAAAGATAGAGTTGCAAAGCCTCTCTGCATTCCTTCTTCCCTCTGAACTTTCATGTATATCACAAGACTTTCTGCCAGTATTTAGATTACTTTTGGCTCAAATCTTTTTGTGTCTTTCATACGCTTGACAAAGTATTCTCTATTAGTCACCCTTGTCATTGCTAGAACACAATGCCCAATGCCACAATTTAAATGAATGCAGGTTTAATTCGGTTAACAGGTCAGGAGACTAAAGCCATAATCAGCAGGCTCTAAGATACATATATCATGGTAGAAGGGTACGGAAAGGGCAAGTTATTCAACTTCTGAGAGCCAGGAAGCAGACAGAAGACTTGGGGACAACAACATATCTTTACAGGTCAAGACCTAATTGATTGACCCCTTGACCATGCTCCACCTCTAAAGACATGAGACTTTTAGGGACATTTTATATTTAAGCCATAAGATTTTAACCCTGATACACAAAATATTCACATCTGTTTCATTATGAAAAATATAGACATCCCAAAAATCTTAATGGTCCTAAACATTATGGAAAAATCTAAGTCTAAATTCTCCTTGAAGCAAACTCTTAATTGTGAGTTCCAGTAAAAATCCAAAAAACATAAAATACTTCCAGAATCTATAGGCACAGGGCAAACATCCCTAACTGAAAAGAGAAAAACTGGAATCAGACAGCAGCAAGAGCAGAAAACAGCAGGAAAAATTCTACAGCAGGATTAAATTCTACAGATCCATGCCCAGCTACTGGGTCAAGTTGCAAGCAGGTGTGAACTCGAGTTGGCATGGACTCCTGCCCCTATTGCTCATGTGCCCTCTGTTTTGTTCTAGCTGTGCTTGCTGCCTATGGTTTTCCTCAGTAAACTTTCCGTAGTCCTGAATTTATTAAGGTCTCCACTGAAATTTCAGCTTCATTCTCACAGCTTCATGCATCACCCCATTTCATTTTCACAGAATCTGTAATGGGTAGGTTCTGGCTAATTCCTTGAGATGCATTCAAAATATCTCTTCTATTATCCTGATACAAAATTCTTGAATTCTTTGTAATGCTAATCTTTTCAGCAACCAAGGTCTCCTTTTTTTGCAGGCATTTTTTTAAAACTGAAGCTGTGAATTTTTAAAAATTATTCAGGTTTACCTTTTACTCCAGCTCCTTACTGTAGATTTGGCTTAACTCAAGCAGGTACACCTACACTACATCTTGAACACTGGGCTACCTTGAAATTTAATTATTCAGATCAATTTGGTCTTTATCAGTTTAACCACTATCTATAAAATTTAGCTTTACCCAGTCTTGGTACAAGGAAAAAATATTGATGAATTCTTTGCCAAAATGGTATAATGCATACCTGTAATTAACATTGCAATATAGCTCTAGTTTTCTTCTGAAACTTTATGAGGTTGGCCTTAATTTTTCCACTCCTACCAGCATTCTAGTCTTCTGAACTTTGACCAAATTCACCCAACAAACTCAGCTCACAAAATATTAAGGCTTTTCTAAGAGTTAGTTCCAGAACTTTCTATACTTCTAACCCAAACTAATTTTAAAGACTTCTGAGCCATATGGTCAGGTAGAGTTAATAGCAACAACCTAACACTAGATAACAATTTTCTGTGTTAGTCAGTTTTCTCATTGTTGAGGCCTGATACCTAACAACCACAGTTTAAAAAAAGAGAGGTTTAATTTGGCTCATGATTCTGAGGATTCATTCCATGTTTGGCTGACTCTAGTATCATGGTAGAAAAGCATAATGGAAGAGTGCCATTCATCTAAGGACAGCAGAGACACGTGGAGAGAAGGGCATAACTCAGTACAAGAACACACTCAGGAAACAGGGCAAACCTCAGAGTACAGGAGGATTTAAAGGGTCATTTTAGATAAATCTAAATTATAGCAGACTCCATGTTGCTGTGGTGGAGGCATTCTGCATAGTCGTTACTCAAACTTTTGGAAGCCACTGAAAATGTTTAGTTATTTTTTAATTTCTATCTCAATAAGTATATCTTGCATGCTGTAAGAGAAACCAGATTTACTGTCATTTATGACTTATGTCCATTTTAAATATCTTACAGGTAATCTAGAATACAATCCATAACATATTGCTATTTCTGGCACTTTATTAAACTGAACTAGTTACAGATCATCAACACCTACTACTCAGAATTTCACTTCAGGAATCACATACTCAGCTTTTCACAGATTTGTATTAGATGTTTCTTGTCAACCACAACCTTTAAATTGTCATTACTCTGCCTAAAATATAACTTCTAAAACTTGCCAGAGAAATTCTAAGTAACTCTTTTTTTTCTGTATAATTTTTGGCTAGTTTTATTATGCAATATTTTCTTTTTAATCTAAAGGGAACACTAGCTTTGCATTATTTAAAATATGATCTGAAATTGATTATTTGTTATGGATTCTAATGCCTGATAGTCTAGTAATTATGCTATATTTAAAGACTTCTAAAGCCTAAATTAAAATTTAAACCATGCAATCATGCAGAATATATATTGTAAGCATAACTAATGGGCTCTATCACCTTGCTGGGAACAGCGTCATTCTCCTCATAAAGTTTGTTCATAGATTACATGTACACTATCAATCAAAATTAAAACACAAAGTTAGAGAAAAGTAATGAGTAAGATAAATATTTTTCCTTGTAAAATCTAGACTACTCATAACTGATCAACCAAAAATAAACAAATAATGCTGTTATATTTGAAAAATTAAATATAGTTTCTTTCTAAAGAGTGAAGTGGAATGGAGAAGAAGAAAACAAGAAAGAACTGGGAAATAAATTTAAGAAGACAAAGAAAGTAGATTAGAAAAAAGAAAGAAAAAGGAGTAAGAGCAAAAGGAAAGAATAATTATTCAGATTTCCTTTATAGAGAGTTGGTCACATGTAATATGATATTTGTTAAAGAACTACATATTACAAATGAATGAAGTGTCAAATATCTTTACAATCAGATTTGATGTGTTTATTTCAATAAAATTAATATTATTTCTAGTTTCTGTGATAGTCCTTCAATTGCTAGAATAAGTTTCTTTTGTATATTTCTAATATACTCTTCAGTCATGTAAATATCATCATTACAAAAAGAACTGAAAACTTTCTTTATTTTCCTTCTTCATTAATAATGTTTTGGCCAATTCTGGCTTTTGATCTTTTAATACACATTTTAGGAAGGATTTGATCAAATTCCATGAAGTATAGTGAATATATAGATTTGCTGGACTAGAATTGGCATCTGTGTAAAGCATCACCTTTTCCATTCAGAACAATTTTTTGTTTTCAACCATTCAGTATTCTCATATTTCCTTGAATAGTTTTAGAAGTTTTTTTCTTAAATGTACTGACTTTATTAGAATGATTTCTGGTTATTGATATCTTTGCTTTAAAATTTTTTTTAGTTTTTACTTTATTTTGTCATTATTTTACATTCACTGTCTGATTATTTTCAAATTACCCTAAAATTCCTAAACATTAATTATCAATATGTCAAAAAAATGCTAAATATATTATCTCTGAAAACTGGCAATTCATTAGAGTCTCAGAATGAGGATTGGCTTCAAGAAAAACAATCACTAAAGTATCATTAGGAAAGTAATTAAATGCTAGGAGTGACATAGTGAAATAAAATGAAGATACCCACAACACACAAATATATCATTCTTCCCCAAAAGCCAAAAAATTTACCACTTGATGAGGTCTGTTCTACTGAGTAGAGTACTAACTAAATTGATACAACTGAAAATGAGCAATAAAACCAGGAAAAATCTTCATGTGGGCTTATATAATGCAATGAAAAAAACCTCTGAGTGACCACGGAAAGTCAACTATTACCATTTTTAAAAGTAACAGAACATAAAACTAATACTCTTCTCTAAAAAGGTTCATGCTAAGATGAATATTAATTACAGAATTGAAATTGAGAGCCAAAACACTGGACCCAAGATTTAGACACTGTGGGAATGTATCACACCAAATGTTTCAAACAGCCGGGTTGTTTGGAAGTATCCCTGAGATAATCTCCCCAGAAAACCAACGCCACTTAAACATGAGATGGATTTATAAATCTATTATCTTTTACTACATTGTGACCAGTGCTTGTGTTTTATTACCTATTAGCATCAAGTATATCTACTTTTTTCCATTTGAATTTTATAGTGCTTTACTACTCTAATTTCTTTTATATCTTTACATTGTTCCTTGTATGTTTTGTTTTTCTTTTACTTCTTTTTCAATGGTATGTATTCATTCTGCATTATATTCTCCCCCAATTCTTGCCTTCATTTTTCTTTCTTATTATATTAGAGGTCTTGTTTCATATGTTCTGGATGCAAGGTCTGTATTTCAGAGCTTATCATTAATTGCAGCTAATCTTTCAACTTTTGTAAAATTTTTCCAATTTTTTCTGTCACAACTTTTACATATTAAAATAATATTATCATTTTCTTTGTGGCTATGTGTTTTCCTAGTTTCCAAAAAACGCATATACACAAAAATGTAAAACACTGACCATCAACCAAAGAAATGGCAGTAGTACCTGAAAAAGAAACTCAAAACTGAAGAGCCCAACTTGTGTCTCAGCTTACGACCTTGTGAAGGATTTAAGCCTTAGGGTAAGTTCTTGAGGCAGCAGACTAGAATCTCTATGGAGAAAAACTTATTAAAAGAGTTTCAAGATGACAACATCAAAGAGAATTTATCTATCAAATATAATTCACTAGTTATTGATAATACAATTAAGTTATTTTATGTGTTTCCAATTTGCAGATACACAAAAAAATAAAATGACTATATAACAGATACACATGTACCTTTTCCTGAGCTAAAGAAATAAAATGAAGGACTTACTATTCAGCATCCATTTGTACTCCTCCCATCATTTCATTTCCTGTGTTCATCTTCCTAACAATGAATCTCCTAAACCTGATCATCTACCTGATGATTCTACCAAGCTATCTATGTGGAAATTCTCAAGTTTGCTAGATATACATAGATTTGTACTACATACACATCTATATGTTTTAATTGCTTATTTATCTGATCAATTTGCTATAATGTCGGGTGCATGTTATTTTAACTACTGGAATTAGGCCAAACAACAAAGATATAGATAGATACAGATATAGATAGATACAGATAGATAGATAGATAGATAGATGATAGATAGAGAGAGATGATACATAGATGATAGATAGATAGATAGATAGATAGATAGATAGATAGATAGAGTGTTCATTTTAAGGGTTTTTAAAGCAAGTCATTAAAAAAGTGAAAAAGTGAGTCATATAAACGTTGTGGCAACAATTATGTTGCAGACAGATAGGAAAGTTAGTACAAAACTCTAGGTGTATCACGTGGCTCATATCCATCTGGCTCCCACAACCTTTTTCTCTCATTAGTGGGGATTTTGGGAAATGACTGGATCATGGGGTGAGATATTCATCGATGGATTAATCAATTGATAAGTTTAAATGTGACATTGAGTAGTGAAGCTTGGTTGAAGGAGTTAGGTCTCTGGAGTGTGACCTGGGAGAATCTATCTTCCTTTTCCTCCCTTGGTATTTCTCTTCCATGTTCTGAGCTGTTTGCTGTCTGTGATGCCTCTCTGTCATACCACCCTTCTTTGGAGCCAGCCAACTATGCACTGAAAGCTCTACAAACTGTGAACCTAAATTAATCTCTCCTCTTTA
This sequence comes from Hydrochoerus hydrochaeris, assembly GCA_004027455.1. Lineage (NCBI taxonomy): Eukaryota > Metazoa > Chordata > Mammalia > Rodentia > Hydrochaeridae > Hydrochoerus > Hydrochoerus hydrochaeris. Next base: position 205,753 of record PVLA01001007.1, on the reverse strand, counting down.
TAGCTCTTAGAGTCTTGTTAGTCACTGTGTCTCAGCAACAAGAAAATAATACAGCAATACAACAAAAACATACTGAGTTTGTCTTAAAAACAGCAAAGAACTATCAGAAAATATGCCAAGGAGAAAATAAATCGAGGTTAAAAAAAGAAAAAGAACAAAGGGAAGCAAAATAGTGTGGACATATGGTTGAAAAGATACAGACTGACAGTGTTAGATGACTTAGATTTGTACTACATACACATCTATATGTTTTAATTGCTTATTTATCTGATCAATTTGCTATAATGTTGGGTGCATGTTATTTTAACTACTGGAATTAGGCCAAACAACAAAGATATAGATAGATACAGATATAGATACAGATAGATAGATAGATAGATATCTTCCATGACAAAAACCACTTAGTTGAATTTTCTGAAGAAGACAGGTATAGTGTGACTGACATTATAACAGGCAAATCATGGTATGTAGAAAATAGCATGAAGACTTTGGTTTGGTTTGATTTATAATTTCATATTTAGTGAGAGGCTCGGTAGATGGTAGATAAATTACATGGAGTGCTATTGCAGTAATCTAGATGAAAGTTTATGGTGGCACAAGTGATAGTTTTAGTCTCAAGCAGTTGGAAAGAGTTGCCATTAACAGAAGAATCTATAATCACAGTGTATTAGGAGCTATTTGTAGTAAAAAGATGAAGACATCAGTTTGGAACAAGATAAACTATAACACACATCATGTTAGAATTCTCGGTGACCATGTTGCCAGGCCAGTTATCCATGTAAGGCTGGGTTGCAGCAAAGAGAATATTACAGAAACACAATTTGCAGACAACGTAGTATAAATAACCAGGAGAATTAACACATTAAACTGTGAGGTTCATATACTGATCTCCTGTAACAAGAAATCAGTCGATGTAGCTGAGAATAATACACTTTCAGGAGAATCAGTATCATCCTAAGGCACAATACATCAAAAGACAACAATAGATGAAGTACCCTAAATCTGAAGAATAACAGTACAAAGATTTATGTGTAGATATTTATAGAAAAGATCTTGTAGAAAGGAAAACATGTAGTGGAAAGACAAAAATTGGTAGAGCCAAGACTTTGAAAGGTAAAGGATAAGATCTAATTCATGAAATTGGAAGATTGGGAGAAATATATGAACTCATATGGAGGTAGGTTGGAAATTGGAGTAGGGAGTAATAGAGTCCCTGATGGTTTTCATCTCTGTCCTAGTCAATAGGGCATTAGTTAAAATTAAAGTTGCGAGAATTAAATTAAAAGTTTGAAGAATAAAAAGAAAGGCTGAATCCTCTTTGGTATGCTTCAGAGCAGTAGTATGAATGTCAGGTAACAAAAAAAAGTGAATAATCAAAACTCACAAAAAGAAAATTTTAATTGAGAGGAAGCACAGTATGAGTTTGTTTTCCTGCCACTTTCAGAAGAAAGTAGATATGCACAATAAACAAAAACAGGATAGCCACTTGTTCTTTCATGGCACAGGGAAATCAAACAGAATCAAGAAGTATGAAATTATAAACTAATATATAGCATTAGGATAGTCTACATACTATACACTGGAACTACGTTAGGATCAATAAATATTGAATGTTCTGTGTTGAACAATGTCTCCCATACAATATTCTTGCTCTAACTTCAGGTACCTGTGAATATGTCCTTATTTGGGCAAAAAAGGCTTGATAGGTAATTCAACTGAAAATGATGCCATTTTTTATTAGAAAAGTCTATAATTTGATACTGTGCACTTTTAAAGATGGAGAAAATGAATGATGACTGTGTAAGTACTGTGTCATGATCCAAAGAAAGCTTAGGAGCCTATAATTGCCAAAGCCTAAAAGAGGTAAAAAGAAAAAAGATTCCATAGCCTTTGTAAGGGCATGACCACACCAAACCTTGATTTGGGGCTTTGATCGACAAAACTTTGGCCAACAAAAGCTTTTTTGTTTGTTTTTTTCTGCCCCATTTATAATTCTTTGTTAAAATAGTGAATACCTTAATTCATAGATCAAATTTGTAGCAGTTCCACAGAGATAAGGTAAGATGATTATAAAATGCTATGAATGAGTGGTGGAGATTGACTAGAATTATTCAATTAGAAAACTTCAAAATAAAGGAGATGCAAGAAAGTAGTGGTGTTGTGGACAGCTATCCTGTTACTAGAACAAACTATCTGCTACCCTCAATTTAAAAGAGAAGAGGTTAAATTTGGCTCACAGTTTCAGGGAATGTAGTTCATGGTCATGGACTCCAGTGCAAGAAGCAGAAGCCATGGTGGAACAAAGCTACTTAGTTTACATCGGTAGGAAAGCAAAATTGTTCTTTTTGGTGGCTGGGAAGCAAATCAGAGAACAACAGGGAAGGAGGGATGGTACCAAATATAGTACCCGAGGTCACAGTCCATGACATGCCAAGTAATACGTTTTTCAAATCCCCTAGGCAACTCTAATGACTGTCACAGGCAAGGAATGCAGTTGGAATCATAACAGAGCATGACAGCAGTGGTTTTTTATGAAAACCATAGAAATCCAGAAGGAAAAATACTGTAGTAATGCTGGGAATTGATCATGTCATTTTTTAAAAAATTTTATTCTGAAGAGAATAAAACCAAACAAAATAAAATATAATAAAGCCAAGAAAAATAAAATGGTGAAGGTGATACAGGACTCCAAAACAGGATAATAGGAAATCAACAATGATTATCATAATGCCTCTTGTTACCTTCAAAATTGCTGCCCACACAGACATAATAAAATCAAACAAAATAGAACAGAATAAAACCAATCAAAATATAACATTAAATAAAACAAAACAATGAAACAAAACAAAACAAAAGAAAGCAGTAAGAACAATATTTGAAATCCCCCATGTTATTATATTGCATACTGTTATCCTCTAAATAGATATTCAGACTACTGACTTTAGGCCTGCAAAGTCAATTAAACAATACAAGTATTAAGTTGATTTTGTACCTCAGTTGCTATCAACTCAGCCTGTGTCCCTCCAAATCAGTTGGTTGCTAATGGAAGGGTGGGGGTCTCGTCTCCCTGCCTGTGCATTGGCTCCTCATGGGAAGGGTAAATTGGCTTCTTTTTTCTTCTCCCAAACCCTGCATGGCTGTGCTGGCTCCTCATGGCATTTTTTTTCAGACATCAAGGGACAGGAAAATTAGATGAGTGACTTCTGTAATAGCACATAATTTAAAGTTCATATCATGATACATGTTTAAAACTTTTATTCAGCAAAAGCACACTGTATGTACCTCTAAGGACTGAATTTTTCAGCAGTCTCACAATTGAAATTTATCCATGTAATCTGTAATGCATTATATTTCATTATGAAAAAAAATTTATCAATTCATCTATTACTAAATGTTTGTTTTTCCAATTCTCAGTATTACAAATAAATCAATCTTTCATTGCTTTTGTTTTTCTTACTTTATCTATAGTCATGACAACATAAGTTTAAAATTGAACTTCATCTGTTTTTATTGATAAACTCTCCAAGATATTTTTCTTTCATTTAATTTATGATTATCATTTTTTTGTTTTTTAAATTTGCTTTATTTTCTAGAAATCATACCCTACAATTATTTTTCCATAATTCTACATAAGTATTTCCATAATTCTGTATTTTCTGAAAGTACTAGTATGATCATCATTATTTTGTTATTCAAATTAAATCATCACTTCATGTATTAGTGTTTGATAGAGGAACAGAACCAATAGAAAACACATGTATAATTATACGAGGAGAATTATTAAGTAGGCTTTCAGAGTCAGTGTTCAATGACCATCTGTACACTGAGGACCCAGAGGATCCATCAGGGACTCAGTCCATGAAAATGGAAGTCACAGAAGAAGAGCAGCCAGTCAAAGGTCAAAGACCTGGAAGCTCACTGTAGAACTGCTGGTGCTAGTCTTTGTTAGAGGGTTGAGGAAAGGAGACAGATGGCCAAAGGCAATGATAAAAACAGATGCTTTTCCAAAATGGGAACACTTTCTTCACTTTCCCTTTTTGTTCTGTCCAGGGCAAAGCCTAATTGTTGGTGCCACACATTCAGGGTTTGCTCAGTTTTCTGGCTCTTAGGTTGCTAACTACATGTAATTCAGCCATAGATACACAGAGAACAGTGCTTTGCTAATCAGCCAGGTGGTTCTTACTCAAGTCATTTCACATATCACCATAGCAGTCACATCTCACCTAATCTTATTTTTTATTTTTAAAAGTCACTCAAAATTGTAAATTTTATGACTTTTTCTGTACTCCACAACGTTTGATTAAAAGGTAGATCCAGGAAATACAGTACTTTGCATTTTATAATTTCCAGTGAATTCTACTTTCAGTTCTCTTTTAACTTACAACTTTGTGTGTGCTACCTAAATTATCTATTTTATTTTATTTTTTTGTATGTATGTGCCCCTTATATTCCACATCTCCTTCTAAGATTTATTTTTCCCCCGTTAAAATTTGTTTCTCTTAATTGTTTTAAAGCTATCAAATAGTTTCAGTTCTGAAAATATTTTTATTTTGCAATTTTTCTACACTACATGAATATGGTATAAGATTACAATATTTAATAAATTATTATTCTTTGTTTTGATAAATTACTTCCTTTATCTGGCATAAAGCAATTTCTATGAAATGTTAATTTTATACTAACAGTGATATGCATACCCCTACTTGATCCTTTTCCACTTCTTGAATTTCATACTTTGTGTTTTGTATAAAATTCTTTTAAACAACGTTTGTTATTTTTTCAAAACTATTGTTATGGTTTGTGTTTGGATGGTCCCCTAAGGACTCATGCAATCATAGATGTGTTTGTGACTGGTGCTGGGATTGGTGGTGTGAATGCTGCACCTGCCCAGGGGTGGAGCGGGCATACAGTTCAGGAAGAAGGTCTCTCTCTCTCTCTCTCTCTCTCTCTCTCTCTCTCTCTCTCTCTCTCTCTATCTGTCTCTGCTCTGTTTGCCTTTGCTGTTTGTGATAGTCATAAACAGTTGCCCTGTCAAACCATCCTGCCTTGGAGCCAGTCGAATATAGACAGACACCCCCAAAACTATAAGAAATAAACCTCCCTTGCTTCATTTTGGGCATCAGAAATTTTGTCCCAACAATGAGAAAAAAGTAACCTAGATAAGTATCATTCACTATTCTTCAATAGGTAGATTTTTATTTGCATTTCAACCATCTGAGAGTTCTGTATTTCTGATAAAGTTCCTCTTGTTCAATCCATTATTTTTCTTTTTCTTTTTTTCACATCAGATGGGTAATGTGCCCATGTTGTAACAAGGTTTAAGAAGGAGGCACATGTCATGCATTCAGCATGAATACCCAGTCATCAAGCTTATGAACCTGAGGATCTTTCAATCCATTTTTAATGCTCTAAAGTTAATAGAGAAGTTTGTATTATTACATTTTTTACTTTAAAATTTTAAATCACATTTCATTTTTGTTTTTCTACTTAATGGCTTTTTACTGCTTTCTGTAAGTAGGCCACTTTCATTTGTGGAGCTCTAACAATTTTTACAAAGTGGAGTATGATCATCTAACCATTTCCCAAGTTAAAAAGCTGAATATCATAAACTTCTCAGAAGATCCCTTCTGCTCCCTACCAGTCATACCATCACTTGCTACAGTTTGTGTGTGTCTTACTGGACAGTCTCCTTCAATACATCTCCCAACTCATCAATTTCTGTCTAGATTTTCTAATCTACTTAGTCTATTCATTGAGTATAAATGAAGGCTGTTTGTGTCAATGAGAATGAATCATTGGATGACAAGGTTAAACTGTGGTTTCTATTATCTATGAGAGTGTTCCTTGGTGAGATTCACATTGGAATTGAGAAACTCAACAAAACAAACAACCCTCCTCCCCGATTGGCTGACGGTCACCCAATGCCTTGTGACTTTGCATGGAACATCAGATGGAGGACAGAGAAATTCATCACTTTTTTCCAGCCTCCTTAAATGGGCTGGAATATCTCATCTAGTCTTTTTTCAAATGCTGATTTATATGATAGGCATGCCTGGTTCTCAGGCCTTCAAAGACTAAATTACAGCATTGACTTTCCTGGGTCACTAGCTTACAGAGTGTAGATCATGGGATTTTTAGAAACCTCTTTAGAAGTTTCCCTCTGATTATTCATCTGAATATCTGTAATGATCAATCCTATTTATTTGTATAATAGTAGTCTCAGAGACTCACTTTTAATTGCATCTAATAACAAAGTTTTGTAATCTCTGATTTTACTCTTTCAATTTCTTAATTTGTGATTAGCTTTCATGGGTTTCAATGGTCTATGATGGATTTTCAGCAAGTCTGCTAAATTTGAAACTCATATTTAGACATGATTGGGCTCCAAAGACCTTATTTTTCCATTGTTGCTTCCACCTTCATCTCTGAACAAACAGAAAATGTAAAGATGCCTATCTTTGTGGGTAGTTTTTCTAGTTCATGTTTCATGAATGGAAAATTTCTATGAAAATATTTTCATGCATATTTTTATTCAGGATTAGCAAATTCAGTTTATTCACCTGCAACTGCCTGTGGCAGTCTCTCTTGTCTTCCTGTGTGGTTTACAAGCAGGAACCTAGCCTTTCAAGACCCAAATCAGGGTAAAGATCAGAACTGGCTGTGACGCTGGCAGCTGCACTTTGCTGGATTTTATTAATCTTTGTTCTCTTGGAATCTTTCCACTTATGTGCTTTAGTGTTTGATTAGATCTTATTTTTAATGTTTTATTTCATTTCTGATCTCATGTTCATAGCAGAAGGGATATGATCTGAGTCAAGTTGTCATGGTTTTTAATAAAAGAAAGCAGTGTAAATACTGAACCAAGTTTGCCCATCAGAAACAACTAGCAGCTCGATTCTTCACATCCAAGCACTTACTCTTCAATCCTTATGATCCTCTTCTTTTCTCTACATCTCTCTGCTACCTTTGTTTCTGTCCCAAAACAGCTCAACAGGCCTACTCTATTATTCACAAGTGAAAGTTCTTTGATTCCACACAATAGTTTCTAAATCATAAAATCTTTATGCTTATAGGATCTAGACATAATTTCTGTGATTTTAGGTTTACAAAAATGTTTTCACCGATCTATCTAAACCAAAGTCTTTTTCTTGAAATGTCAATGGATCATTCTAGAACACATATTTGCTTATGAGAGAACATGTAGAAAACAAACAAAAAATCTAACATGCAGTAAAAGTTTGTAACGCAGAGATGAGAAGATATCATAAAGCTATAGTGAAAATGATGCCATTGTGGTGACTCTTGCTTAGCTGGAGAAGAGCTTTGGGTGTCTCCTACAAAACCAGTCAGCAAAGTGAGGAATCTTTCCCAAATTTCTGATTTTCCTCATTTCCGACTGATCTATATTTTAGGTGGCTCGATTTTATGCTTCCAGACACACTGTGTTTCTTGTTTGTTGTTTTTGAACAACGTGACCATGCTAAGTGCGGTTGAATTGTAAAAAAAATAGCTAATTTTATACTGTTTAAAATTTTCAGGTCGTGAAGCAAACAGTGAACCTCTTCACTTTGATAAAGCAGAGCCAACGCGTCTTTATGCGTTAAAGTCACTACTGGCCTGATCCTTGTTTCTGTTCAGTCACAGACATTTGCAGCGTGAGAGATCTTCCTGAACATTGCATCAGGATTGCACCCAGTTCCTCAATGGCATGTGCGCTGTGCTGAATTAGAACGCGATACCTGAGCTGGGCTGGCTCCTTCCGCCTGGTAACTCCTCCTCTCCTCTTGGTCCTTCGCTTTTCCTGTGCTAGTCCAGTAATGGCAGCTCTTTCTGAGTACAGTCAACAAATCCAATGTGTTTTGCTTTGTTTTCTTTTGTTTTACCATAAGATTTCTGTTACATCGATAATGGAAGTGACAATCTTCCTCTTGAACCTCTCTTTTAAGATTTTGTTTGTGTTAATGTTCTTATCTTGACTCTCCTTCTACCCTTCTGATTTCCTGTACTGGCTGCGACTTTTCTACCTACCTTTTTGACTTTGAAACTTCACATAGTTTAGTCAAAAAGTTTCTCTTATAGTTCTATAAGAGTCTTTGTGTCAGGTGATCTTACACAAAACTTCCAGGGGCACCCACTGTTCTGCTAATCCTCAAATTATATGCAGTAAATTATACCCATTGTCTACTGCAACCACCAGGCCACCCACTGGCTCTAAATTAAATCGTTTCATTTTGAGAAGACGAATTGCATTTTCTTCCATCTCAGTTGTGCTCTTTTATTCTTTTCTGTCTTCAATCAACTGTGTCTCTTGTTCTCCACAGTCACAATGTCAGACTTGTAAACATTCTCCTCAAAATATTCATTTAATATAAATTCCATGAGAAAAAAGTCACTATTTCTATAAATAGAATAAATGAATTAATAAATGAAAATCTGAATTTTACTCAATATTTGTCATCTATATGTTTATTGACTACTTTTATTGACTCCTCTGCTTCTCCATAATGGTAAGACCAGGCACATATTTGTTGAATGATTCATGTATGTATTGGAAAACTTTGTAATGCAAAAGTGTTCACTGTTTCTTGCAGTGAATCTCAACTCTGATGTCGCCTAATTGCTGTATTATTAAAAGCTCACTTTAGACCAATGTCAGTGCTTTCTACTCTAACATTACTTCTTTCAAAAGAAAATTACAGTTATTAAATCTACATTTAAAGAAGAAAGAGATACTATGATCACTTCTGGGGAGAAAATTAAAGAACAATAGTAAAGTTCATTTAAAGAACACAATTTGTACCTGTGAATTATCAGTTGCTACATAAAATAACTTTGTAAAAGATTGTGCAATAATTACAATGCTTTCCATCTTAATAAAATATAATTATATAATTATGAACTAGCATAATGAGAGTTTTCTTAATTCAGTTACAAGTAAAATCAAATATTTATGTAGTGTCATAACTAAAATGCTCTTTCCTAACTTACAATAATCAACATCAGATGATTTCAGAATTGTGAAATTACAGCTCTGTTAAACACATTACCATTATTGTCGTTTTACTTAGCCTTCTGATAGTTTTATGCTATATCTAAAAATAGTACAATATTCCAGCATTCAAGTTATTCTATTGTCTCTACACTTTACTGAATAATTTTTCTTTATCTACATACTTCTTACCCTTTTTTTCCTTTCATAGATCACTGAAAAAATTTTTAAAAATCCTTATATATTTTTATGCTCAATTTAGTCTACACTGTCTACAGGCTGACAATTTAGTTCTCAAGACATGGGGAAGAATTGAACCCTGGCACCATGGAAACTCTGAGAGAGATGCTTTTCTTCAGGAAACACCACTCTAATCTCTTTCCTGGAAGCTACTTTTTTCCTCATATGTTTAACTCTCCTTACCAGTTTTTAAAGGAAACTTTAGTATTGTAATGATTCAGTATGAGAACTACTTAGAATATAAATTCATAGTATTTTGTAATTCAGAACAATGGGAAACACATAATGTGAAAAATATGATTAAAATCAATATTATCATGTCTATTTAGAGGGACACTCAATTCCTTCCACTGCACATTTGAAAAAAGTCACTGGGCTCTCACCCTGAATCACCTAATCACTTATAATTCCCCAAAATGCTGCATTGTTTTCTTGCTCATTTTTGCATGTCAGTTGAGCAAAATCTTTCTATATTACTCCAAAATACTCATGCTATAAACATGTGTTTACATCACACTGTCCAAGGATTCAACAGCTTTTACCATCCAAATAGTACTTTGCAAAGTTATTTCTACTAAGATTTTTTATCAATAAGAGAAGTTTGCCCATATTAGTGACCTCCAAGGCATTGATAAACACTTGTAATGAGGCAATATTATTAAAAGAACAGCATGGGTTCAAGTTCAGCTTCAATATTATCCCATTCCTGCATGAGTTAGTACTTTCAAGAGTTTTAAGTGTTTCATTTCTCTGAAAGTAAGGTGGTGAAGACTTGATGGCATTGAAAGCAGCTGTGCAGCTCACAACTTAGGAAGCAATATGTGGCAGCTCAGGAAGTTTCTGTATCTGCTGAATAGAAATAGCAGCTCCAACTTCACTAATGTGAGTTCTTTGTTGTTGCTGTTGCGTGTCTCTTTGTTTCGAGGGGAAACACAAATTTAAATTTTGCATAATCTATATAAGTTATTTAGAAGAGTACCTTGAATAAAATAATGCCTAATGTGTAAGAGATTTGGTGATAATGGATTTTAATCCCATCTCTCTTAATTGCACAATTTAAAAACAATTTAAATTTTAGTATTTTATCACAACCCATAGGATTCATTGTTGGCTGCCATTCATTTTTATTATCTTGTTTAAGTACTGGCACCAAAATCTCCATGTAACTTATTTAAAGTCAAAAAAGGTATACTTATCTTTAAGTAATACTCTGAAAATCAGAGAAAAATTAACCGTATTGCAATATCTGTTGAACTATGAGCTTATGATTAACTATTTGACTTCATCAGATATTATTTCCAATAACAGTTTACAGCTTTAAAACTCTTTGAACAGACAATATAAAAGCACAATGCAAATCTGCTAAGCTCTACTTCAATTATGCTAATGCATCATAATTAACAGATAATTTCAATCATCAACTTACCCTTGCACTGCCTCAGTTTTTTCTTGAGCATTTCACGTTAGAGATGTTATGATAGGCACCACAGAGAAAATGAAAAAACCCTTCACTGAGACAAATTAACCTCTGCTGCAAAAAACGAAGTCAAAAGTAAAGACATAATGTAACTATCAACTTGGAGTTTCCCACAGTCCTTTGGGAACCTAAATTATCTTTCAGAGGCGTAAGGTTGAAAGGAGTTTTGGATTTGGATTCTGATTTGTAGTGTTTGTTCTGAGTTGTCTGAAGTTCCATTTGTTTTCCTGCCTATTGCTGACACGGGGTTGATGGCTTTAAGTTTTTTGTCATTGTCCCGAAGGATTCTTTTCTTATCAGCTCTTCACAGATTGTGACCATTTAAGGGAAAAACTTCTTTGCTGGTTTATCAACCTTATTTTCATAGCTTCTTATTTCCCAGTGTCAAAATGTATTACGAACATAAAAAAAAGTGCAGTCAGCCATGCCAAGCAGTTGTAAGGAGAATTGTATTTTAAGTGATACAGCAAACAAAACTGACCTTGGTGAGCCACATAACGTGTGAGAAATATAGCCAATTCTTCCACTCAAGTTTTATTTATGGAACACAAGAACTCAGCCTTAAGAAAGACTGTTTTAAAAAGAGAAGGTCACAGCTGTATCTTACATACCATGTCAAGTGTGTCTTCCTCAGCAAATGACACCTGGCTGTTTTATTTGAACGATATGACTGGAATCTGATATTCCTTATGTTTTGTAGTCTTGGTTTCTGCAGCTACCTTGACAAGCAACAGTGGCATTGCCAAGGGACTTGTCCATAATTCAGGTTCTCAGAACACACTCTTGAATTCCTCAGTCAACAACTTTGTGGTGGATCTCAGGAGTCTGGCAGATTTTAAGCAGACTCAAGCTGATTTTGGTAGACACTCAAGTTTAGAAGCACTATAGCAGCCTATCAGCTATAATTATAAACAAGATATGGTCATAATTTTTAATTGCAATTAATTTATTTATTTATTTATTTATTTTTGGTACCGTGGATCCAACTCACACTTGCCAGGCAGGCGGCTATGCTACCAAGCCAAATCCCCGGCCCCTAGCCATTTATTTTTATGGCTGACATGGCTATAAAATTAGCTGTGTGAAAATAAATACATAACTAGTAGGTCACCAAAAGTAGTAATGGGGATTAAACTAGAAATTGATAATTTGAAAATGCAGGATATATGAATTCATTCCATATGTAAAACATTCATGATTGAGGAGGAAAATGCATAAATAAAAAATACAGTCAACAGCAAAATGAAACCGTGAAAGATCACCAAAAATCAGAAAAGAAAGAACCCATCCCCAAACTTACTCTGTGTTTCACTGATTATTGCAAACAATGTTAGTAAATTAACACCATACAAGGTATGGATTTGGGAAATAAAATTGGTGATATTAATGACCATGAAACATTAGACAATATGAAAACATTTGTCATAAAAATATACTGCACTAAGAAATTGCTTGAGAAAATATTGCTAGTCTGAGAAACAAATATGATTAAAACTGCAAAGCAGAGGGCTCCATGAAGCTTCAAGTCAAAGTAGAATAAGGGGATTCAGGCATTTGCATAACATTCACTTTATTTTAAATGTTTCAGGTTGAAACTAGAAATGCTCTGAAGAGAGAGAAAATCTTTAATTTGAAATGAGCTGAGTAAGAAGAAAATGTTGCCAAGTGGGCTGGCTGCTTGTCAGGATCACTGTAAAAATAAGTTATGGTAAACTCAGGCCTGAGTCAAAGACTAAATCCACAAAGGGCTGGCTAATGGTGACCACTGAAGATTCATTCCATTCCTGTCAGGATGAAAATAGAAAGCAAATATAAAGAACGAATCCTTGATGTACACAGAAAATTGCAGGCGATTCAGGGAATGGGAAGAAGGCTTGAACTTCAGTCAGAAAGAAACGATACACAAAATAGTGCATTTTTCCTCAAATTCATAAAACATGTATATGACAAATAGCATCATAATTGCATTTCACTGCATATTTTTAATAAAAATGAGTACAACAAATGAAATCAATCACTTTATGCAAAGAGCAAAAACTTTACTTCCTTATAGCATATGTTTTACAGTGCAGACGTCCATATTATATAAGGGTCAATCTGAAAAATGAGTTTTAATGTGGAGACCATACATCAAATCTATTAGTAACAATGTTTAGCATGTAATAGCATTTTAAATTGTCAAATACTGCATGCCACTTTGCCCATATTTGGTTCACAACTAATTAATTATCTTAGTGTTTATTTAATGGTTATCTAACCTTAAAATATACATTTTTGCTCTTGTCCATTCCATTTCTTAATTATTGATAATTTCCCTGTAAGTCTTTGAGCTTAGCTTTCATTATTTTATGAAGGCAATTTAGCTATGACTACCAATAAGAAAAAAACATATCTTGAGCTCAGTTCTAAAATGCAGACCATCAATTACTAATTTTCTTCCTGGACTCAGATCATTATGAATAATGCATCCATTCTACCCGATGGTGAGTGATTTTGTAATGCAGTCTTACAAATGATATTTCAAAACATTAAAAAAATAAAATATTGTGTTATGTAACTCTTATTGCACTGATAAGAAACAAAATTCCAAATTACCATAATTCACTCCATACTACATAAAGCCAGAATTCAGAGGTGAATGGATTCTTACAGAATTATAAATTCTTTGGAGAAAAGATATTTATTTTTTTAACCTATCAAAATATATTGGACACATAACATAATATAATGATTTTCTTATATAGCCACTACCTAATGTTTAATGAATGTTTCTACTTCAGAACTTTCTTTTTCAAATACAAAACTGGTGATGATACATTAATCTCCACAAATTCAATACTTATGTTTCATTTCAATAAATTTTAAACTTTATCAGTATGTAGGTATAAATCTATATTCATTGCTTGTGCCTCGGATTATGACACAGTAAATGTTTTTAAACACTAGATCAGTCAATGAATATGCAGACACCTACCACATGAATAACTAATTAATAGTCATGAACATATATTAGCAATAATTGGTATATTAATATATTATCTAATAGTTGAACTAATAGATATGTACTATGTCTATCATATATTATGTACATATGTTAAGTGTATAATATAACATGTAAGTTAAAAGAAGGAAGCAAATGTTAAGTTTTGTTAACTTTGCAAGTTTGTATTAGCTAGATATTTAATCAAACAGTAATCTACTGATTTCTGAGAAGGTATTTTGTAGATGCGGTTAAAATCTATAATCAGTTAACATTAAGTAAAATAGATTAGTCTGGATAAAATAGATGGATCTTATCCAACCAACTGAAGAACTTAAGAACAAAGGCAGATTTCTTAGAGGAAGAGAAATTCTGTCTAATGGTTGTAACATAGGAGTGTTTCTAAGTTTTCAACCTAGTAGCTCTCTACAGATTTTGGACTTGTCAGTCCAAAGTGTGTGAGTCTGTTACTTAAAATGATACATGTCTCAAATAATACATACATTCTTTATAATAGTACAAAAATACTTATGCCTTGTTGGTTAGTTTCTCTGGAGATACTTAATTAATACACCATAATTATGAAATTTAGGAAATGCTTGTCACCTCCTATTATTACTTTTACTAGAAAATTACAATCATTCTTTACCAGATACTTTAAGCTGTTTTTATTATGCATGACCAAAAAAATATAAAAAATAAAATTCTTTACTGATTAGTGGCCAAAATATGTATAACTTCATATCTTTATTTTTTCTCAGTTAGAAAAACGTTCAGATCTAAACCAGAAATTTTACTAGGACATGATTTTCCAAAAATATTATGTTCTTTAACAAAAACATGTTTTTTAAATATTCCTGCTTTTTTAAAAATTTATTTTGTATGCCATATTCCTTAAATTTAATTAATTACTTTCTCCTGTCACAGATAAGAATAGAATATCTGATAGTAAAGCCCACCAAAATATTGAAACATCTTAAATTTATCTGATTTATGCTTAAAAACAGATTTTAAAATGTGTGAAAAATCAGACAACTGAACTGGCTGATTTACTATTAGTGAGCATATGTTTGGAAAACAGCAAAATTGAAACCATCTGTTGATGATTCATTCACCGTTGAGTCATCTAAAAAAATTTTTTTTTGTAAAATTTATACCAATGCTCAAAAAATGTCTTTGAAAATTTCTGGATGCTTTGTTATTCCATTCGAGAAAGGCAGCCAAAATAGTAAAGAGAGGGTCAGGGACAATCCAGAGTTTTGACAATCAATTTTCAATTGTTAGCAAGTGAGATTTATATTAACCCATCACCGTGTAGACACTGAGATTCCCTGTTTCTTTTAGTGTGATGAAACCCGACAGATGCAGTGAACATCTGAGCTGACCTACTTTCCATGTCTCTTCCAAGAAGAGCGCCTGCCTTCTAGAGTGCTCACAAGACACTGCAGTGAGCGGATGGTGGCTAGATCTGCAGAACCCAACAACACTGTGTTAATTTCTATAGCTGTGCAGTGGGTTACATGGTTTACTAGCTTAAAACAGCACACATTTATTATCCCAGAGGATCTGGGTTCAGGAATATGTTTTAGCTGAGTCTTTGTTCCCGGGTTCAAAAGATTACTATTTGAAAACTACTACTGGGTCATTTTTCATCTGGAATCTAGAGGGGAAGAATCCAATGCCAAGCTCTTACTTTAGCAGGATCCGTTTCTGTATGGATATATGGCTGAGAGTCCCAAGACTTTTGCCAGTCATCAATGTGAGGGGTCCCTTTTGTCAATGAGAACACCAGCAGCTCGTAGAGAAAAACTGGATCCTTGTCAATCTGAGCTTCTTCCATGTGATTAACTGACATCACCACTCCAGCAAAGTGAATCTGTATTAGATCTTACTTAGGTGGGTTCAAGAGGCAATGTAGTCACCAATGGACATTCCGTCAGCTTGACCATACTTAACCTTTTGCTGCATTTATTTCTGTTTAACAAAGATCACAAACCACACAATAGAGAGAAATTACACAAAAGCAAAAATACACAGAAGTGGAAATCCATGGTTTGGATGTTTGTCTGTATACCACACCCAAATGTGAGGTGCTTTTTTCTGAGAAATATACAATATTCTTAGGGATTTCCAAGGATATTGTAACTGTAGTTTATTTTTTTTACCAAGTACTCAAATGAAAAAACCGAGGAAAATCATAGCTAGTATCCATATTTATTGAAAATGAAAGACAAATACCTGATTATAAAATTTCTTTTTCAAGCTGAGTCTGTTGGCACACGCCTGTAATCCCACACTAGGGAGGCTGAGGCAGGAGGATCATTGCAAGCTCAAGACCAGCCCAGACTACAAAGTGAGCTCAAAGCTACTCTGAACTGCATAGTGAGACCCTGTCTCAAAAAGACAAAAGAAGAAGGAAGAAAGAAAGAAAAGAAAGAAAGAAAGAAAGAAAGGAGGGAGGGAGGGAGGGAGGGAGGGAGGGAGGAAGGAAAGAAGGAAGGAAGGAAGGAAGGAAGGAAGGAAGGAAGGAAGGAAGGAAGGAAGGAAGGAAGGAAGAAAGAAGGAAGGATTTCTTTTTCAACTTGAGCCTGAATTTGGTATTTTTAATTTTGAAGGAATTACTATTTTTCCTGCTACAAAAATACAATTCTCATAATGCACCTTGAATTGGTATTTTAAAATGTGCTATAAGTTAATTTAAATACTTTTAATAATGATATTTAGCTTTTTTTCTGGAAAAAGTTTTGATGGAAATTTTAGCACATACAAGTTTTTTTTTACAAAAAGGTATACCCTTTTTTTAAAAAATAAGAAATGTAATTCAGAATTCTTCATTCACTAGAATGAAGGTATACTCCAAAGTAGGATGTTATTTTCTTTGATGTAGGGAATTAGGAATATTAATATTTATAAAGCAATCAGTTTCCAAATCTTTGTGCAAGTAATAAAATTACCTGTATATACAGTAATCGCTCTCTCTCTCCCCTCTTTCTCTCTTATTTACATTTTGGATGGGTTAATTTGTCAACAGATTCTCCTGTGTGTTGTAGGACAATTAGCATCATATTTGGCCTCTTTTAACTTAGACACCAGTTACATTTTATCAGATGGGCATTCAAACATGATTCCAAATATTACAAATTTCCCTTGCATGATAGGTGGAGTAAAAATCATCCTGTAATGAAGTAGTGTTTCATACAAAACTTGAATAATAGTCAAATTGACACAGAAAGATTTTTCTTGTACAAAGACCCATGTGTCAAGAAACAAAGTCTGAGAAACAATTCATGCATTCTCTGCCTCCAGAAACACTAAGACTACTCTGTCAACGTGAACAACATTATACATTATTGACTATAAGATTAGCACACATTATTTCTGGTTATGAGCTCCGTGTAACCAAAATGATATTATGAGAATACTGTTTCTTATAAGAAAAAAATAGTACTAAATAATATAATTATATCCTAAATTTTCCACATTATTTATGATGTGTTAGTCTCTTTTCCACAATAATACTGAATTATGTTAATTACCATTCTCTGTATTGGGTAACTATTTTTATTTTTCTTTTCAATTCACAAATTGATCTATTCTTTTTTTTAACGATTATAGGTTCCAGGCATTCCTCTAAGCACTTCAGAGGTTGTGTCTCACTTAATTTTTACTATCAACATTAGGGGTGGTTACTCTTTTAACAGTTTATCAAACAGAAGCTCAGAAAGATCAAGAGAGTGTCAAAGACCAGAGCAGATAAGGTAGTTGAACTTCACTGTCAAAGCCTTTGATTGCTGAACTGTTATCCTTTATTCTGAGAAGAAGCAATACAACAAATTAAGCTGTCACTATCTAACTTATATTTAGAACAGTTACTTAGACCTTGTGCCACATGGTAAACATTCTACCCAAAGAAGAAAGAAAAATCTAAGTAAAATGAAATTAAGCCTCGAATTTTATTCTAATAAAAGCTGAAGAAAGGAAACTGTAAAAGATTTGAACATGTTAAATTCTAAAGGATAGATATGTTAGAAATTTACCTTTATTAATTGGAGATATGGAGAGATAATATACTTATCGTGTGTCAAAACTAAAACAAAAAATGAAAAATATTTTTACAATGACAAAACTGACAATCAAAAGACTAAGCCACTTGGTCAAAGTAAAAATTGGTAAATACTAAAATCTGAATTCAAAATCAGACTTTTTAGTTTCACATCATTCCATATTTTGTACCCATTAAAACAGTCTGATCTACTACCCAAGAAGGAGAAAGTCAGTAAGTACAAACTGGAGAAAACAGAGCATTAGCTACTCTCATATACAAAAGCACAAAAACATACATGCTCCTGTTAACATATGGGTACCTTCTCAGTAACAGTATTGATAACTGAAATTTTTATGATCAAATAGATTAACATTTAGTTTTCAAATCTAATAGACTGGAGTTCTATACCATATTGCTAGTTACACTAAACTAAAAAAAATAAAATATTTAGATTTTTTTAGAATGTAAAAATTTAATGTTAATTCTTTAAATATTTGGTAGAATGTTTAAATGAAACCATCTACTCCAAGACAGTGTGATTGGGGGAGCTTTTACTTACAGTTAAAATTAAATAATGGATATAAAGCTGTTAGGGATACCAAAGCCACTGAAATTCCACTCCCGTTTACATCCTTTTACTTTTCCCATTTGTAAATATCATTAGCTTCTGTATGTAATAGTATTATAGTCTCCAGCAAAATAACACTAAATTATAGACAGAATAGAATGCTATAATAACTTGTAAAATGTCAGGAAGTCAGAAATAGGAAATGAAGAGAAAATGACAAATATACTAGAAAATCTTATAGTAGTAACTCAATAATTATATTTATAACTCAATAATTATATCTAACCAAAATGACCAAAACACATTAAGACAAAGTTAGGAGGGCTAAAAAATACAACCAACTATTTGATATCCATAAGTAATTCATTTAAAATTAAAGATATCAGAAAATGTCTTATATGTCTATACTAATACCAACCAAAATAACTTCCAAACAATGAACAGCTAGCTGGGATAAAAACAAATTTCATATTATCCTATTATGATAAACTGACAAAGAAGAAATTATTATTCTAAATGCAACTAAGGAAAGCTGCAAAATGCATGAAACAAAACACTGACAAAACCAAAAGCATTGAAATTCATAACCATGATTAGAGATATCAACACTCCTTTCTCAGTAATAAAACAGAGAATCAACAAGGATATAGAAAAATAGCACATCATCAACTGTCTAAATATACCTGACATCTACAAAATACTACTGCCCAACTACAAGGGTATATATAGACATTCAATGCATATGAGATGTTCACCAAAGTATGATATTTTGGGGTACATAAACACACCTCAATAAATTATGACAAATATGTCACTGGGCCATAATGTAATTAATCTAAGTAGGTTAAAAAAGATAATGGAAAAATCTTTCACCATCCCACTTTCCTTCTATTCTAAAATGCATTCTATGTCTCACTGTGCCTCTCTCTTTAACTGTTCTGGAAAACTAAATTTTGGCACTGCCTTAAGCAAATCAATATTTTTCCATAATTTTTAAAAGTTGAGTTATCTATGAAAAAAATTATAACATTATAATTTAAAATCAATTCCTATTACTATTATAACAATCTAATTATACAATGTTAATATATTTAAATGATAAAGTAGCAATATAATTATAATCTATGAGTAATATTAATCTGTAATGTGATCATTCATACTCAGATTTTCAGAGTAAATTAATCAAGTGCTAAAAACAGATAAATAATATTAAACTATTAAAATATTTAATAAGTTATTCTCCTTTTGCCCATATTTGGTTGTAATTTTATCCATACCCACTCATTTATAGAACTTTTCAAAGAGAAAGTAAATACTTTATGAGCCATTTTAATTTCTAGTTAATGTTCTCACTAACATAGACAACAAAGAAGACAAAGAAGCCAGAAGTAGTGGTGCATGACTGTAATCCCACCACTCTGAGAGGCTGAGGCAGGAGGATCACAAGTCATAGGTCTGCTAGGGGAACTTAGTGATTAAGAGACCTTGTCTCAAAATAAAAAGTAAACAGTGTCCTGTGGGTGTAATACAGTGTGAATGCTCTAAGTTCAACTTTCAGTAATACACACACAGCTAAGAAAAAAAATCAGCCTTGCATACAAGCAGAAAAAATTTCTTGTACCATAAAATTCTATTAGACTTGATGGTTTTCACTGTTGTCTGTGACTCAATGAATTTGAAGGCAGTACACATCCACATCAAAACAAAGCTAATGCACTGATTCATATTTTCAATTTAATTAAAATTCTTCTGTTTTTAGATGGTTTCCCTTATATCTGAAGTTAAATCCTTTTGTATCTTCTGCCCATGGGACCACACTGATTTATGTACTGCACTACCAGGCAGTTCAAAAACATGCTTAGAATAGTTTATTCCACTGTGGCTGTTTGGACTTAAATGAATGCTTCAGACATCAAGGGCAATTGCTTCCTGAGGCCTATAAGAAAATTGGACAAGCTTCTTTCTACTTTCCTCTGTAATCGTGCCAGTACCAGACTCACTAATACGCATAGTGTAAGGACTATAGTTAAAGACATATCTAAGCTGTTATAGAACAATTATGACTAGAAATGACATCAAACAAATCTGAAAAGCATAAACTGTAAGATAATTTGCTACAGAAATGCAAGTTCAGGCTTATGAAAACTTGCTAAAACTCTTGGACTTGCGTTACATCCCACTGAATATAAAATATTGTAGTTTATACACTGAGAAACTAAATCTGTTGGTAGTAAAGACAATTTAAAAATGCCACTCCTAGTCAACAAGATAAAGAATCTAAAAACAACACAAGAGAACAGTAGTAGAAAGAATGATTTTTATAATTTCATATGTGAAGGCAGTCATTATTCAGAGTTTAGTCATTAAATGGAATCAGTTTTTTGGAATCAGTTATTTTTCTATAAATAGAAAATATAAATACAAGAAATCCAAAGATTTATTTAAATTATTTAATGTGTTATATATTCAATGCTCATTTGCCACCAGAAATATAAACATTTGTATTAAATATGCATTTTCGATAAAAGTGGTAGTTAGTTATAGACTTCTCAATACACAGGCACATGAAACAAATACAAAACTTTTAGAGATATCTCAGCAATTTATAGAGTGAACACTCCAATATCAGTTCCTGTATTTAACCATTAAGTCCATATAGATTTTCTTTGTGCTAGATACTATTTAAGCAAATTAGAAATATAAATAAATTTAACATTCATAACCATCCTGTAAATTATTCACTGTTAGCTAAGTGAGTTACAGTGAGATTACAGTGAGTAACTTTCATTAGACACTAAAAACATCCTAGCTATGCAGACCCAAACCCTCTGAGCTTCTGTCATTTCTCTTAATAGCAACTGAGTGAGCTGCTACTAAAAGAAAGTAAATTTAGGAATATACAAATTATCCTCATTTATCTATTTTGGTCAATTAGACAGTCTCATCAAAATGCCTAAAATCTTCCTTATCCCTTTTCTGTCCAGTACTCAATTCCTTACTCTTACAGTTTTTCTCAGTGTTGAATAAATATGAAGCATTTTTGTCAAGACTCAAAAGATATATCAACAAGGTCTCAAAATCCATAATGCAAATCAGATATGCAGAGAAGTATGTAGAACACAAGAGTTGTACATTGGAGCTGGCATCACTTTCAGGAGCACATAGAATAGAAAACTTGCCCAACCAGAATATCCGTCCCTTCTAGCTTTCTTTAAAGTGACAACTGAATAACAATAGGCCATTAATGTAATGAGAGTCCATGAACAGGTCTGGGAATGGCCAAATGAGTTATATAAAACAAGACAGTTAAGCAGGAAGCTGAATATTAAAAGTAAAAAGGTGTTTAACTATTGAATCATCACAAGACATTGAAGAATTTCAATTGGGGTAGTATTGAAACTGTGTATAGGGTTAAGGTCTTTCTAGGAAATATTCACTCAACATGAAAAAATGTTTACTCCATTCATCTCTGAAATTCTTAAGGCTACACAATTTCACTAGAACAGAAGAGAGACGATGAGACATGAATCATGAACACACAAAATATTTGTGGCTAGTATAGTTTTTGACTTTTATGTGTTGAGTTAAATACGGAATATTCAGGCACTGATGCCAAGTGGGGTTTCAAATGCAGAGTCAATTTTCAAAGAAATGAACAAAACGAAGGTAGTATTCTTAGAGTCTGGCATATATAGAATAACTGAAATCACTAGAAATGCTGAAATTTCTCCCATAGATAGCATGTAATGAAAAGGGGGGAAAAGGCCAATGATTGAACATCAGGGTGTACTCATAGTAACAGAGTGTATTTTAGAAGAGACTTAAGGGGAGAATCAAGAAAGAACAAGTATGTAGAGGAATCAGAACAGAACAGGGCCAGAAACACCAAAAGGAGTGTGATAGTTCTGAGGCAGGAGAGTTGAGTGGGATTCAAATGAAAACAGTGATGGATAAAGAAAGGAAGCATGATAAACACCCTCAGCAACCAAAGCAAAGAGTGCTTCAGAGAGCTGCTGCAGCAGCATGTATGGTAGTAATGTGAATGCCAAGCCCTGACCTTCCCCTCCGTACTCACCATCTTTCTTTCTTTGTATATATCCCAACATCATCGACCTACAGCCTGGTACACTCTGTTTGTTTGTCTTTTTGTTTTGGTTGGTGCTGGGAATCAAATGCAGGACCTCACACTGGCCAGGCAGGCGATGCTGAGCTACATCCCCAGCCCAGTTTGGTATCCTCTTAAGCGCCATAGAATCCTTTACCCTGTGACATAGTTAGGCTCTTTGTCATCTAGTAAAAAAAAAAAAATCGAACTGGAAGTAGATTAGGCATCAAAAGAAATCTACTGACTTCCATAAAAAGAAAGCTTTCAAGTGCATTGGCAGAAGGCACATGGAGCCAGGTGATCATATCAATCATCACCTCTCCGTTCCTTGGCTCAGCTTCCTTATGAGTTGCAGTGATTCCAAGGTGGATGTTCTTGTTGTTAGAATGAGGATGCCCAGAAGCTCCAGACTTACATACTAGCGATGGTTTGCAATCAGGAAGAGTGAGCAGTTTTTAATGAAAAGATTCTCATTAGCCAAGAAATATACCCTTAGAGTAAAGGATATTTCAACACAGGGGGAAAGTGGGGAGAAAGTGACTTCTGAAAAATACAGGAAATCTGGGAGAAAAAGTCAAAAAAGGAATGCCACTTAACACACACAGCTAGTATTTACAACAAAATACCACCTCGACTTTCCTATATTGCCTTTCTAATCTCTAAACCCAATTTCTTTATTGTTTGTGTTTGATTCATATGTACCTGGGGAGGATGAACTGCTTAACAAATTTTGCGTCTGACTGGCATCTCAGGAAAGATTCTGAGGTTCTGGTATGGTCCAGTTGCTTACAACAATCACTTTTGATCACCCAACCCATGATTCTGCTGGGATAATGGCTGGATTTTCTCAGCACGATGACTGATATGAAACATGTGGCTCCTTCCTGGCTATATTGTAAGCTGTAATTACAAGGTTTGGAACAATCTGCCTGCTGACATCAGGAAATGGGTCAGTTCTCCCACACACAACCCAAACCAACCAACAGTCACAGTGTGCGATCATGGTGGTATAGGGGATGAATGACTGCTCAGAGAAGAGACTTAGTTGGGTCTCCCAGAGTCCCAGAAGGGTTATGCCAGAGAGAGTGCCCAGCACTAGGGAGGCTCTCAGGAGGAACCCCAAAGTTGAGAACTCAGATTGATTGAGAATATCAATAGAAATAACAAAAAGCAGAAGGAAAACAGTTTGGGCAAGAAGCTGCCTCATGCGTGGGCAATTTTTGGGGGGAAAAGAGAAAGGACCTTGACCAGACATAACATGCCTCATCCATCTAAACTTCCTGTTGGTTAACCAGTCATTTCTCACAGAAATGCCTTGCAGTTTAACCACTCACTCCTTGGTCAAATCCCCCACAGTCAACACTGGTTGCGGAAGAAAGGATTGCTGCAAAGGCTCTGACTAACTCTTACCAGGATCACATGGGGAAAAGGTCCATTTTAATCTATCCAGCATTATGTTTTTCCTCCCAGAATCTGAAGACAGGTATTTTTAGACCCCTGTGCACAAGTTAAATGGGTGGTAAGTGGAAAATCCTGATTTGTGAGGCCGGTGAGTATGCAGTCCTGCATCTGTCTTCATTGTATGAGAGAAGAGTTTACTTCAAATTCACAGCTTGTTCTTTGCAAAATTACTTCACCACAGTGCCGTGCTAACCAAATGCATCCGTGATTGTTTGAGCAAAAGATCATTTTGTAAGATTTTCAGTATCAACTACTTCCTTATGTATCACTTCTTAAATTCATTCCCTTAAACTTGATTTTCTAAGATCTTAGATTAAAAAATACTTCCTTTTTGTTTTTCATGCTTACATCACATAACTGTGCCCTTGATACATATTTATCATAAATTTTTATTAGATTTCTTTTAAATTAATTTTTATAGTGTGCCTTCTTATGGTTTTATTATTCTAACACTCAAAAAAAAAGAGAGAAAAACCTAAACTATGCTGTGAATTATTGAAGTGGAAATCCATGCAACCAAAACAAGGGTTAAGAAATGTGACCTTGTTGGCCAGGCATGGTAGTCCATGCCGGTAATTCCAGCACTTAGAAGATCAAGGCAGGAGGATGACCAGGAGTTCGAGGCCAGCCTGAGCTACATAATGAGGCTAACTTGAACTATACAGCGAGACCTGTCTCAAAAAAACCAAAACAAAATGTAACATTGTCATAGACAAAGGTGTTCCCCAATTCCTTTTCACATTCAGTAGACTCCAATGTCACTCCACACTGAAAATATCCTAACCTGATTTTATTGTAACTGTTTCTTTTTGTGTTTTTATGTTTACTTGTTAATACTTTTGGTAGCAAAGAATGCACAACTAAACACTGTATTTCAGTTTTGCTTATTGACCATCTTATTGCTGGTAGCTATAAAATACGATTCCATGAGGGGTTGACTTCTTTTTTTTTTTTTTGCAACATTTAGTTTATTTATATTTATTCATGTGTCTGCTTTTATTAATTTATTTTTATTTCATTTCTATATAATAACACAAAGTGATGTCAAGGACCTGTGGTGTAGTGAACGTTCTTTTACATTTCTTTTGGGACATATATGTTGAGAACTAATCTAGAAATGAGATCACTATCTCAATCAGCTACTTTATTAGATAAAGCAAAATACTTATTGCAAAATAATTAGAATAAATTTTCTCCTACTAGGATGTCACATCCAATAGCCTCAAGCTACTATTGGCAAGGTGACCTGTTAAAAATCTGCCATTCTAGTGGCTGTCTAGTGTCATCGTGTTGTTATTTCAGATTTCATTGTCTTGATTTTTGTTTGCATTAACAACTGTTTATTTTGTTTTGAGCATTTGAACACCATGTTCAAGAATATTACTCATTTTTCAAAGGACAATCTGTGCTTTTTCCCTCTACTAATTGTTAGGGAGCTTTGTATATATTCTGGATTGAGCCTTTGCCACATGTATACAAATATCTTCATCTCATACTTTCCACCATTTTAATGATACTTTTAATACTTTACTATCCAACTTTAACAAAGATGAATGGTTCAGATTCAGAAGAATGTAAGCTGTTTTAACCACCAGTTACCTAGTCAATGGCCCTATAGAAAATAGCTACTCACTTGGATTCACAATATGAATATTTTTGAAATAGATATAGTCCTATAAACCTGCAAAATTATCACGGATCATTAGTAAAATACTTGTATTATCAATTTCAATGTCAACAAAGTAACAGTGTTAAAAACTGAGAACCCTTCTTGTCTTAGTAACTTTTCCCATTGCTGAGACAAGAGACCTAACACCCAAAGTTAAAGAAGGAAGGTTTATTTTGGTTCACATTTTGTAAGGTTTCAGGCCATATTCTGATGGTTCCAAGGCAGGATGGCGTGGCAGAAGGTAAACAGATCACAGCAAAATAGGGCAGGCAGAAGGCAGCAAAGCAGCAAAGCAAGGGTAGTTTCTTTCTGTTCCTTTATATTCCATCCACTCCCTTTGGGGTGGTGCTGCTGACACTCAGGGTGAGGCAGCCTTAGTCTCAGCATCACACACCCTGATCCGGCTACCTTTGAAACTCCCTATATATGGCTCCATGAGGCTTTAGGGGAAAGATCTGGATACCAGGCATAACACTGCTTACGCTTCCTACTGATTACTAGCCTGTTTTCTTTGCAGAAATAGTTAACACTATGACTGCTTAAGTTTAGTTTTGTGTATTTTTAACTTTTATTGGTAGCCACCAATATTTATCCATTATTTAGTGTATGATTGTAACTCATTTTATTCGCAAGATTCAAGAATGTTATTATATTTAGCAAAAATTCATTAATTTTGTTCTATAGTATTCAATTACATAAATATCCATGCTTTCTTTTTTCTTTTTTTTTTTTACTTAGTATTTATTTATTTTAAGTTTGAGACTATTCCAAATAATGACATTGTGAACAGTCACTTTTTATATGTAGGACACACATACCCATGAAGTTCTGTTGAATATAAATTTGAGTGAAATTATGTATCCTGGGATAGGCATATTTTAAATGTAGCTAAAAATACCAAACAAATTCCAAAATGATTGTACCTCATTAATACTTAGTATCAGTAGTCACATTTGCTTGAGCTATATGTTTATATGTAATGATATTTATTTTGATTTTAATCTTCACTTACTTTATGAACTAAAAATTCTTAAGTTTATTGAGCATGTTCTTTTTGAAAAAATATAAGTTAAGGTCATTTTTTCATTTTTCTGCTGGGTCATCTGTTTCATTAGCTGGTAGTCACTATATATATTTGGATATGACATGTTTTGATTTATGTCCAATGCAGATATCATTTTCTATTTTCTTAATTTTCTTTATTTTTACTCTTTATAGTGATTTCTGATGAAAAGAAGTCCTTCAATTTGTATGCTCCAATTGATTAATCATTCTCGTTGTATTTAGTGCTTTATCTATTTTGCTTCAGAAAGCTTTTAAAAACTTACATGATGATATTCTCCTGGGTTATCTTTGAAACATTTTGTTTTTTATTTAGATCTACAAAATGCTTAGAATTGACTTTTATATATAATGTGTAGTCAGGGTCAAGTTTCAATTTTTTCCAAATGGATACTGAACTGACCTAGTACCATGCAACAAAAATAACATTTTTTCTTATTGCTTTTACATTGCCATATATGTTCCAAGTTAATTATCCCATTATCTCGTGGCTTCCATTATTTACACTGCATAATTAATTCTCAGTATTAGTTGAATTGTTGCTTGAAGAAACAACACCAAACAATGAAAATGTGTCTTCATTTTTTATTTTTCTCTACATGGTATTGCTATAAAGTGTATGCATATAGCTTTTCTTCTTTTTTGTTTGATCTGATTCTTACATATTATTTGGAAATTCTGAACCACTATCTCCTCACATACAATTTCTATCAATGTCTCTTTCCTTTTACAGATGATAGATAAATAGATAGATAGATAGACCTCACTATTTCATTTAAGTTTCTTTATGTTGTTCACTTCTCCTCCTACTTCCTTCTGAGTATCTCCTTTTGACACAATTTTCTATTCACAAACTCCTGCTTATTGTTTCTTAATTGCTGTTTAATACAACCAAGTTTATGTAACACTCTCATGACATTTTCTTAAAAATTCTATTTCTTTGCTAAATTTGTAACCTTGTTTTCTGTGCTCTTGAGTAAGACAAACGATAATTTTGAAATGTGATAGAAAATTCTAAAACCTCAGACCCACAGTTATCCATTTTTTAATTGAATTTGTTGTAACTGGACACCTTTTATGATGACTTGCCTTTTTGGGTATCTGCTTATTTTTTTCATGCCAAATGCCAGGATTTCTATTTGAAAATTGGTTAATTATTGTAGGCTGTAATAATGCCATCTTCCTTGAAATAACATTGCTTATGGCTGTTGTTTGGATGTAAGTCATATTGGATTAGCTTTCCCCAACTTCCAAAAGTCTAAAGAATTTATTTCCACAGGGACCCTCTCCTTCTACCCTGATGGTCACTTGATTTCAATTTGTTATGTAGACTTTCAATTTCATGTGCTTCTCTGGTATCAGCTGACATCCTCAACTGTAAAGAAATCCCATACACCTAGCTCCAAATTTATTCCTCTTCATGACTTTCATCAAATAACTCTTCATTAATTTATTGGATTCTTGATACTTGAAAAAAAAGCATTTGTAAGATTATTTTTTTATATATCAATTGAGAAAATTTGGCCTGAATTTCTAATCCACTATTACTGGAATTGACAAACTTTTACTACAAACACTGTTGGCTAAAGTTTTAAAAATAACTTCTTACTGTTGTGTTCTTTTCATTCTAGTACAATATAAAATACTTTAAAATTCTTTCTCAAGTAAATTCATCTTTAAAAAAACACTAAAATATTTTATTAGACTGGCATTCCACCTTAATAATCGTCACTTTTTTATTATCATTTATTCTCATTTTCTCAACTGTTGGGGTTTTGATTTGGCAAGTATTTTACAAGTTACCTGATATTAATTACTCTGTCAAAATTAATATTTTAGAGAAAACTAAAATTCTATATATAGCTTGTAATTCAAACTTCAGTGGAAATATTAAGCTTTTTAAATTCCTGTTTCATCCTTATCCTTTTATTTATCTATAATTTTTACCTTTCTAGTTAACTTTCATTTTGATTTGCTATGTATCAGTAATTACTTTTTATTCTTGATTTCTTAGTTTTGCTCCTCTCTCTGTATTTCCTACAGCTGTATTTGTGATCTTTTATGTCTTTCTTTGTACTATTAAAGAACAATTTAATTTTTAGTTGATTTTTAAGAAGTTTGTGATTTCCTACAAAGTAATTTGCAAAATGTTGTTGTTCTATGCCAACTTTCAACACATCCGTGTAAGCATATTGCGGCTCTGTCTCTCTCACATGAGCCATTTATTTTCATTCACTCTGCAAAAAATGAGAAGCTGAGTGTTCTGTCGCAATGGAGCTGAGACCTTTCAGATCCCGTTTTGGGAGTTACTGTTACTTTTTATTGGATTCTAAGCTGAAAATGAATTTGTCACATTGTCTTCATTCCCTCCTCCTAGAAAAGGAATAGTCTAAGGGCCATTTTTATCTCATCATTTCATACACAGCATTATATAAATCTGTAATTTTCAAAACTGATCGATTTTTAAAATAGACTTTTTAAAAAATATACAAAACCTCATGGTGCAACCTGGACCTTCCAAATCAGAATTCCTGAGGACGCAGCCTGATGCTTTCTCAGAGGCTTCTTCCTGCTTTTTTTCTTTTCATTGTTTGGGCGATTAAATTCTTTTGATAACTGTGATAGTTCCCCAAGCTTACAGCAGATTGCTTCTTTCTCCGAAACCTTCTCCAAAAAAAATTAACACTTTAGATTCTACTTACCACATTCTCTTATATCTCTACTTATTTGTTCTAAATCTCATATACCTCTAATATTTTTAATGATGATCTTACAATTCTTAAAATCCTAAAAGCATCAAAGCTACTACTGAATTTTTTCCTCCTCTTCCTTTGCTTCTCCAATATTTATGCAGACTCCAAGATATATTGATTCTATTTCCACAATATTTTGTTCATCAGTCTTTTCCTTTACATTTCTAGAATAAGCACACTAGTTCAACTCTTATTTGTCTTGCTGAGATTTTGGAAAAAATAATTCTCCCTGACTTCAAGATTAATACCACTTCATCCATCCTATACCCTAACTTTGAAATACATATCTTGACCTGTTAGTAGAAACAAAAATGAATAATTAATTTTGTACAAATGTTCATAGATCACCAAAGCATCGTATTGGAAAAAAAAAAAAAAAAAAACAGCCAGAGGTTCAGTGGAACAGAATAGAAGATGGAGATGCAAGCTCAAACACATCCACTCACCTTTTCTTTGACAAAGAAGCCAAACAGAGTTCACTGGGGAAAAAGGTCTCTTCAAAAGATAGTGTTGAAAAAACTAACTTTTCATATGCCAAAGACCAAAAGTAGGCCTGTGTCTATCACTATGCACTAAAGTCAAAATAGATCAAAGATCTAAATATTAAAATAAAAGCACTATGTTTACTGGAAGGGAAAATAGGTAGAAATCTTGAGGACATAGATGTAAGCATAGACTCCATGAACAAAACCCAGACTTCAAGAGAAATATCATCTTATTAAAAATATTTCGTGCATCAAAAGAAGTCACCAACAGAATGAAAAGACAACTCACAGAGTGGGAAAAATTATATCCAACTGTCCTTGGACAAAGAACATATAAAGAATTGAAAAAATCATTAGCCTCAAATTCAAGGACCCAATCCAAAAATGGGCATCAGAGATGAATACACACTTCTAAGATGAATAAATACAAATGGCAAATAAATACATGAGAAAATGTTCAACATAATTGCTCATTCAAGAGATGTAAATTAAATCAACACTGAGATTCCATCTCATCCCAGAAAGAAAGATCATCATGAAAAAATCAATCAATAACAAACACTAGAGGGGCTATCAGGAAAAAGAAACACTTCTCCACTGTTGGTAGAAGTATAGACTGGTACACAGTGTGTACACAGTGTGTACCAGTGTGGAACTCAGTGTGGAGATTCCTCAAAAAACTAGAATTTGAGGTCCCATTTAATCAAGGTATTTCCCTTCTGGGTATCTTCCCAGAAGAATTAAATTCATCATACCACAGTGATATACATGCACCCACTTTTAATGCAGCATAATTTGTAATAGCTAAATATTGGAAACAACCAAAATGCCCATCAATTGAGAAATACATAAAAATATGGTTTTTAAAATATAATACAATACTACTTAGCCTTAAAGAAGTATAATCTGGAGACTTTTATAGGTAAATGAATGCATTTCAAGACCACACTCATAAGTGAAATAAATCAGACCCATAAGTGTAAATGTCATGTGAGGTACTAAAAAGGTAAAAAGATACAAAATGTAAAATAGGCATTCTGAATTGGGAAGAAACTGTTCAAAAGAATAGACAAATTGTGATAAGGAAAGAGGGAAGGAAGAAAGAAAAAAGGAAAAAATATATTTATACACAAGATAGTTAAGATAGTCATATAACTAGTTTCCCTTAGTTCATTGAAAGGAAAAGTTTGTGCTAATATTGTTTGGAGAAATTATGCCTGTATCTTGTACTCTGAATAACCACTATGAAGATAATAATATGCAATATGTTAATTATTGTAGCTTCTACTAACCTGTTTTGAAACTGTTTTATTGTAATTTTATTTTTTCCTACTAAAAAAATCTTATTATTTGGTCATAATACAGTGAATCTCTGACTTATGAATGAGTTCCATTCCAGGACAATGTTTGCAAGTCGAATTCATTCATAACCTAACACAGTGAATTTTACACAGTACTCTTGCAAAAGTTTGCAACTTGTATGTCTGTGATTAGGAGACTTGCTCTATACCATTTCAGCTGTATGTCTCTTTTTTTCCTTCATGCAACTAACAGTTAAACTACTCCCTCAAACGTGCTGTGTACTTTTTGGATTTAATGTACTTGTTGGTGATATTTTCATTTGATTTATCCCTTCTCTGTCTTTCAAATATCATTATAATTTAAAGTAAAGTTAAAATGCATTCCTCTTCTTTAAATCTTACTTGATGTCACACGGTTAACAAATGTTCATTTCTCTTCACAAAATTATTGCCTTATGTGGTAGGAATTTGCATGAAGCTTTTCTGTCCTCTTTGTTTGTATGCTCACTGGAAGTTAAAATTGTAAATTATTCAGCTTTTCTCTGCTCCTGAATGCCTAGCATGATGCCTTGCCCACAATGAAGTCTCAGTAATTTATGGAATAAATTGGTGGATGCATGAATAAATGTGTAGACTGAGAATCCTAAAGCAACAGTAAAATGACTATCCAGGCACCACTAAAATTTGCTTACAAGATTCTAATGGGAGAAATTGAGAGTAACAGAGCAACAAATATATTAATGTTATCTAATAATTATTTTATTTTGATGAGGTGAATAAGTGATTATGTTTGTCTGCATTTCTACTTTGTTTGTCCCAAGGGGATACCCTTAGATTGCATGAACACAAACCCAGGGAACAAAAATCTCCATTTAGTGCTTACTTAAAATTAATTTATTCCTATCATAATATTTAGACAAATGAATTCAAATGTAAAATATGGCATAGGACTGAGAAAGTGATAGTTATGCATTTAAATAATTCTCATCGGGAATAGAATGACTATTTTTAAGATTAGGAAATTGATATTTATGTTTGTTGTATAACTCCTGAATATGTACTACCCAATATATTTTTCATTGTTTCTGGAAAAAAATAGGCATTTATGTCTGTATTGATTAAACAAACCAATAATAACTTCCTTGTCAGGAAACTGTAATCTATTGAAGCAAATGCTTTCTGCAAAGACACTTGAATTACTCTCCTTCTCTGGAATTTCTCTTCAATTGTCTTAGACTGTCTTCTGCCTTTGGCCTTTAACATATGGTACATATGATGCGCAAATGTAAACATTTGCACCTGAGTGATGTTAAAATCTCAAAGTAGCTTTTATTTAAAGTACTTGCTTGGTTTAAAAGAGGGCAGGATTTAGACATTTAATATTTTGTTTCCAAAAAAATGATGGTTATTGACATTAAAAAGCTGCTATCATTTAGTCACACGATTTACCCTTTTAGCTTTGACTCCCTTTTCCTTCATGCAACTACCTGTTAATCTTCCAGTTTCTCCAAACATGGTCTGCAGTTTTCAGCTTTTACGTGTATTTTTCAGAAGACCTGTGTATAGTATAGTATCTCTTTAAAAATTAGAATTCATTTATTTTTGGTGCAGAATTTTAAGGACATGCTTTTGAATAATAATTTAAATTGATAAATAACCACTGAAGGTATACATAGATTTCATATTGAGTTAGGAATTGTATACAGCAAATAATTAAAGCCTCGGCTGTTTGCTTATCCTTCTTTAATCTGCTCCACTAGAACTGCAACTCTGACCACCTTTGTCTTTGTTTGGGCTGCCAGAAACTGCTAATGGACTAATTTTGTTCTTTTCCGATCATTGGGTGTTTTTGTGCTGGTGTTATTAACTTGTTTGTATACTTGCATTTGGGGATATTATAATATCCTTTCAAAAGCTATTGATTGCCTTGAAATATCTGTTTCCTTTATCATGTTACCAAAGCTAGTTTCTTCTAGAAACAGTAATACTATGGTCTTTTCTCTCCATTTAAGAACGTACTTGAACCTATTTTTTTTAAATGTAAAATGTACATGACAAAGGCATCAGTTCTTACCCCGCCCACCCACACACACAGAGTACCATGTTTTTATGTCATTTCTGACAGTGTACCTACCTGTAGGAACACATATGCCTACTACCATGAGTCACATGCTAACACAGCGCTAGCTTTATGTGCTTAGGAGCAAGTAAGAATTTAGTCCACTAAAATACAAAAGATACATATTATTATTAAATTCTTACAAGATAATATTTTTAAAAGATAAATTGTCCTAGATCATTTTGTTTATGAGACAAAAATCTATACAAAAATAAATTAAGAGGAAATTATTGGGTTACGTAGCTGCAGAGTAGGCTAAGCATAATTTTAAGCAAGGTATGGTCCAGAGACACAACAGATGGTATTAGAACTTCAGTTCTTTACATTTCTTTACATCTTGTACGTTTTACATTGCATCTTACTTCAGAAGTGTAGTCAGAGCTGCAGGCTCATATCCTCCTTGTGGTAAATGATTCTGAAGAACATAATGTGTGTCTTCTGATAGCACCAGCGACCCCAGGACAACTTTAACTTGACCCCGGGCTACTAACGTGGACAGTGTGATTACAAGATTTGCCAAGAAGGGAGAGAGTAAGTCCACAAATAACCTAATGCAAGAATGACAAAATGACAAAAATGACGTATTATTGACTATACTCAGCAACTCTAAAGAATCTATTGGTCAATATCTGAAGAAAGAGTTAGTAAGAAGGCACCACTGACTAACAAGCTACTATAAAATAAACAAAAAACATCAGAAAGAGGTATAACAACAATTTTTCTCTTCTCAGAAAAAATATTAGCTTCTTTGCATAAGTCTTTTTGTTCAGGTAATAATTACACTCAGTATTTCCCATTCCTTTGACGAATAAGTCTTCATATGTATAATGTTTTGTGCAAATAAATATCTAACTAGAGGGCTTAACTTTTACATTTCTTATTTTTATTCAACTAATCAATCACTGATATGTTTTACTTCCATCTTCCAGATATGACTTTAGCACACTTTCACAATCCTACCTGTTACCACATGCATGAAGATTTTCAAACGGGGCATTACTGAAACTATCTCCAGAGTGGTCGAAAGATGAATACTTTTTTTTTTCTCTCTCTCTTCTTCCATATGGTCACAAAGACAGCAATGCTGAAAAGCATACTAAACAAGCTAATGGTCCATTTTAGATCTGCAGATGGGGATGTGGTTCCCGCAAACTGTATTCATGATATGTCACATCCTCCGTCACAGTAAGTTCCCTGGCCCTGCCTCATCACACGGAGGCAGAAGAGAGGTACTTGTGTCCCCTCTACTAGTTTTAGCATCTATTGACTGATACAAGGCCAGGAAGTGTGAAATCTCTTTCTCCTTTTCTGCTTTCCTATGTGCACTTCCATTAATCACTGACCAGTTTATCTCAGTATCACTCGGGCGGTGCATTTGTTGCTGTTGACTGTCCTGGGCATCACTCATGTAGGTGTCATTTCAGCCTCCTTATTCTTGATTTTCAATAATTTTTATAAAACTATATTGTTTTTTATTTCCTGTTCTATTATCTTATAAAAATTAATGAAACCCTTGTTTGCTCTGTATTTGAATAATTGCACTGGCAAGTGGGAAATGTAGGCACACAGACCATGTTTGCCTGTCACACTTTCCTTACACTAGGTTCTGTCTGGTAAATGTATAATCCTTGGACTTGCAACTCAAACTAGTGTTCCATACACACAGAATGTGACAGTTCCCTAAGAGAATTCTAAAAATGAAGATTTTTGTTCTTTTCTACAACCAGACTACAGAAGAACATGCATCTTTTTCCCAGAATTTTTTATGGGTACTCCATTCCCTATGAAAGTTGGTGCAAACATAGCCCATCTCAGTACCTGTTGCATGCCCTTCACCCCCTTTCTCTCCCCACCCTGCAACTCTTAATCCCTGTCCCATTTCAGAAACATCTATCACCCTGCTTTCTATTATTGAACCTTATTTTGCTTTTTAGTTACATATGACTTTCTCATGTATTTTTACTTCCAGAAGATTTTTTCTACTTTACATTTAAATCTTTGATTCATTTTGATTTTAATTTAGTGTATGGTGAGAAATCTTGGTCTTTAGTCTTTTGCATTTGGATAACCCATTTTCCCAGTACCATTTATTACACAGGCTGCCTTTTCTCCAGTATATATTTTTGGTCCCCTTTTCAAAAGTGAAAGAGCTGAATGAGCCTGGAGTTGTTCCTCTGTCTTCTATACTGTTCCTCTAACCTGTATGTCTATTTCTTTTTTTTTGTTTTGTTTTGTTTTTTTTACTTAAAGAGAAAAAAAATATGTAAAGGGTAGAGATAATACAGAATTTTTTAAAAAAAGATAAACAGAAATCACCAGTCGATAAATCACACACTGTCCTCTTAGAAATAGTTGTTCAAGTTACAAAACCAAAGCATACTAAGTAGATATTCAGAGAGACTGTAAACAGCTACACATGCATGAATTTCTACATGTATTTCTATAAACTTAAAGCTTTAAAATCTTACTGAGATAAAGTAAATAATATCTAAATAAATATCATGTCTAAGGATCTGAAGACTCATTTTTTTTAATTTAAAGAGAAACAAAAGCATGTAAAGGGTAGAGGTAGCACAGAATTCAAAAAAAAAAAAGATAAACAATAAGAAATCACTAGCTGATAAACCACACACTGTCCCCCTAGAAATAGTTGCTCAAGTTACAAAATCAAAGCAAACAAAGTAGACAGTCAAGCAACAAGAGTGTAAACAGCTACACATGCATGAATCTCTGCATGTATTTCTATACTTTCTGTATTAGAGGGAAAAACAAAACTTAGCAAGACAAAACAAAACAAATTCCTATAAAAACATGAAACCAAAAAGTCATATAAAACCACAGTACAAGGTGATCTACAATGATTACTGTGTTGTTTCATATTATCTTCAATAGAATGTCTATATCATCAGGCATAATTGAATACAGCAGTATAATTGAGTATAGCAGTAAATAATAATAGTAGAAAAATAAAACATTGTAGACAGTATAAAACTTCAAAGGCAGGTAATAATCAAACCATAGTGGATATTCTAGTGGATCTTGTCATCTTAAGTTGTCTATACTCTCAGACTTAATACTATCAATCATAACAGTTTTGAATAAAATCTATCAATACAAAACTGCGATCCAACAAAACAGATTTGATTATGTTCAGTCATGGTAAAACAGTGTAGGTTTCACAGAGCTTTAGATTAAGTTAATAGGAAATTAAGGATGATTACCATACTATATACTGTTATTTTCAGGATTACTGTCTGGGCCCTGAAATCTAGTACAGCTAGAATGACTGGAACAGAATACAATACATCTAAGCAGAGTAGTGTGAGTAATGTGGGTTTTAAATCCTGGTGCACTATTAACAGTATAGCATATCAAGGCCATCTATGTTAGAGTTTCTAGGTATCCTTCTCTGCCTCATTTCTGCCATGCTATTTTCCTACCTTTGTTTGTCTGCTTTTCTCCTTCATTCTACTGCCTGCCCCACTCATTGAGGCCTTTCTGCCACTGTTCCTAAAATCCTGGTATTTTTTTTTTCTCTCTCTAGAATGTCCTTCAGTATTCTCTGTAGGGTTGGATTGGTGGTCACAAACTCCCCCAGTTCCTCTTTGTCATAAAAGCATTTTGTTTCTCCATCAACTTCTAGTGACAGTTTTGCAGGGTACATCAATCTGGGCTGGAGGTTATTCTCTTTCAGGGCTTTGAATACTTCACTCCAAGCTCCTCTTGATCTGATGGTCTGTGTCGAGAAGTCAGCCATGATTCTGATGGGCTTACT
This sequence comes from Hydrochoerus hydrochaeris, assembly GCA_004027455.1. Taxonomy (NCBI): domain Eukaryota; kingdom Metazoa; phylum Chordata; class Mammalia; order Rodentia; family Hydrochaeridae; genus Hydrochoerus; species Hydrochoerus hydrochaeris. The sequence continues at coordinate 168,724 of PVLA01001007.1, read as the reverse complement.
TTTATAGGTAATCTGTTTCTTTTCTCTGATGGCTTTTAATATTCTTTTTTTTATATTGAATTTCTGGCATCTTGATTATTATATGTCTGGGTGTAGATCTGTTTTAGTTGTAGGTGGCTAGGGTTCTGTATTCCTCACACAACCTAATGTCATTTTCTTTTCCCACTCTTGGGAAATTTTCCTTAATTATTTCTGTGAATAGCCTTTGTAATTCACCTGTTTGTATTCCTGCTTCTTCATTCACATTTCTTATTCTTAAATTGTAGATTCTCTTATCATCTTCTAGCCTTTGTACTGTTATTGCCTGTTTCTTTGTTATTTTTAAGAGAATTTTCCTTTCATCATCACACACTGCCAACTTGTCTGCAAGTTTTGATAGTCTATCCTTAGTTTCTTTTAAGGAGTTTGCCATCTTTCAATGGAGTTTTTAATTTCCTGGTAGTCTCTTTGAATCTGCTTCATGTATTCTATATTTTCTTTATATTCTTTATCGAATGTTTCTCTCCTTTTTTTGTGTTCCTCCCTTCTTCCGTCTGTACCATCCTGAGAGATGCTTCCTGAGAGCATTTCTTTTATTACTTTACTCATATCCTGCTTTATGTGATTTAATATTTCAGTTTTGAGCTCATCTACAAGGTCCCAAAGGTATCTCTTTATGTCTATTGAAGCCATGTCTGATGTGTGTTTGCTGCTCTCGGTCTCCCTTGTTTTTCCTTCTCCTAGTTCAGTGTTCTCAGGGTTCTGGGCTGGGGGCCTCCTCCTGCCTCTCTCTCCTGTCATGGCCTTGGCTTCCTTCACACAGGTTACAGTGTAGGTCCCAGCCCCCTTCCCTGTTGGCCACGGTTCCGCTGAAGCACGCTGGCGAGGGACCTCTGCCCTCTCCTGCCTGGCCCTCCCCACTAGGCCAACTAAACTTAAGGGGTGATCACCCAGTCAGTGCTTGCTAGGCACAAGGAATCAATTTGGGATGGCTCACTGGGTCCTGGCCAGGGGCGTGGTCCAATCCAAGCAAATACCATGAATCTGCTCTAGGGAGGGAGCAACCAACTGAAGTCACTGTTACTCCCAGTTTAGGCTCCTCCTGCCTGATTCCAACATGTTGCCCATTTGGTCTCACCCTTCCCATGTAGGGGGGGGTCTCATTCCCAGTACTGACTGTGGATTAATGAAGGTCCCTTCACTGGCTCCACTCTCCTTTGGGCTCACCAACCCCCAACTTCAGCACTGCTGTGTGTCCAGTGAGTGGTGGTGGGAATGAGTTTGGGTGGCTCTGCCAGCTGGCAAGGATTCAAGCTGGTGCACACTTGGCGGGTCACCATGAAAACGCTGTGTCCCATAATTTTCAGATGTTTCAGTTGTAATCCCGAAGTTTTTGACGAGCTTTTTTATGTTTTAATTTCTTCCTGTGTCAAGAAGATCCATCTCCCTCTGTCTGGGTCTCTCCAGGGTGTTTTATTCTGGCGTATGAGTTGTTTCTCCAGGGAGGCTTTGTATTTTGTTGCTCACTGATTGGCCATCTTGTCTTCCCCCTGAATGTCTATTTCTATATCAGTATCATGGTATCTTTTTCATCACAGCTTTGTAGTATAACTCTAAACCTTGCTTTCCAATTTTTGCCCAAGATTATTTTTGCTATTCAGGGCCTCTTCTTGTTCCATATGAATTTTTGGATTGTTTCCCCTAGTTCTGTGAGGAATGCTGTTGGTATTCTTGTTGGGAGAACATAAAATCTCTATATGAGTTTAGAAGTATGGCCACTTTAACTATATTGGTTTTGCCTATCCAGGAACAGAGGATAGCTTTCCAATTTCTGACATTCTTTTCAATCTTCTTTTCAGAGTATTGTAGTTTTCACTTTGGAGTTCTTTAAACACCTTGGTAATGTTAATTTTTAAATATTTAGTATTTGTTTCTCTTTTTTTTAAATTTTTGCAATTTTTTTTGAGACAATCTTGTCCAGCGTAGCTTTGAATTCATTATGTAGCCCCGGCTGGCCTTGCACTTGCAAAGATCCTTCTGCCTCAGCCTCCTGAGTGCTGGGATTATAAGCATGTGTGATCACACTCTGCTTTAATATTTCTTGCTGCTACTGTGTCTGGTATTGTTTTCCTAATTTCTCAGTGAGCTTTTCATTGGTATACAGGAATGCTGTTGGGTTTTGCTTGTTGATTCTCTGTTCAGCTGCATTGCTGAATTTGGTTACTAATTCAAAGAGTCTTTCTTGAAAATTTTAGGACTTCTATGTAAATTATCATGCTGTCCGCAAATAAAATTAGTCTGACTTCGTCTCTTCCTGAATGTATCCCTATTATTTTTTCTCTTACATGATTTCCTTGTCTAATATTTCTGGTTCTCTGTTGAGCAAGGGTGGTGATAGTGAACATCTTTGTCTTGTTCCTGATTCTAGAGAGAAAGATTCAGTATTTTCCCATTTAGTATGATGTTGGCAGCAGTTTTGCTATAAAACGGCTTTTATCAAATCAAGTTGAGATCCTTCTATGCTTATTTTCATCAGGGTTTTGTACCGTGAATGGGTATCAATTTCTGTCAAGTGCTTTTTCTGCATCCATTGATCTGACCATGTGGTTCTTCTGTCTTTACTCCTGTTTATGTGATGTCATATTTATTGATTTTCTTATATGGAATGGTCTTTGCATTCCTCAGATGAAGCCTCCTTGGTCATAGTGTATGATCCTTTTTATTTTTTGCATTCTGTTTGTCATTGACTGTAAAATTTTTGCATTATGGAGTTTGTACTTCTCATTTTTGGTTAGATCTTTGTCTGGTTTTGGAATTAGCTTCCAGAAACAACATAAGGAAAACTTCTTTCCTTTAAATTTGATTAAAGAGTTTGATAAGTGTTGGCATTAGTTATATCCAGAAGTACTTGTAAAATTTGTCAATAATCCATCAGGAACTTGGCTTTCCTTTGTTTGTAGGATTATTTTTTATTGCAGCAGCAATTTTATTGTCTGTTATTAGATCACTGAGAATTTTTATATATTCTTGGTTAAGTGTTGTTGATTCATGTGTATCACTATCAGTTTCTTCTGAACTCTCCATCTTACTGGCAAACAGTTTTGATAGGTGGTAGCTAATAATTTTTGAAATTTCTAATGACATTGATTTTGGTGTTTTCTTCTCATTTGTTTCCATTAAAATTGAAGAAGGGGTTGTCTATTTTTTTTTTTTTTTTTTACTTTTTCAAAGAACCAGCTCTTCAATGTTTCATTTTGTATTGATTTTCAGTCTCAGTTTTATCAATTTTGGCTCTGGTGTTTATCATTTCCTACCTTGTGCTAGCTTTTATCATGGAAATATCTTATTTTTCTATGAATTTTGAAGAATAATTTTGCAGAATATACCTGTCCGGGTTGGATTATTTTCTTTTAGGGCTTGAAACTCTTCATCCCAAGTTCTCCTCTCCTTTAAGACTTTTTGTGAACAAGCCAGCTGCAATTCTAATGGATTTTCTTTTTTAAGGGAATCACCATTTTCCTCTTACAGCTTTTAACATTCTGTTCTTGTGTAGGCCTTCTGAGATTTTGACTCTGATGTGTTGTGGAGAGGTTCTTTTCTAATCATAGCTATTTGGGTTTCTATATGCTTCCCTTATCTATACATTGAATTTTTCCATATTTAGAAAATTTGGGGGGGCTGGAGTTTATCTCAACCATGTAAGTGCTTGCTTGGCAAATGCGAGATCGTGAGTTCAATTCCCGGTAGCAAAAAAAAAAAAAAAAAAAAAGAAAGAAAATTTTCTGCTGCTATTTCTTTAAATAGATTTTATACCATTTTTGGTGTCTTCTGCTTTTTTATTAATTCCAATTAACATGAAATTAGTCTTCTTTACACCATCAAGCAACTGTTGGATTCATTTTTCATGTACTCTCTAAAAATTCTATTGGTACATTTTAGATTTATATGATTAAAACTTTCATCATAGGAAATTTGTACCTCATATGATATATCTTGCTTTTTTTTTCCCCATCTCCCTACTTCCCTTAACCCCTCTTCCCTTCCTGATTTGAAAAGCTTTGTTTTCACTCTCTTTCTTCCATTTTTTTTCTCATCCTGGAATCTCTCAATCATTGACACAGACCACAGACCACAGCCCTATCTTCTCATTCTCTCTTCACCGTGGCCACTTCTGCTGCCCATGCTTCCAGCAGAATTTTTAATCTCCTGCACATCTATTGGCATGTTGTCAGGAGCTCCAGCCCTTCTATGTTAAACATTTATGTTTTGTATCATCTTGTTTAGTTCAGCTAACTTTTTGTTACTGTCATTTGTAGATTCATTGATCATTTTGTCTATTAGGTTAATTATCTATTTAATTTTATCCTCTTTGGACTCACCAAAGATCTTTTTCTTTTTCCAATCTCCTCTCTTATTCTTTTGAATAATTCAGTCATGTGGCTTTGGTTCCATCCCTCTTGATGTTCCATGGATCAGGATGTTCCAGGAGTTGGGAATTTCTGGAGACCTTTTTTTGTTTGTTTGTTTTGTTTTGTTTTTTGGCTCCTCTTTTCATGTTTCTATTTTTGTTTCATTATATGCTTGTTTCTTTGTGCCATGGTAAATTATAGTGGAAGGTTTTGTTGCTAGTATAGAGACCGCTTTAGTTAGTGTTTCACTTTGAATGACTCTCTTCATGAGGCTAACTATAGATCCTCCCTCTGTCCCAGAATCCAAACACCTTATTTATTTGTGAGGAGAGGCTGCCGTGTATTTGAATCAGTACCAGTTCTTCAGCAATGGATCACGGCATTGTTAACAACATCAAAAAAAAAAAAATACAGATATTAGCATAACAAGAAAACCAATTGATAACAACTGCTCTGACATCTTGTTTATAATGATAAAATCAGCAAATATAACAATGCCAAAGATAAACTGAATATTAACATACCCTCTAAGTCAACAATATATTACCCTTAATCATAGATAATTATGGCATAAGCATAAGAAGACTGAAATATTGGCCTACAGTAAATATCTACTAAATGGAAGAAATTTACCTCTGCTAAAAATAGAACAGTATCACACAGTAACAGCACAAACTTAAGTAGTTGCCTAAAGACTTACACAGCTTCATGATTAAACTTGTAAAGGTAGAGGGTTTGTGGAACTGGATAATAAGATAAATAAAATTTGAAATAGAAGATGAAAAAGGAGGAGATAGAAGTTAGGGAAACTTATTGAACAGTAAAGAAAAATTAACATTAAAAGAAAATGGCAGCAGGAAAGAATGAACAAGGACAAAATAAAGACAGGAAAATAAAGAAAAAAAGAAAAAGGAGGAAAAAGTTAGGACTTTAAGAAAAAAGATAGGGGAAAACATTGAGTTGATTTAAAAAAAAAAACAAAAGCAAAACCTTCCACTGTGTTTTTGAATGGGTGATTTCTTTCTAGGAGCCGCAGTGGTGGAATCCAGAGAAACATGCTTTTCTCTCTAGCATTATAATCTATGGATTTATGAGGTACCCTCACTGCTCCAGGAACCCGTCTGTCCAAACACCCTAGACCGTCACAACTATTCAAGCTGAGTCATGTCCTTGCACATACTGATAGATGGAGCAAGAAACCAGCTCTCCAAACCATCTCCTGGATGTAGGATTTGGAGCAAAGGATCATGCTGATTATTGGACTTAATGTCAGCACACTGAGACCCAGCCTCCTCCAAGAGCCACATTTACAATGTCTGGTCTCCCACTTTCGAGCACAGGACTTGTGTCTTCCTGGCCTCAGTTTAAACTTCTCTGGGAGGCGGTCTATGCATAGGCTGATCCTCTCAAGGCTATCTTCCATGACTTTCACTCAGTCATTGTGTGAGGAAAATATCTGAAAGCACAAAGTAGAGTTTGCTGAAGTTGTTCTGTGAATCAGTCTTAAACCTTCCCTGGGGGGTTCCTCCATCCACATGGGACATAGTGGTCGAACAAAATGTTTACATGATTCAAATGGACTTTTAATTTGAGTGGTATTGGTTTAAAACATATTCTTTGTGCTTTTACACAACTATCTAGAAAATATACATGAAAGTTTGATATTTAATAGATGATTTAGAAATTTTGGATTCAACTGAATGGAAAGAAATCTGTCCTCCTCATCATATTCTTTTGAACCACGAGTAAAAAGTCTGTAATCTTCTCCTAATATCATACTCGGGGCCTTTTTTTAATTAAAGAAATGTCCTGTGATAATGCCATGTGTTTAACCTGCACATTTAATTCTTAGCTGCATCACTTCCTTCAATCTTGGAAAATGACTCCAGGCTTCCTCTAAACTCATCAATATAACCATGAAAATAAAAACCCTGGTAAGGAAATATGTCAGCAAGCATTCAAGTTGAAATGCAGACCAGTGAAATAAATTGGTTGCATTAATGGCTTTGAATTTGAGCTGTTATGTTCTCTCACACAGATTCTGGTCTGAGACACTCATTGCTACAGGTATAACAAAGCTAGCAACAAATTTGATTGCACAAAAGCTTAACATTTTCATTTTTTTCTCTCTACATTAAAATAAGGAATAGGGTCCAGTTGGCTTATTGAACCTGTTAAAGCTCAAATGTCACAGATTTTCAGCCAACACCAAAAAAACAAACTCATAGCTGAGATGCAGTTGGTTGTAGATTCAATAGTGAGCCAGCCGATCCTAAATTAGATCAACAGATCTGTCCAAGTGACCCACCGAACCATTAGTAAATTTCAGTTTGGGTACATTCACAACTTATATGATAATTTATATTGCCCAAAAAACTAAAAAAGAAAAAAAATGTGTTAACTACACTAAAAGTGTTTAGGAATTATATATCTTAAGAAAAGAGTAAAATGATCATTTAAAAATATTTTAAAAATGCTTTTAAATTCTGAACCAGTTAGAATTTAATGAATTTTTGTCAATCTATACTAATCTCTTCTCTGGACTATTTATATAATCACTAGGTTAATCGGAGTCATTGAAGAATTGTCATATAGGCATACATATAGCGTACTCAGATATTCATACACATTCAATATAGTTACAGCAAGAACTTTGTTAAATATGCAAATGAGTCAAGTGTATGTGGAGATACTGCAAGATAAGATGGGCAGAAGGATTTCACACAATGTGTTTTTCTTTTTAGGTTTCATAATTATTAACTAAGAAAGATCCTTTGGATTATACCTTTGCAAATGAATCTTTTCTAGCTTTCAGAATCTAGTTTGTTCAAAATAAATCAGAGTTTAAGAAATCTGGTGACTGTGCTGGTACTGTAATGATGTCTAAGCAACCAGTAAATACAGTGTACACATAGTTTGAGGAAAAATGAAAGTAAACTTTGACTAATCTTCCCAATGAATTCAGTCAAAACACCTCAACCAGCCATTGCTAAGTTCTGGCGATGGAGATGATGTGGTGGAAAAAGGCAGGTTGGAAGTATTAGCTCATAACCACTACTCATAACAGCTGCTGTATAGATTTATTTGTGTTCCTGGAGATGATTCAGGCAAATCGAGGAGTTCTCAGTTTTCCTGATTATCAACATGTCATTTTTCCTGAATATTTTTCCATCGATTCAAAATTTATGCAATTATTTTTTCCTCCTTTTTTTGCTGGCTTTGACCTTTCCCATGGTATAAACCAGAATATTGTTGTTTATTGTTCTTTCTGCAAAAATAAAATGCCACTAGAATAAACTGGATGAGAAACTCAGTGATTTTTCAGGTAAAATTCTATCACAGTGTTTGAGAATAATAGATGATATTTTATTTTATCATACTCTTTAAGATATTCTATATGATAAATTATGTATAGTGTGTATCTTATCAGTTTTGGCTTTGCATGAGTTTATTGTTTGCCTAAAAATTTTCCAAAATTAGATTATAGTAGCAGCATCCTTAATCAGCAAGAATGTAATTTTCTTGCTTCTCCTAATGAAAGCAAATTTTATTAATGCATATTACATATTTTAAATTTCATAAGTACAAAATATGTCTCATTTATCTTCAAGATTCTTTAACAGCCAGTTTTGTAAAACAAAATAATTGTGCTTTGTTTTCTTTAATGTATTTTTATTAAATCAGTGAAAACAACTCAAGGAAGAAATATAAAAATAGTTTTTATGCTGTTTGTTTTCTTCACATCCTTTTAAAATAGGATTTCCATCATGTCAGAGTTTGACTAACAGTTGGGAACACCTTAAATGTGATAGGTATTTAATAAAGACCGGGTTTTAGGTATAAAAGGTAGGCATCACAAGATTATCTTAAGAAAAGTCTAGAATAAACATAAAACTACAAAATGATAATGATCCAAAACATTATGGACTATTATATAGTATAATAATGTAAATTGTTTACCTATAAATAAATTATTTCATTTTTAATGCAAATCATATAAGCACACCATTATGAGAAAATATGTATTCTTAAAATGGTATGATATTCAGTATTTCAGAAATACTATTTTATGCTGAGACAATGGTGGTACTGTTTGTTCAATTTCAACTTTCAGAAAATTTCTTAAAGAATAGATACTTCCAGTTTTGAGAAAATTAATAACTGTTAACTTATTATAATTTAAAATTCCATGTAATCTTCAGTCTATTCAAAAATTCTTAATATCCTCTCTGCATTTGTAACTGAGGAAAATCAACAAATTTTTAGCCAATCTATAAATGTTACACAAATTTACAAGGAAGAACAGTCATCTAATAGTATAAAAGTGACATAATTGTAAGCCAATACATTGCTTAACCACCACATAAGAATTGAGCGACTTCAAGGCAGGTGTGGTGATACCTTCATGAAGCCCCAGTACTCAGGGTGCTGAGCCAAGAGGATCTCTGAGAGTTCAAGGGTAGCCTGGGCTACATAGTGAATTCAAGTCCAATGTGAATTACAGAGGGAGATGCTGTTTCAAAAAAAAAAAAAAAAAGATCAACTTCATTATAAATTGTGAAATTCCCTGCCAGCCAGATCAGTTAACTGCATAATTATCTCCTCCTATTATGAATAATGTCAAAGAGAAGAAACTTCTTCAATCAAACACACATACAAGAATATTAAAAATTTAAAAGACACAAAAGTAACCTCAATATTAGTGTCCCAAAGTGTTTATTCTACCCTATCAATTTTTATACATCAGTTGTTATCTAATATTTTCCCATTCTAGGTAATATTCTACTACAACGCACCATCTGAGAGCAGCATTATTGTATTCCTGTTCCATGTATGCACATTTTTCCTTTAAATCTTTAGCCAGTTATTGAAACTAAAAAATATTTTTTCAATTTATTGGTAATCTTGGTCCAAAATAAGTGCAAGTTAAATTGACAAGTTAAAAAGACAATCATTGAAGGTAAGTCATTTAAAAGACTTTTAACAAAAATCAACAAAATAAATCTATGAAAATAATGTTACACTTTGCTAAAAATTAAACAAACCTATCTACTTAGAGCTTTCTGTTTTTTGTCTTTTTTTGAGACAGGGTCTCTTTGAAGTTTCAGCTGGCCTTGAACTCACTTTGCAGTCCACCTGCCTCAGCCTCCTGAGCACTGGGACCACAAGCATGCACTGCCGTGCCCAGCAGAGTTTTTTTTTTTTTTTTCAAGAATTAGCAAAATTGTGAACAGGCTAGGAAACATATTTATTCAGAATTGTTCACAGAATTTTCTCATAACAAGAGGAACAGAATATATAGTCTCATGGGAAATTCTGGGTCATCATAAACACATTAAGAGGTGAAAATGAAATTATTTTCACACTTTTTTGGTAACACTTTGTAAAGTGTATGTATTAGTGAGAAAAATTTCTCTATATCTTTCAGATATGATGTCAAATAATGTATCCAAATAAAGCCCAATACTTGATTAGGTCAAAAGGGGATGCAGAAAACATTATCTTGCTTTAAAATAAACAAACCAGGAACTGATGGCACAGGAAAAGAAAAACCTTAAAAGCCAGCCAGGGATAGCTCCCTGCCAATAATCTAAGCTAGAGATGATGGGTTAGCCATCCTGCCAGTACAGATAAATACAGAGATCAATTGTAGTCCAAGATCTCTATGCCAAGAAATCTCCAAGTCAGAAGTCAAAAATATCCAAGAAGGTTAAAAGAAAAATGCTTTCAGGTTTTTCAGCAAAGCAGCTGGTGTCCTTGAATGGTCAGAGAGCTCTCAAGCTCATGATTTCCTATGGCATTGCTGCAGGGTTCCCCTGCGAGGGGTGGATCCAGTCCTGATCCTTAGTGCTGCTTGTTTAGACTTTAATGTGTATGGAAGCATCCTGGCAACTGCAGTGAAAAATTCCAGCCTTTGAACAGATAAATGGAAAACTTTCTAGTTTTTCAAATATCATTCAGCCTTTATTTTGTACAAAGCAGAGTGTGCTGGTTATTTCTTTCCTTTATTTAGAAATTGTCTTTATCCTTTTAGGAATTGTTTTGTGATGTGCAAAGAGGAAAACATCAACTTTGGATTTCATGATTCTTTAGGGACTGGACTCCATGATTTCAGAATTCTGGTGCTTAGCCCATTCAAGCAAATAGGTTTAGGTGCTGAGAATATTAATAATTAATATCACTACTTATTATACAATATTATTAACATTAATATTTCAGCATTTAACCCTATTTCTCTGAATGTAATAAGCCACCAGTGATCAGATAAGTAGAGTTATAATAATTGCATAGCTGCCCTAAAATCAGCAAATATAAATTTACAAGGTATAAATCTGGAAGGTGAACATTATTACAAAAGCATAGTTCTGAGATGAACATTAATTATACAATTAGCAGAGATCAATGAGTATCAAAATGGAGATCGTTTGTTCTTCATGAAGTTCTGTGACAGGGTCCTGATTTTACATGTATCTCCATACTAAGTATTAGCAACAATGGTTTAGGTAAGTTTATACTACTAACCCTCAGTTTTCATTTTATAAAATTAAACTTAATGATTGCGACTGGGTCATAGGATTACTGAGAATACTAAATAAACTCTTTCTGGCTTGAACTTTAGCACAATATCTAGTACATTAAAGTTTCATCCATCCTACCACAGATAAAGCTAGAAAATATTTTATATATAAATATAAATGTATAATTTACATATAAAATAAATATATAAGTATATAAATTTTTTTCATCTACAGTACATCTGGTATATTCTATATAATATGTTTAGTGAGTCATTGAAATATTCTAAATCATTACAATACCCTTAAAAGCTTATATGAAAGGTTATATCACCAAGTATATTATGTACGTATGAAACTTTAATTTCAGAACACAAATTTACATCATTAACAACTAGTTTTGCATTATTAATAGTTTTATGGTAATGGCATATACATTTGTTTAAATATTTTTGCTTCTATAGATACAGTTGGAGAAAAGAGTTATTTTGCTATATTATACCCTAGTTGTCTGTGACCAAAATTGCATCTGAGTTTTCAAAACTCCTTGGAGAACCTAGTTGTGGATCTGGCGTCCCTTAAAGCAGCAGATGTCTCTGTTAAATAATATTTATTTGTTTGGCATGATAAAGATTGCATCACAAAATATAATTCCTTTACCCTTAACCCTTTTCTACAAATATCTCCCTTGTAGACTACAAATATTCCCAGAAAGTGATGAGAGTGATAAGAAACAGAGAGAGTGGCTCCTACTGCCTGCTTCTATTTTTACTTTCATATATCTCTACTTGTTATTATTTCCAGGGAAAAGCCAAGGTGCTGAACCATACTGGGTGCCTAAGACAGAGGTGAAAATAAAAATAACCACCATCATCAAAGAGAGCTTTCTAGTTTAATAATGACATTGGTGTCTGGTTTTTCTTTTAAAACAATCCACTGTTACTCCAAATCAGTGTAAGGCTGTTTTCTTAAATGTGAAATATTTTCATTTCATCATGGAGACCACAACCTATCTTAGGTTCATTCTGCTGCAATAACCTTAAAGTCAAGCAGAACTGTGACTTCAATAAAATCTTACATAAATCTCTTTCTATAAAAGAAATGTTAAGGGTGATTTCAAATGCTGTCCTGGATAACATTTTATTATCTCCAGCAGCCATGTCCCATGGACCAATCTGACCTATTATAATTCATGTTTAAATTTGTGTTAAAAGCAGTAGAAAAACAAATCTTACAAAAAAATGAATCCAGGCCCACAAAGGGCTCTTTCTGAAAATGTTACAAAAATAACTACATAAAGGATGTTTTCAAAATGGGTGTCACAGCTAGATTTTTTAGTAAAACTTTTTTGTATCTTTTCTTCACAGGATAATTGCACAATTTTGTTGGGGAGTCATTACAATCATGGTGTTTCCAAAAAGGTGGAATTTTAATCATACTGAATTTAAATCAAAGCAAAACGAATGCATCAGACAATGTGCATCACTAAAACGCAAAAGCAGATTTTCAAATGTCCAGAAACTCTCAAAGACGAAAGATTTTTATTAGCCTGAGGTTCAAATTTAGCAGTTGAGACACTCGTTTTCTTCTTTATGCCTTCTGGTGACAACTAAAACTAAGACAGAAATATTTCACAGGCCCCAAACATCATACAGGAGATTTTTCTGACTCTTGTTGGGACCATGCAAACACTCAAGTTCTTCTAGTGTATCCTCCATAGAATAAAAAATGACGAAGAAGGTGAGAAGCAGTTTCCATTCAGCTTTGTCTGAGCTAGAAAACATGTGGAATGAAAATTGGACAAAGTTACCTGTGAACCACATACCATTGTCTGAACTCTGGGACAAGAAAGCATTACACATGCGCACATCTGCACAAGACCATATGCTTCCCAGATTTTTGCAAGAGAAGAAACTAATTCTTTGGATTTCAGAGAGCACAGACAATTCCTTAGCATAGTTGTAGAATGCTAACCACAAAGAAGAATATGTAAAGTATAAAATCAAGAATTGCTTATAGTAACTGGGATTTCAAAATTGACAACTTTTTAAATATGTATGTCTGTTGATGAGGATCAATGGTTCTTTCTCCCCCCATTTTACTTCAGGTAGTATAATCCTTTCTCAAATTTCACAATTCTAACCACAGTGCCAAAAGCCATATGGTCTTAATAAAGTGTATCTGATTTAAGCAGGAGAACAAGAGATTTTTTTTACCATTTACATTCCTTTTCAATTACTCTTTTTCTCAAATACTTATAGTTACAATATCTATTGCTTAAAGTATACACATAACAAATTTTGTTAATAACATTATGTACAAATATAAAAATAGTATGTAAATAGAATTGACAGTCCATCTTCTTTTGAGAATTTCAAATCCAATGCAGAACACAGATGATCATTTACAGGTATGGCAAAGAGTCAACAAATTCTTCAGAAAGACCTGAACCTTACCTTCTAAACCTACAACAGACAAAAGTCATGATCAAATACACCTCTAATGTCTTTCCTCATGGGTTAATTCAATTTCAGACTGCTAAATATTTTTAGAAATTATAAAAGTAGTTTGTTCAAGGCATTTGCCATGGGAACACTCAGTCATGGAGGAACAGAAGTACCAAACCTCCTGGGACAATTTCCTGTATATTCCTAAAGATTTTCGGAGCAACAATTTTATCTATTTAGAGTAAGATTTTCGAGCAAGGTATCTTATCAAATACGGGATAATGTTCCTGTGAAAAATTCTGACACAAAAAATTAAAAATATAATGAAAGGATGTTAAATTCTAGGCTAATGTTAAAATTTCTGTTAGTGATAGAGTTAAACTTACCACTCTCTGTAATGTTATGTGTACCACACACATGTAGCCCTGTTTCTGGATGTATTTCATGAATTAAACAGGAAGTTTTCTAAGCACATACAGCCTACTTTCTCCATTGTACCCAACTGAAATTGATGCATTACTACTGATATTTAAAATAATAGTTCACAGTCTAGGAATAGATAGCCCACTGATTGGAATTACTTATGCAAATACTAGAAACTCTTAGCATATATCAGTTTTAATAATATACAGTCAAGCGCTGGTCTAAAATAATCAGATAATAAACACCCATACATCAATAAATTACCTTTATTTGTGTGCACTTATATTCTCAAGTATACCAATTTTCATTACTTTACATGTCCAGTTGAAAATGTTAAATTCTTACAATTGCTGGAATTCTAATATTCTCATTCTTAAAATTGAAATACGTGAATTTAACAAATTTATTCAAATTTTCTTTTGAAATACATTTCACTCATTAGTATGTTTTTTTCATAACTCTTGTAATACCTATACAGCATGACAAAATGTCATTTCTAAATTCATTCTGCAGATATATTCATTAGGCTTTTAAAGCAATTTAGAAGAATGCAGTAACTACTTAAATTGAGAAGCTTCAAGCAGCACTCAAATGAATTGATTTGCAGTCTAGAATTATTTGTAAAAGTTTTAGAGTAAGGTAAAATTCTAGAAGTCTGATCTTAAATATATATTTTTAATTGTTTACCTATTTTAACCAACTAAGAGTAGAGTACATGTCACACTGGGCAATCAGTTCACTTAAGCTTCCAGATCCCATCTCATTCAAATTGGATACAGTAGTTAAGTAAAACAATAAGCCTTCTATTTTTTCTCCACATGTTATTTTCTGAGAAATATATGTGTGAGTGTATATATAGATATAGATATAGATATAGATAGATATACACACACATGTATATGTCAGACGCTAAACTGTCACATGAGTAGCCTGTTTCATGAGGCAAGCAAGAGGTTTCATGTATTTGAAAAGCCCCCTGGCCCCATCTCTTAAAGTAGAAAGTAAATCAATTTCATCTGTTGGTTATTTTATTTCTAGGTTTTTTTTTTCTTCCTGTTTCCTTTTAGACCACTTACCACCAAGCCATATGGCAGCTGAGACAAGCAAAGTAAGAAGCCATAGTTTTAGATCTTAACAAAAGGGCTGTGGTGTCACTGGGGCCCATGAAAGCATAGGACAGGGTCTTGCACAGAAGGCGCCTCAGCCCTGCCAGTGGGGCCGAAGGCAAGGCCATGGAGCTGCTGCAGAAACGCTGACTGCCTTCTCTGCTCACATCATCTGCCTCACTTGCCCTCCCCCCATGTTTCCTCCATCTCTTCCCAGTCAGCTCGCTGCCCAACTTCTAGTGGCTACATTAATCACCTGTTGGAGGTAGGAGCGTGTATCAAAAACCCCTGAAAAGACTGGGTTGTGGATGTTTTAAAGGGTTCAGAATGCAGGACCGAAAAGAAGCTGAAAACACAGTCCCTCATTTTTCACCCATATCCAGCTGGACACTTCTGTCTGTAGTAACAACAAAACCCTTAAACATCTAAACATTGAATAATATAACATGTTATTCACTTACAAGGTTTTGAATCATAACTTTTGATGCAGAGATGCTCGGAAATTCTTATTCACACTGACACTTTGCACATTCTCATACACATTCATTACACTCACAGAGCCTTCCTTTTGTAAATTTAGACCACACACACACACACAGTGTGTATAATCTTCAAACCTTTTTCTATGTAAAACAATTGCATAACATAAGACACCCCAGTAAAGATTGCAGTCATTCTTTGGAATAACACTGATATAGTAACCAAAAAGTTTTGAAAAGAATAGATAACATATATACTTTACTCTTGTACCATTGTTTTATATAGAACCCTATGTTCACATTGGTAAAAGATTAATAAGAGAGTAAAGAGTTACTTTTGTGTTCTACTTACATATTTTAAAGTTAAAACATGAAAGGGAGGAAAGGAAAATATACGGGAAATTCTGTCCTTTATTGTCTCTCCCATTCAAATCTCTCCCTACCCACCATGACTATATAGATCAGAATATACAAGTGCAACTGCTCAAATATTTCTCTGCCTCTGTGAAATATTTACTTGATAACTGAATGTTATAATTAGTGTTTAATAAGACGACACACACTAAGATTTTTATATCATACAAGTATTAGTGGCATGGAGAAAGAAGTTCAAAGAAAATTAGTTGTTTCATGAGGAAAAATATGACAATCATAAATAGAAACAGCCTTAAAATCTGAACAATGACAATGATGATATAAATAAAATGACCAGTGGCAAGTGCTTCGAAGTGATTCTCCATCTCACATAGTTATAAGTGGCTAAATAAGAACACTGAGCCACACCAATTACACCAAGAGGATTACAGAAAATTTAGCCTCACAGAAAAATTCACAAGTATAAGTCATAGTACTATTATAGCTTTTAAAAGTAGAAAATAGAATATTAAAAATATTTGAAATATCTAATATCAAATGTCAAAGATGACATAGGTAACAGTTATTAAAACTGTAGAAACTAATTTGACACAATAAAAACCAGTAAGTAGACAGGTTTAAAAATCAGCTTGAGAAAGCTAAATGTTGGAGAGAGGGCTCAGCTACTGAACAATGAGGTCAAATATATCTCAGAATATAATTCAATTCAGTTAATTGTCCACTACATTAAAAAATAAATGGAATTCTGAAGAGCAAAATAGAGCCCCTATTTAAAATATGTTTGTGATGTACCATTTCTCATTTTCAACCTAAAACTAACAGACATGCAAAGAGAAAAATATATGTAACTCAGATGATAGTGAGGAAAGACTCATTCCAGCTCAATTCAGATATTAAATCCAGCCAACAAAACATCAAACAGCTATTACATACATGTTCAAAAGCAATAAGAAACTATGTTTTTAAAATACAGTATGAGATTAATGAGTGAACAGAAAAAATAGAGAAGTTAAAACTATTAAATGGAAGAATCTCAGAGTTTAAAACTGAATTACTAAGAAGTTTATTAAATGATTCAACTGCAGATTTAATATGTCACAAAGAGAATCCATTATTTCAAGGAAAGGTAAATAAAAACACATAAAAAAGAGGAAAATACAAATTAAAATTTACTAATTTCTCAAACATTGGCAAATGTCATTTAAACTGTTAATGTAGGTGTAATTGAACAGGAAAAGAAAGGAAAACAGAATAAAAAAATATTAAAAGAAATAATGGCTGAAAACTTCACAAATCTGGGGAAAATTCTGTTACAAGTTGCTGAGCTTACTTAATAAGCCTTATATAGAGACTAAAGATAAGCATTGGGCTTCTGCTTTCCTGTTACGTGTGTATGGATCTTGGAAGCCCCACTGGGTTCTAGCAGCCCTACTCAATCCAAGAACAATTGCAACAACTTGATACACCAGTAACAGTTCTTACATCCATTAGACAAGTAAAAACAGGAAAAACTCCTGTCTATAAAACTGAAAAGAGAGAGAGAGGAAGAGAGAGAGAGAGAGAAAGGCAGGTAAGCAACAAAGTCATGGCTTACCAGAAAAGACTCAGGAGCCAGAATCTCTGCAGGAACCAGGTGAAGGAAAACGTGAAGTGTAATTAAGATGTACCTGAAGGCTCAATATGGGCCAATCTACTACTGAAAATTTCCAGAGATCCAATTATAGGGGAAGCCATACTTTTTCTGAGTGTACTTCCAGAAGGCTAGACAGGTTCTTAAAGTAAATATGAAGGACAAATCCTCTCTTGCTTCCAGCAGTGTGAGGGAAAATGAAGCCATTGTTTAATACTGCAGAGAGCTTCTTTATAACAAGATCTGTACTAAGAGAAACTAATTAAACAATCCTTTACTTGTTGGTCCATTATCAGAAAAAATCTACTTAGAGAAAAGGAAACACCCAGTGACTACCATTCTACCCATCATGTCAAACCTAAAAGGAGGAGGAAATCAACAATGAGAAAAACAAACAAACAAACAGACAAACCCAACTGAGAAACACTAATAAATTTCTCAGTTCAGAAGCAGAAACCCTAAAAGACCTAATCATAGGCAAAAAGTGTGCTTTTGTTTGTGAGTCCATTGCTACCATGCTAATGAAAGCCTGTTTATAGTGCCTTTGCTTACTTGATAAATCATGTGCTGTTATCTGAAAAATTGCAAAGCACAGTAAGAGACAAAATACCATGAAATACAAAGAATAAGAATCAGAAGAAGACATGAGCAGGCCATTGAAAATGTCAGATTTGGATATAAAACAACTATGATTTTTAAGATGTTTAGGAATCAGCATGAAAAGTACATAGCTTGGTGAGTAAAGAAATGAAAATGTCAGTTCTTTCTAACTTGATTTATGTATTTAATGAAATCCCAAACAAAATTCCCCAGTGAGTGATTTTGGGATATCACAAACACTGACTCTGGAGTTCACATGGAGAATTCAAAGACACAGAATAGCTGACACAACGCTGAAGGAGAGTAAAGGGGACCAACAGCACTTGAATTCAAGACTTAACAGAATGCTCCAGTAATCATCTAGTATAGTACTGATGACAGGATATACAAATAAGTTAATAAAACAGGATGGATAGCCTAGAAATATGACCAACAGACCTTTTACAAAAGGGCAAAGGTGATAAAGTGGAATAAAGGTAATCTTTTCAAAAATGAAACTGAACCATCTATATGCAAAGAGAAAGTGAATCTTGAAGCAGATATTACACCTTTCCAAAAAAATATACTAATATGAAGCATAGGCATCAAAACAAACTATACCACTGGAAGAAAGCATATGAAAAAACTAAGTACCTTAAATATGGCACTGAATTATTTAGGTACAATACCAATGATTTGATGCATAGAAGAAAAAAATTGATAATCTGGACTTCACTCAATTTGAAAATTTCTCCTTAATGACAGTAAAAATAATGAGAGGACAGTCCACACAAGCCATAAACTGCTAAAAATATTTGCAAATACCTGTAAAAGAATGATATTCAAAATATACAAAGAATTCTTAATCCTCAAAAATAAGAAAACAAACACATCAAGTAAAAAAATCAAGATAAGGCCAGGCATGGTGGCTCACACCTGTAATCCCAAGCATTCGGGAGGCTGAGGCAGGAGGATCATTGCAAATTCGAGACCAGCCTGGGCATCCTGAGCTGTATAGTGAGACCCTGTCTCAAAAAGACAAAAAAAAAAAAATCAAGTTAAAACTTTTTTTTAGGTGATTTGTAGTTGTATTTTTAGTAATTTTTTTGAGTACATATTGGCAGTACATAATGATTACATTCATCCTGGCAAGTTTGTACCTGTACATAACACATCTTTTTCCATCCCATTCTACTCCCCTCCCTCCACCTCCCTTTATATCTTTTGTAAAAATAAAGTTTTAAATACAGCACTATGAAAGGCCATGTGAGCCAAAAAAGCCTCCACTGGCCTCCCACCAATACACAGCCACTAAGACTCAGCTTTTGTGTTATGACTAACATTTCCATTACTGTAACAAATGCCTGAGATAAACCAACATATAGAGAGGAAAGTTTTACTTTGGCTAACAGTTCTGGATGTTTCAGTCCATGGGTTACCTGGCCCTGTTGTTTTTGGGCTCATGTGACATGGCACATTGTGGCAGGGAGTGTGTGGTGGAGCAAAGCTCTCATCCATAACAGAGGAATAGAAGGACAGGAAAAGAATTGAAGCCAGGTGTGGCAGTGCATGCCCCTAATCCCAGCATTTGGGAAGCCGAGGCATGAGGGAAACAGCTACCATGGTACAAACCAAGCCCTTTGTCTCACTAAATCAAAGAACGTAATCAGATAGAAATGAGATTAAAGAGGAAGTGTTTATTGGAAATATAGGAAGAAAAATAGCTCCCAGTTGGCAAGAATTCCAAGGGGGTTGCCAGGGTGCTGCTTTTGTCTTGGTTTTATACAGCTAAGCAGGGATCAGGAACTTGGTTGATTATCCAGGGACTGCCTATCCACAGGTGGCCCTGTAGACTTAGAGTAACCAGTTGGGACTTAGGTTTTGCAGTAGTAGGGTCTGTTAGAGAAAACCAGTCACTCAACTGGCCAAGTTCAAAGGAAATCAGTTACTCTGCACTTCTGGGTCTCTGAAGTCCAGCTCAAAGGTAGGGAGGAATTGTTAAGTAATTTAGAGTGTTCTGTCTAATAATTTTTTTTCCTGAGAGGATTCTTATCTGAGTTATGCTTTGCCCAGTGTTAGCTTTTACATTTCTTTTTTTTTTCTTTTTTCTGTTTATTTTTCTTTTTAAAAAATTTTTTAAATTTTTATTTAGAGAAAAACAATGAAACAGAAAGAGGATAGAAATAATACAAAATTTCAAAACAAAAACCAGAAAGAAATCACTAGTTGACAATTACATATTTTCCTCCTAGAAGTAGTTGTTCAACTTACAAAAGTAAAGCATACAAAGTAGACATTTAAACAGTGAGACTGCAATCAGCCCTGTTCATCTATCCAACAAAAAACTTAGTATTATGGTCATCAATCCTACACACTCAAACATACATGTAGTTATATCCTTTAGAATACTTTCCTTTCCTCTCTCTTTTTTTATAATAACTATAATCAATTCTCATAAACTGTTTAGAAGTTCTACACATGTATAAGTCTCTATATGCATACCTTGCCTTTCTGTATTAGAGGGAAAAACAAACCAAAACAAGTCAACAATACAAATTCCTAGAGAAACACGAAATGAGAAGGACATATAAAACCACAATACTAGGTGATCTACGGTTGTCACAATGATGTCTCCTGTTATTTTCAATAAAATTGTCTATATTGTCAGGCATAGTATAATTAAACTTAGTGGTACATAGCACTATTAATATAAACTGAACATTGGAGACATTATAAAACTTCAAAGGCAGTTAATAATCAAACCAGAATGGGTATCCTATTGAATCCTGCCATCCCCAGAGTGGTTGCCCCTACTCCCAGACTTGACAGTCTCAAGTATACCAGATTTGAATAAAATAAAATCAGTCAAGACAAAACAGCGATATAGCCAATCTTCTCTGCCTCATCTCTACTATCTATTTTTCTCATTGTTGTTTACTTTTCTCCTTCATTCCACTGCCTGCCCCTTTCCTTGAGGCCTTTCTGCCATTGTTCCTGAAATCCTGATGATTTTCTTCTCTCTCTCTAGAATGTCCTTCAGTATTCTTTAAAGGGTTGGATTGGTGGTCACGAACTTCCCCAGTTCCTCTTTGTCATGGAAACATCTTGTCTCTCCATTAATTTTGAGAGACAGTTTTTCAGGGTACATCAATCTTGGTTGGAGGTTATTTTCTTTCAGGGCTTGGAATATTTCGCTCCAAGCTCTTCTTGACGTGATAGTTTGCATCAGGAAGTCCGCTGTGATTGTGATGGGTTTTCCTTTATAGGTAATTTGTTTCTTTTCTCTGACTGCTTTTAATATTCTGTTCTTGTGATGGATTTCTGGGATCCTGACTATTATATGTCTGGGTGTAGATCTGTTTTGGTTGTAGCTGGCTGGAGTTCTCTATGTCTCATATATCTGAACATCACTTCCTATGCTTGGGATGTTTTCCTTAATTATTTCTGTGAATAGCCTTTTTATTTCATTTGTATTTTTTTCCTGCCTCTTCATTCACATTTTTTATTCTTAAGTTATCCTCTTGTCATCTTCTAGTCTTTGGTATCATTAGTTCCTGATTCCTTGTTATTTTTAAGAGATTCTTCCTTTCGTGATCATGCATTACAAACCTATCTTCAAGTTTTAAAAGTCTGTCTTTAGTTTCTTTTAAGGAGTTTTGCCAGCTTTTTAATTTCCTGGTATTCTCTTTGGATCTGTTTCATGTATTCTAGATTTTGTTTATATTCTTCATCAAAGACTTCTCTCCTTTCTTTGGTTTCTCCCATTCTTCCATTTGTGTCTTCTTGAGAAGTACCCAGGGTTTCTTTTATTAATCTTCTTATATCTTGCTTCATCTGAGTTAGAATTTCAGATTTAAATTCATCGATGAGGTCATGGAAGTATTTCTTTATTTCCGATGAGGCCATGTCTGTTACTGCATTTCCACTGCCCTCAATCTTCTCTGTACTCACCACTCCTGGGCTTATTTTCCCTGGGTCAGCAGTTGAAGTCCTTGTGCTGTTTCTCTGTCTTGTCATGCTTCTGGTTTCCCTCAGATGGGTGAATGGTGGAGGTGTCCAGACCTTTACATACTGCCTTAGGTCCATCTGCAGCTTACTGACTAGGGCAGTGCTGCCCTCCCCTGTCTGCTGTTGGTCTGTGAGGTGCACACAAGGGTGGCAGTGTGGGCCAGCCCCTCCCCTCTCAACCAATGAGTGACTTCAGCAAGTTAGACTGTGCCCTGCAGATGCCACAGGTTCAGGACAGCCTCATCCCTGGCTATTGGGTCCCAACCAGGGCATGGTCCAGCCCAAGAAGATCCCACCAATCCACTTTGGGCCAGGAGCCACTGAGTTAAGACACCTCAGCCATTGATTCAAGCCTGACTTGCCCAACTCCAATGTGTCATCCTGCCAGTGATCTTGCTCTGGGGAATCCAGTTTCCAGCTCTCACCAAAGTCCGTGCAGCTCTGCTTGCCATCTCCACTACCCAGTGCAGCACCAACTTCCATCAAGGGTCTTGAGCTTAGCAAACCCTCCACCCCTGTTCTTGGCAGGGGTGGGACCCTAGCTTGATCATGAGTTGCCAGACTCCAAGACACACCCAGCACAGCTACCCAGAGCTGCCGGCTCCAGCCCTCCATCCACGCTTCTTCTTTATTTTTTTTTTTACTTTACTTTTTTTAAAAAATTTTTCCTCAGTTTCTTGCTGGGTCACAAGAATTCCTCTCCTTTCATCCTCTCCATGGTGTCAGATTCCAGCATTTGAGTTGTTTTTCTCAGAGAGACTCTTTATTGTGCTGCATCTCAATCAGCCATCTTGAATCTCTCTCCAAGATAAAACTCTTAATGGACACTTCATCCAAGAAGATTTATACACAACAAAAAAAAATATGCATAGATGCTCCACATCATATATGACAAAAATGCAAATTTAAAAAACAATGATATGCGCCACACACCTACTAGAATGGCCACAATTTGCAACAGTGACAAAAATAAGTGTTGGCCAACATATGGACCAGTAAGACCCTACAGTAGGATACACAGATTGCAGATACTTTGGGAGACAGTGGGTCAATATTTTACTGAATTAAGCATATATTAATAATGCTTAATTGCTTATATCCAAGTGAAAGAAATCATTTTTTAAATGTTGTCAACTGTATAGATAGAGCCAACTAAATTACTTCTGGAAAGATACAGTTATGGGGACAAAAAGATCAGTAGTTGCTAAGGAAAGCAGAGTTGGGTAGATTTAATGGAGAAGATTTTTAGAGTAATAAAATTCTCTTTGTTATGCACAATCCAGATATGTGGAATTATGCATTTGACAAACCCATGGAATACAGAATAACAAGATGAACTCAATGTATTCTGATGTGTCAATGTACATTCAGTGATTGTAATAAATATACCACTTTGATGGGTTTTGTTACTGTAGGGAAATCTATGTTCATAGGTAATCTTACAGATTTTTCAGGCACCACATTGGGGAAAAGGAAACTTTGCAATTTCCCCTCAATTTTGTTATGATCCTAAAACTGCTTTTTTTAAGGTAAATTCTTCTATTTGAAATGGAGGAATCTCAAAAGCATATTGATTTCAGTTAATAACAGCATATCAATAGCAATTACTATTTTGTAACAAGTACACTGTACAATTAAGACAATATTAATAGGAATGAGTAGAAAGGGTATTTAGGCATTCTCTCTGCTCTTCACATAATGTTTATATAAACCAGCTATGGTGGCACATACCTGTCAACCCAGTCCTCTGGAAAGCTGTGGCAAAAGGATCATAAGTTGAAGCCCAGTCTGGGCAACTCAACAATTTAAAAAGAACTTCTTTAAAAAAAAAATTTAAAGTATTGCTGATGGTGTTGGGAACACAGCTCAGTGAGAAGGCCTTGAGTACTATCCCTAGTGCCATGAATATTGTAAACTTTAAATAATTTTTAAAAGAAAATGCACTTAAATATAGTTTTTAAAGACATATCATAAACTAGTTAGAGTTAATGAAAAAGGAAACCTTCAGAATAGCAAGAAAAATTGCACCGTCTATATAATAGACTTTGCAAAAACAATGAATTCTAAAACTGAAATAATTCAAATACATACATTCGGACTGTAAAAGGGTAAATGTCAAGTGAGAATTCTGTACCTTTGAAATTATGCAACAAAAAGGAAAATAACATTTTCAGCAAGTCAAAATTTCAGAGCACATGTTATTATACAATGAAGAAAGATCAATGCCTATAAGGCAAAAGAAAACTGATAGCAAAGTGTAACTCACCTAGAAACAAAGATAGGAAAGCTTTAGACATTGTAAATATGTGAATATAAAACAAAATATTTTATGTACATACAACTGCTTAGAAGATAAAGTTGCTCTTCAAAGATCTGTATGATTTTCCCTAACATAGCTCTCCAATGTTACTTATAAATATCCTACAGGTATCAATCATTCCACAAATTTATCTGATATATATTCTTGCTAAATATGTTTTTCTGGTATTAAATGTTACAAGTCATCAGATCAGGTTCAGAGCACCCAGGACAAACTCCTAGTAGACTGAACTACTTACCTACCAGCATCCAATTTTCACTTTCTTCTAGGCATTGAGTCTCTGTTGCTCCTTGGAACTGAATCTAGTTAAAAACATCTGGCTCCATTTTAACTAAAGAGTAGTTAGAAATATTCTTCAAATCAGGACTATCTTAAAAGCTTTTCATTTTCTGGTCAAAAGAAACTATTTACCAGGTAATGCTGTTTTCTCTTCCTTTAAACAAACATTTCATAATGCTGATTATATCCCAGGCATAATTCAAAATGCTTTGGACAGGTTCACATATTCAACCCTTAAAACATTGCTAGCGGTCACCACTAGTAATCTCATTGTCCCTCACATTCCTCTGGCACGGTCTAAGATGCTGTCCCTGGAGCTGGAACAGCTGTGTTCTGAGTGGGTGAGGTTAGACATGATGCCAAAGCAGACAGCTAAAGGCTGGTCTTGCTCTGCTTCTGGGGGCCGTGTGCACCACCCAGGATTTGATTATTTTCTCTGATTTAATTTTTTAAGTTTAGTATATTTTTCTATCTAAACAAGAAGAAAATAAGCAAGTTTTATATTTTTAGCAGCAAGCTCTAATTTTCTTTTACTTTACAATCCTTTGTATGTATGAAAAATGTACCAAACTCTGGAAGAAACAGCACTGAGGACATTTAAGGGGCAGTTTATTACACTGCTGAGCTGCACTGGGATCTCTCCCAGAGTCAGAACTTTGGCCAGTGGGGTTTTAAGAAATTTATGAGGAAGGAAAGGGGGAGAGTTGGAAGCAGATTTAGTGCATTCTGACTGGAAGGTTTGATGACATCACAGGTTGCCAAGGGAGTTAAACATCTCAAGTTACTTTGCATGGTCATCTGTCACACAATAGCAGCCACACATTTTTATTTATTTATTTTTTATTTTTAAAAAATTTTTAAAGTAGTAAAATACCACAGAACAAGACAGAACAAAGCCAATTGAGATAGTGCAGTGAAATTGGTACAGAACGTTGCAGCAGGTTACCATGATAACAGTAATAGGTACTATAGTATATCTTGTTTTCTTCACAATGGTTATTCTTTCAATCAAGTATAGCAAAATCAAAAGAAATACAGACCATTATAGAGCTTGGCAAAACAGAATATTGAATAGAGCAATCACATTAATATGAACAAAGCAAAGCAGTGATAAAAATATTTGCCTTCAAAGAGATGGTAGAAGGAAATCCCGCTTACCTGCTATATTGCATATCATCAATCTCACAAGAGATGCTCAGATCTCTGGCTCCCACTTGCTAACGGGGGGAAGTGAGGGGATATGGATGCTGGTCTGGTAAGTGTCCTAAGTTCCCAAATGGCGTGGATCTCAGGAGATGCTGATGGTTCTCGCCCTGGGGTGGTCACAGCTTGCTGGGCCACAGCCACTTACTAGGGCATCTTAAACTGTACCACAAGACCCTTGGCTACAGAAAGGCAGTAACAGAGCGGTCACGCAATGGAAGCAAAGTTCTGTTATCAGGTTTGACTGTACATGTCTGCTAGGTTTTGGTGGGCTTTCTTGGAAGGCTTTTATTTAAAATTTTAAATTCCCTTTCAGTTTAACCCAGCATCTTTCTTATTTTACTATAGGCAGCTAGAAGAACAGGAAGTATCTTTAGTAGCACTTTCTAGGGTATCTACTCTCATTCATTAAACATCCAATTTTTATGCCACTGAATGGGACATTTTCTGAACTTCATGCTACCACATAACAAGCACCTCCTCTCTTCCAGCCTTTAGAAATATTGTTCTTCCCTTCTTTCAGTATCTCACTGATAACCTTGTTTTGAGGGCTACCAGGCTTCTGTTAATAGCCACTCATTTTAAAAATCTTATTAAGTTTCACTTCAGAATTTTCCAAGATTCCATTTGCCTACTTGTAATTCATTCTCAAAACCACTCACACATATGTATAGAGAGTTATTTTTTCCACAATTCCACTTAAAAATACTAAGATCCCACATAACCCCAAAAATTAGTGATTTAATGCTAATTTTGCTCACAAACCCTTAATTTGGACAAGGGATAGCTTATCTGAGCCCTTCTACTGTCATCTGGGAAGGTGTGAAGATTGACTACTGACCACTTCAAGACTCATAAAAAGTGGAGTTGAAAGCTGTTGGCTTGCTTGGCCTGGCCTTGAACATACACCCAACCAAGCTATGTGGCTGCCTACCACCTGCATAGAACAATGGCTGCTTTCCAGAATGAAGTACTCCAAGGTAATCAGGCAGAAACTTTATTTCATTCTATAATTTAGACATAAAAGTTATATAGCATTCCTTTTGCCATAGTTGACTCTTAGGCATATTCAAGAAGAAAAGCATATCCTCCACCTCTCAGTTATAGAAAGAACATTTATGATAGATGGTATAGATGTCTGGTAACCATAATCTATCACAAAAGAACTTCTTTGGTAAGAAAAAGAAACCTCGTGTGATGAAGCCATCATAATCAAGTTACTGTAGTGTACACATTTTCTGTTATGGATGCAGACTGCATATGTTTTTCTTTTCATGTTTTATATAATTCCCCTACTAGATCATAAACTCCACTAGAGCAGGGTTTGTTTCTACTTTATTCTCCATCCTATTAATATTGGTTGTTAATTTTCATGAAAATTGTTGAAATTCATTTGCTGAAATTAATGGACTGTATGTGCTCTGAGGCAATAAAAAGAGAAGGGTGAAAGCATGAGGAGCTAAGTTTTTTTCACCATGGTTAGTTCCATGTTGTGTGAGACGCTGACCACAGTCACAAAGGGACAGAGTCTCATGGACCTCATAAGACTTTAAGGCTTGACAGTGTGCTGGCCTAGAAGTCAGGCTGCTCAGGAATAGCAAACATGTGTGTGCATGTTTGTGCACATGTGCGCACATGTGTGCATGCACTTGCATGTGTGTGTGTCTGTCTGTGCACATACAAATATTATGAGTGCAGTTGAAACAATGAACAAAGCTCTTTGACAATAACTTTCTCAGAACAGTTTATTGGCAAGCTCAGTTTGTTCTGCAATTTCCTAATGAGACAGTTTTTAAATAAATCTGGAGTTGTGCCATAGGGAAAATCGGAAGAAGGAAGAATGCTTTCAATTCAGGTAGTTTGTCATAAAAGTATTCTGATTTTTTCCAGAAATCCATGAGGAACAATGTCCACATAAGAATCTCTCAAATAATGTAAACACAAAGCATAAAAAAATACCCAAACATAGTAGTTGTATCATTAGTCATGTTATGATTCCAAGAAAGAAGATAAACTGCTATTGGGTGTACTGTTTAGAGAAATTTGCTATGATGTCATGCATTGGATTGTATAATAATAACAGTCATGCTTTTTCCAAAACATAAATTCACTGATGGAAAATAAAGGTATCTTGTAGAATAGTGCAACGATTATTTCTTCTCTTGTAACACACATGATTACTTCACCCTCTGAGGTATGCATGTTGTAAGTCCTGTATTTATAGCAACACCTCAGATAATTACATAGTTTTAGGCATATATTTAGGCACAGAATTGCTGACTGCTCACATAAAGCCCACTTTTACTAACTCTTAGTCTCAGAAGAATGTAATGTATGTTTATGTTTTTCTTAAGGAGAAGAAAGTTCATGTTATTTAAAAGAGAAATATTATTTTAACAACCCAAACCAACTTGTAGGAAAGAAATAAAGCCTTTTAAAATTTGAATAAATGCCATCAAACCAATATGTTACTTGAATCAATATTTTACATGGTACATTCATTTTTTTGTCTCAGCCTCACATAACTCTCCAAATAGCTGCTGAGTTCAAGCTGTCTCAAGGGTGAAAGTATAAAGCTCAGTGTTTCTGTTGGATTTAGCTGAGCTCAAAGAGCATCTGGAATTGTTGGTCATGGCATTGCCTTGTAAACCCTCAAGGGTCTGTTTGAGCCCAGTTACACCAGAACAATTCAACAATTCAGGGTTTCCTTTTCTTTGTAGAATCATCTGCTTACATGGCTTAAATCTGAATGAATATAAGCATATTATCTTTTGGCTAAAAAATGGCAAAGTAATGTATAAGTGGTGATTGATTTTTTCCACTCATTTTAATATTTTAATAAATTGTATAATATGTTCCAATTCCACTTGCTTTAAAATAGTTCTATGACTAAATAGTTATGCAAAGAAAAAGATTTCAAAAGCACTATTTTGAAATATCTTTAACAAACCAGTTTGTTATCTATATTTGAACTTTAGTTCAGTGATTTACAGTTCTGTGTTGTTCACTTAATCTTTTATTACAAGAATGGATCTCAGCTTAAATGTTCTTACAGTCCACACATACAAAAATGCACCAGCAAAGAGATACAAAGAAATATTTGATATTCATATTCACTATTTTGAATGACAATATATCCTGGGTGATTATTTCACTCTGTGTGTGTGTGTGTGTGTGTGTATCTGAACTAATCAAGTTGTATACATGAAGTATGTGCAGGATTTCTGTATATCATCTCTACCTCCATAAAGCTATACAAATATATAAAGAAAAATACATTATTAGCAACATTAGCATTGTTACAAATTCATCTGTATATGCTGTGTACCAAAGTTTGTACAGTTCAAATCATATTGAGAGCTTTCTCTTTACCAAAAGCTTCTGGAAAAACTACTATACCTAAAAATAAAAAAGAAAAGAATAAATTCAGAACACAGTAACAAGAATGAAGGTATAGTTTATTCTCTTTCTTTCCAGTATTTAATACTTACTGTTCCTTCTCCTTTTTGTAAATTCAGAATTTGACTCTTCCAAAGTTGATGCATATGAGAAAATGGAAGCCAGAAAGGACTGGAAAGTGCAGTACATGTTTTACTTCCCTTGTTCTAGCATTACAGCATTAAAAACTTCTGGATTTGAAAGTTATTGATGCAAATTAACCACTAAAAAGACAACATCCCAATGTTCTGGGGGTATTTTGTATAATCTAACTACAACAATAAATCTAAGAATAATAATGCATACAAGGTAAGTAAATTCCTCTGTTTGAGTGTATTATAAGTCATATGTAAATGTATTAATATAAGAAAATTATTAAAAAGATGAAGCAATTCTGCTCCTACAAAATTCTTGACTTGTTTTTGGAAACATGCTAACTCTGGGGACATCTAACCTGTAATACACTATTCTTTTGTCAGGTTCAATAATTTTTCTGGCTAATCATTTGCACCTCCTTGCTCATTCTTTGATGTGTTGAGCCTTGACCAGTTCTTTGGCCTGAGATATTGTCTGTCTTTTGAGTGGTTCCTTTTGGTAAAATGAAGGATGACTCATGGTTATCATACACGAGTAAACTCATCTGACATACGCAATTCTTTTCTGCCATTAAATCATGAAGCATGTGCTGAATATTTCTGCAGTAATTATTTTTCCCTATTTGTGTGGCTTCAGCTCTGACCCTTTGGTGACCCCGAGGACATATATCAAACTCCCCTGGAGATGGACTTAAAAGCTTCTCTCTACTTAAAGGAGTTGCAGGAATCCATTCAGCCTAGACCCTTCTAGTGGGGTCAGAGGGAGGGAGTGGGCTTGAAACAAGATTTCCTATTCAAAATCCTGTCTTCCAACTCAACAAACTGCCTCTGTCTCAACTTCATCCCTGACCTGTCAAATTTGAAATTCATTTTATGCAGATTTATTGTC
The DNA here is from genome assembly GCA_004027455.1 of Hydrochoerus hydrochaeris. Taxonomy (NCBI): domain Eukaryota; kingdom Metazoa; phylum Chordata; class Mammalia; order Rodentia; family Hydrochaeridae; genus Hydrochoerus; species Hydrochoerus hydrochaeris. The sequence continues at coordinate 138,550 of PVLA01001007.1, read as the reverse complement.
TAAAATCTTTATCTGAAGTTGAAAGTAAAATAATTGCATTTGCAACTTTGCTGCATAATTGCATTTGTGCTCTGAATTAGGGTAGCCATTGTAACTAAACTACTGAAGGTAAGCAATTTATTCAAAATAATACACCATGGTATCTGTTGTTATGTTGACAACAAGTTGGGGAGAAAAATCACCTGTATGTTCCATGGGAAGAACACTGATACAGAGAACAAATTTTGGAAAAAGAAGAAGGTCAAGAGTCCAACAAGGAGAAACTTGTTGGCTACATTACATTGAAGTTTTTGCTGAATTTTCAATCATGGAAGGGGGATTAGTTTTCACTGGACAGAAACACCAACAGTCTCGAGTACCTAAACTATAATATAGCAAATTCTATGGTAACTATCTCCCTGTAGGTAGTTTACTTCTGCCTCCATAATAATAACAGAAGTGGTTCACATTTTCTCTCTTTATTCAAAGAAGAAAATTGATATATGGAAAACTAATTTTTTTGCAAGAATAAGTTGTTAAGTAACAAAGCAAAAAAGGTGTGTGTGTGTGTGTGTGTGTGTGTGTGTGTGTATTTTCCCAAAGCTTGCTGTTTTAGAAACATCTTTTGCTTCTTTATGGACTAGGAAGTTTTATCTTACAAAAAGAATAGTTATAAAAATAAAAAAAAAGATTTCTGTGGTCCATATAAATCCTGTGAACATATCGTGTTTCATCCAACAATCACCTACGTGTTTTATTTTGTTAATATCCATGCATTTAATGTTTTAGCTACTGTCATTCTTATATGAAATAGGCATGCAATTAACATGGATATGTTCTTTATTTTATTTTAAGAATAAAAACAAAATTTCAAAACAAAATAATAGGAGAGTAATAATTGTTAATGCATTGTGTACTGTTTTCTTCAAAGTAGTTAGAGCACAAGATGCAGGCCTGAAAATTTTCCAAATGATCTTAGCACAAACCTTTCCTTACAGTGTTTGAAGAGAAACTAGTAGTACAACTATTTTAACATCTTGCTTTTGTTTTTATTTTTCTTTTCCTTTCTTTCCTTTTCCCTTTCCCCCCATCCCAGTTTCTTTAATTTCTGGGTGCAAATGAAAATCTGCTTTTGAGCAGTAATCAGGGAAAGTAAAATATAAAACCAAAGAGCTAAACCTGAGTAAAATATTTCTAGATCAACTACTTTTGACTAATCTAAAATAATTGTGCCCAGAATGTCCCAGCTGGGGACCAGAGAAGCAATAACCCGCCAGTGTGATCGCAAAGTCGTGGTAGGCAGGTGTGAGGGAAGGACGGAGATTGGAATAAGATAAGATTCTTACGTCTCTTAGCATGGAACAAGCTTTGCACCTTAAGTTCTCTGTTTTGTAAGTTTCAATAACATTAGTTTAAGAAACTACTCATTGCTTTTCAGTGAATGTATCTTGCTTGATCGACAGCTTTCGTAGGCAGTCACAAAGCCACAATTTATTGACATCATGAAATTTAATTTATGTGCCAGTCACACACAAATTATGTGAACTGTGATACATTTTCATTCACTCTTTCAAATACAAACACATCCTGTACATTTTAATATGAAGCTATAGACATAATCTTCAGGTTTTTTAGTATTTCAGCTGATGTTTTCGTTGCCTTTTGGGGGAAGTGTGCAGATGATACACCACTTCTTTATAGTTAATTACTGCCTTTGGGTCCAAAGTCATTTTCTTGCCTGAAGAAATTTTGCATGGGTATACTTAAAATGTACAAGATTTAGCTAGGAAGTAAATTATTAAATTAAAAGTGAATTGCCATGACTTTCAGGTCGCTAATTGATCTTATTCTGACATGATGCCTAATCTGTTTAGTATTCTCACTAAACATCAATTTTAAATTTACCCCTTCAAGATAAAGCATTCAGCAAAGAGAATAGTTTAAATACCTGGTTTTCTTTCCACAGTTTGGATTACTCAGGGAGGAAGGAATGTTACTGTGAAATGAGATGCAAGTTGGTAATGACTATTTGGTGAGAGCTGTCTAGAGAAGAACTGAGATGATGCAATTCCTAGGGAGTTACCTTCCTGCTTGAAGAATATTTTCATTATGTTACCCTTCTCTATGTCCTAATTTCGCAGACTATGACCAAAATCGCAAGTTTGGCATCTCAAGTCTCTGTGCCTATAACAATTTTTCCCAACTAGTAGCAGATTCATTTCTGCTAAAATTCTATTACTCTAAGCTATTTATCTCAAGGATTGTAGCAATTCTGAAAACAGATCAGCAGCTTTCAGTGTAATCTTACTTCATCTAACTGGAAGAAAGTCCACTTCTGGTAAATCCTGCAACTGGTTGTGACAGGAATAGAAAATTCTATTTCAGTACCTTGCAGATTGTGACACAAGGCATTTGGATAGAGCTTTGAATTGTTTGCATTATTTTTGTGTTTTTTTATCTTAGTCTTACTGTTAGCTTTTGTTCTATTTCATTTTCAAAGAAGATTGAAAATTATAGCATTTGTATTTTCTACAGAAATAAATTAAAATAAGGTTCTTTCAAATGTTTACTGAATATATAAATTAATATAAACAAAGACTTTTGGAAAGTGTTTTGACTTTGTTACAGTTAAATAAAATGTATTTTTAAACAAATGCTGAATTCTACATTCATCTATATTCAGTCAGAAATAATTACAAGCAGACACATATTCCTATTCATAAGCTGGTACTGCAGATGCTAATGCTGAAAGCAAAATATATCCACTGCATCTAATTATATATCTGAGAAAGAAGAGAAAAGGCAGAGAAACTGAAAACAGAGATGGCAGCAGAGAAGAAGGAAAAAAGCAAGAGACAGAGGAATTAAAAACATTTAAACTACATTTACTTTAATAATATGCAATAGCTCAAGGAAATGATTTAAAGCTTAAGTTTTCCAAGAAAGTTAATTTAAATAAATTTTAATTGAAATTTTAATTTAAATGAGAAAAGACATTCTTGAAAAATATCTATCCCTTAATAGAGTTCAGTTGCAAAGAAGAACTAATTATCAACTTTATAAGGAACCTAATGTTTTATCCAAGACTACAAAGCCAGGAAATACTAGAACCATGTCTGTGGCAAATAAAAGAGATAAAGGAAGTAAGAAATACTCCACGGGAGTTTCACATTACAGATTTTGTTGACTGAAATTCACATCTTCTAAATATTATTTGAAATGTTTAACAACCCCTGATGAAAACTCTTTATGGAAGTATTAAAAACAATACCTCATTGATCATTAGCTGTTGTAAGCATTGTAAAGCAGTGAGTCCCATCTGGATGGGACGATTTGTCATTCTTTTCTCCTGTCACCTGTCACCTTTCCCTCCTGCACTTACCCCATGTGTCTATCTCTTCCTCTCTCCTTCCCCTCCTCCTTCTTCTCCCAATCATAATGGCCATTATTTATTCAACAATGAGTAGTCCTCCTACTGTTCCTGTCACAAGCTGGATATTTACATGTGGAGTCTGGCCTTGTCTCCTAAGCTATCCCCCACTGCAACATTTATTCCTCTCATTTGTAAACAACAGCGTTCAGCCGCGAAGTGGAGTGCAGGCTCACTCCCGGCCCGGCCGCCCTCCTCCCACGCGCCGTGTTACAATATTTTGCAAGTGGAATAAACATTTGTAACAAGGTCAATGCCTATGCTGGCCCAGAATAAACAAATGTGGATTTCTTTTTAACTCTGAATGCTAGGGTTTGGGTTATTTCATATGACTTGAACTGTAGGAAGTCAGAGGAGAATAAAAACATTGAATATTTGCTACACTTAGTAATAATCTTGAGTTCTGGATGCCAAAATAAGCAAATATTTCTTTGAACTCGATAGCCTGGCTACAAATTGTTTTTAACCATTTTTACTGATTCATAACGGACTAAATAAGCACCCAAAGAATTGGAAACAACAAACAAACATTTGAACAAATAAACATTCCACTTTGATTGAGTTATGCTATTTTAAGAAGTAATAAACGTGTACTAATTAACTCTCTACCACATGTAATTAAAATTTTAACAACCTAGGACTAGACAATCCACTTTTATTTTATTTGAATTAAGAGTTCTATAAATGTAGTTAGAATATTAAATATTTTCAAATTTTGTAAATTTAAAGGGGGCTTTAAAATTAGGCATATTTTGGTTTTTATTTTATAGTAGTTGCAGAAACTTTTATTGTTAAAAAGATTAGTGGCATAAAAATAGCTTATTATAACTAAGTAGACCATAAGTTTAAAGAGGTAATATATAACCAGTTAAATAAAAGAGCTGAAAATAATGGAAGAGATCACTGAAATCTATGAAACTTGCTGCTGGTCAGAGCTCACTGCACAGCGCTGGCAGAATAGGTAAATGCAAATGCAAACAGAACCTGTATGCAGAAATCTCACCTAGAACAAGTTTGCTTCTGTTGCAAATACGTGCAACTCAAACACAACGAAGTTTGTTTCTCTAGTCATAGATAATGCCATTCTCTGAGCTCTTGTTCAGGTACCTGTGCTGACAGAGAGTCTGCCATTGTTGACACATGACTAAACGTGATTATCTCCACTGCCAATGGGAGAAAAGCATTCTAGGTTTTAACAGTGAAGACAGTTCTCCTCTCGTATTTCTGGTCATGGGGAGTAACATGGAATACTGGTACCAGCTGCACTGTGTTTAAATCACTTCCCCACAGGTTGCCTCTGATCAAGTACAGCAACTTTACTAAGGCAGGAAAGTCTCTGGGATACAAGAACCTATGATGCACAACTTTGGCTCAAAATTTCATCTCACTGCACTGATGAAACTTTCTTTGAATTGTAATAGTTTGAGACTTTCCAAGATAGTTTCCCTTTTTTTTTTTCTCTTTCCTCCTGTAAGGGCCATATCTGTACCAAGTTCTGAGCATCTTCTAACATATTTTGACTCTATTTGCCTTTAGTTGACCTTCCTCAATAAATCACCTAGTGTCTAAAGTCTCCACTGTCTACATCTCAGAAGACTCAAACTAGTGCCAGAAAACACACAGTAAATCTGTTCTTTGGAATAGGTTACAGCCTTAGAGACAAGCAAAGGGGATGCCATCAGTAAGAATATGGGAGACACAGATAGCCTTTACCAAATGGCATACTCTAATCACTAGTGGTTTTTACCAAAAGTCAACTAGAAAAATATTCAGGGGAAGAAAAATACCTTACATATTTAATAACTCAGGCATTTCAAATATATTAGAGCAGCAATTTTTGGAAGTCCCCAGAGTTTATTGTTGCAATTTGGAATTGTCACTTTGCAGAAAGATAATGTGAAAGAATTTAAAGACTAAAAGGTGGGACCCCCAAGGAATTTTGTGGTAGCTTGCAAAAATTCACTTATACTGCTGTAGAATAGAGAGCACAGTTAATTCCACAGGAAGTCCAACAGTCAGCACTGCAGAGTTCCAGCAATATTTACATGCCTAGCTAAGGCAGGTGCATTGTATCAGAATCAGGGCCTTGATGGGGGACCCTAAAAGATGAGATAAAGACTTCTAAACGAGTGTACTCTTCTGAAGCTGTTGTTCATCTTGTTCTTGCTGCTCTAAACAATCTGTTTGCACAGTTGGCAAACTTTGTATGAAGAGGACTTCTCTGGATGATGCTGAAGAGAGCATTCTTCTGTGAGAGGAAAACATTCCCCTCAAGAGCTTCTCTGGACTCTTCTACTCATCAACCCACTAATGAGGTTAAAGCTCAGGATGAGTGGCCTGCAGACTGCTAGACCAAGTAGGAGGAAAAGTGTTATACATAGAAAGCAAATGTAAATTATATAGCACTAACATGAACCAGGAAAAATCGCTGGCATTGGATTTTGAAAGAGCTTGATACAAGACATACAATTTGGTAAGTATGGTTTCACTGGTTTAAAGTCACATTCTAGGGACACAGGAAATTAACACTTTAGGAAGAACTTCATGGAAGGGGACACACTTAACATTACATGCCTCTCATATGGGGCCATGGCCAATGTTGAGCAAAGTAGACCATGTTGACAAATTAATAGTAGGGGAAAGAATAAATGAGCTAAGTAAGTGGGCACACTAAAATGAACATCTAAAGAAAATCACCAGATTATCTTCCATGTAAGGAAGCTCACACCATTTTAAAAGGCCATAAAAATCAAGGTAGTGAGAAGAAGCATCACACAGGAAGTCCCAGAGAGGTCCCGCTCTGCATGTACAGAGCTTTTTAACGTCCATAGATAATGATATTCCACAAGTTTATAGAAGTTAGATGGGCTTTCTTGACTGCCAGAAAGCCAAAATCACCATTTGAAAGCCAAGGTTAAAGGAGTGGACTCAACTGTTGATTGACAGCATTTTAGAGAAGATACAGAGACAATGTCATCCCAGTGTGTGTATGGGAGGGATAAATGATTAATGAAAAGCAGAACTACTTAATGTTTACAATGAGAGAAAGACAAGAACAAAAAGGAAAGAAGGTGGTTGGAGAAGTCAGCACTGTCTGATTAGTTCTCAAACCTAAGCCATAACTGACTAATGAAAGATGCATTCATGTGAAGGAAGGACCCTAATACACTGCAGCAAGTATTGAGGGTAATTACTACCCAACTCCTACACTCTAAATAACCTACATTCTTTAATTCTCATGGGTACAGTTAATTAAATAGGATAGCAGATTAAGACATATAAGGGTCATAAAGCACAATGATTTACACGGGTACCCAGAGATCTCACTGTCATCAAGAGTCCCACTGTAGAAGAAGATACCTAGAAGCTGGAATAATTCCCAGATAGGGTGTTGGTATGTAGAGTACGAGGTATTACAGGTCAAGGCCAAACAGACAATATGTCACCATCTTCCTAAATAGCCAAAATTTTAAATCAAAACTTTATATTTTCTAGGTAAGAAGGATGGTGCAGATTAGTGTTATTATTAAAAAAAAATCTTCAGCACAGTAGTATCTGTATCATGTCTGTTTAATTCACCAGTCTGGACCCTGCAGATGGATTCTTTAAAATGTATGTAAACAACCACAGGGTTAATCAATTCCAACCCTCAACCACCATAATGTTTGTGGTATCATTTTTAGAGTACTATATTAAGACTTCGATTTTTAGCTATTGAACTATTGATGAGATAAACATATTTCTTAAGTGTTAATCAGCAATGAATATCAGAAACTCTTTGCTTTGATTGTAATGGACAACAGTGTTCATTTAAAACCTATCTCATGGGTGTGTTAATTGTCCTGCCTTAAATCACTAAGTTGTCTAAAGAAACTGAGGCCATTCAGATCTTCTGAAGAACATGGCTCTGCATTGGAGGCCTCGGTACAAAATGAACGAGAAGTGCTTAGTATTCTCCAGGCTTTAACAAGACACGTGCTTTGCAAACATAGAAGATAAACTTTACAAATATGCCAAAAACATTTTTCAGTGAATATTAACATGTTCCTATGATCAGGAGTATGGTAAATTCTGTCCTCAAACTAAACAATAAATGATTCTTTATCCTATACTACAAATAAGGAATTGTAGAGACTGATAAGGTCATCTAGAATGCTATAGGCAACATAGTCTATATCTAGAACTATCACTTACTTTCACAACCCAGGTGACTTAGAAGTGTCTATCTATGAATTAAGCTTAAAATACTGCAGAGTTCTGCATTAGCTCCAGCTGCAGTACAAGTGTTATGTTTTATGCCTGGATATTGCCGCCCCCCCCCAAAAAAAATAACCCTCACATCTTTTTAAATGGGCCATTTTAGAGGTAACTGAACCTAGGGTTTGTGACTGGTTCATGGTTCAATGCTAGAATTCAGAGTGTTGGCATTAAGAGTGGGCGAATGCTGGATCAGTGCACTGATTGAATTGACAACACCCTAATCCCAGTAGACTGGTTACAACACAAGGGACAAAAAGAGCCTTGTCCTCTCCTGCTCTTTCTCTCTCTCACTGATTTTGTGGTCTTCCACTGCCCTGAACTGTAGCCCCTCTGCTAGGTGCCACCTTGCCTTGAAGTCGGATGATCAGGACTGAAACCTCTACCGACCATAAACTAAAGAAACATTTCCCTTTTACCTTTGAGTGTCAGGTGTTTTGTCTCAACAATGAAAAAAAAAATAACTAAGACAACAAGTGTTTAATATGATACAGCAGATCATATTAATGGAGATCATAAAAGGTAAAGGGCAGATCTTATGAAAAACTTGAGCAGAAGTGTTGTATTGCAGACAGCTTGGATTCTGGAAAAAGATGCTAAGTTATCTTAAGCAGAGCTGCATTTGTCTTTTACTACACATCCTTTAACAGGTCACTAAGCACTAGAGAGATGTAATGCTTGGACTGTGGGACACCACATGCCCACATATGTGGAACTGCTCAACCATTTTGTTGGTTCTATTACAAAGACAAAGCTATATGGCCTAATGAAGCCTATTGTGTGACCCTGTCTGGGGTCATGTCTGAGCAGGAAGAGAGAGTACTTGTAAGTCACAAATGCGAGTACCCAAGACACTATGTAATTCACAATTGCCACAGACCTGTCTTCTACCTCACACTTATGAGCGAATTGGGAAGTGGGGAGGGAGTTCTCGTATGATGCACTGAGAGAGATCTCTTTTACTGCAAATCTCTTTTACTGCATTTACTGATGGATTAGCTCAGTGGGTGAGTACAAGCTGAAAGTAGCTGTGGTTGAATTCCAGGCACATTTAGGGACTTCCTTGAAATAAACTCAGTGGAGAAAATACTTCTAATGGGCTGAACTGTGACTGGTGCATATAGTTATCCATGCAATGTGAGAAAAAATGTGACCTCAAATTGAGGTTATTTCTCAGTGACACATCAGCTGGGATTCTAGTTAGGAGCTTAGAAGAATAAAAGCTAGGCTTCTAGTTAGGAGCTTAGAAGAATAAGAACAAGAAAATCAGAGATAATCGCATCTGAGATACAAATATGTGACCGCAAAATGGAATGTTATGAAAGTCTGAAATTTTATGTCATGTGAAAATGCCAACTAATCATCGTGTTATAGACACTGAACAACTAAGTATTGAAGATCCTAGGTCTGTTAATTCCAGTTAGTCTTCATCATTGGCCATTCCAGAATCATCTTGGGGGCGATCACAGTAAATATATTTACCACAGTGGCAAAGACAAAGGGCCCCTATGCATCCAACGATGAACATACAGCCTTGAGCATTTTTGCCTTCAAAAGTCAATAGCTACCATGCTGAGCACCTAATATAGCACTAATCACAGGACAGTAGAAACCAGACTACGCTGAGCCATTTTGACAGTGGAAGATGTAATGGTTGCTCTAGACTCAGAGATAAAAATAGTGGATATCAATGTGATTCTTTTTTTCCGATTTGCTTCTTAATCCTGCAGATCTTCAGACAGTACCATACTGTATAGACTTAATGGAGTGCATGGGATTCTACTCAAAATAGCACAGAACCAAAGTCCTCATTCCATAACACTGAAAGTGTAAGAGTAATTTTATAATCGTATGACTTATTGACCATATCATATACTATTCTATGCAGAAGAACTGGACTTTAGAGAATGTTTCTAAAATTATAGCTAAAGCACAAAGTGAAGAGGAATACTATGAAAATGTGTAGTTCTACCTTTGTGGATATAATAAGTACATGAAATCAAAGACGTTTAGTTGGTACTACATAGCTAACTGGAAAGTAGAAAGATTTTCAAAAACAAAAGAAACTGGAATGGTACAAGTACCACGTGTAATCAAATTTCATTAGACTACAACTGCACCTCTTTATTTTTATATTGTCTACCATGACTTTCACATTTCAATGGAAAATATAATTTTGACCAAGACTATGTACCACAGAAGCCTGAAATATTTTTTCTGCAGTCCTTAAAAAAAAAAGTTCCAAGGTCTGAGGTTTGATTGAAGTGTTTGAACAAGGAAAGCCTAATTTAAAGAAATTTAAACCATATGAATAGCTTAAGTATAATCCTGATTTTGTTTAAAGACTTACATAATGGTCACCTATTATTTTATTATGATTGCTCAAATTTGAATCCTTCATATTAGAAATTGCTATGTATAAGACTTTAGTGTACTGGGAATTTAACAATGAGAACTGATAGTTCATATGTTTTAGTTTGGCTTAAAAATACAGAAATGTGTAGAGTCAATGTAAGTTTCTGTATGTACTGAAGGTAACATTGAAATAAGGGCCTTTTAAAAAATCTGATTTTTTTTTAAATTCTCAGAGCCATCATAAAATAATTGCTTAAATAACATTTTTAATGGCAAAAAAGTAACTCCTTATCTCCTTTTAACCGGATATGCTATCCATTAGCATCATTATTTTTCACAATCTCCTTCTGTGGAGCAATGAATGTATTCCAAACCAAAGTCACTCCCTCATGTAACCGTAATTTTTTTTAAAAAAGAAAGCAAAGGAGGGAAGCAAAATCTCTGTGCTTCTGGAAACAATTATGCTGTGTGAGTCAAACTACAGGTCAAGGCTGTTTCGCCAGCATACCAAAGGGTGATGCTATTAAAAACCTTACCAACACAAAAAGCAGGAAAGTCAGAGCAAAAAAACAATTAAAAAGCTATCTATTGCAGACACTACAGTTTGATGCTATGTGGATGGTCTTCATTAATGGCTTCATACTGGAAGAAGTGTACTAAAGAGCAGAATTTATACCTTGGAAATCAAGAAAAGACTGGCTCTAATTATTCTGTAAGATCTGTGTGATTTAAGGAAACCTTTCAATAAGAAGACCATCAAAGGCCTACCCTTAAAAATGTGAAACTTTATATTTTTAAATGTAATAACAACTATCTATAATTTTTTCACCATACAACCAATGATAATTAGAATAGCATTGTTCTTGAGATAAAGGATAAAAAGTTTTAATTCCCATCCACTTCTTATAACACCATTATGTGTTTTCTTAGTTTGCTTATACATTAGATCAACACTAACCAGAATGAAATATATCTGGAAAACAGGATTTTTAATTTACACCGGGGGTTATTGGTACATTTGTAGATCTAAGTTTTTCTCACTTTGCTGTAACAGTGATAATATTTTGTAGTTCAATGTATTTATACATTTTATATATTTATCATTTCTTTAAAATTTAGTTTGACTGTTACGTATTCTTAGGATACCGAAACTTAATTTTCTTTGTGAAACCTGTGAGATGAGACAATAACTTAAGAGACAAAAATATTGAGAACTTAATTGCCTATGTATACACTAAGATGCACAATTTTATGTTCCTCTTTAAATTTTTATGAAGAGGGAAAACATATAATTATATGTGTTGGAAATAAAAATAGTTGCTTAAAAAGACAGGTTGATAAAAAGAAAGGCAGATAGATAGATAGATGATAGATAGATAGATAGATAGATAGATAGATAGATAGATAAATAGATAGATAGACACATATTACATGTATGTGCATGCATTTAACATATTTGAAAATCTCAAGGCCATTTTGGATATTTTATGATCAGGGTCCGAGATAAATGCTTGTACGTAGCATATGGAAATTCTTTCAACTAATTTTATAATGGTCATTAAAATTGAGACTAAGGTAAGTTCTAAGTAAAGATATTATCATATTTCTTTTAATAGTAAAATAACCAGTACTACCCTTTAAGCCAAATAATTAGTTTATTTTAGGACTGTGAAGAAAATAAGACTAACATGAGAGGCTAAGGTTTAAAAACATAATACTTCATCTTTGTAACATCTACCATTGTTAATTATACAGCCTTCATATTTCTTTTTTCCAGTAGGACTATTAAATATATAATAATTTGCATTAGAACAATAATACAATTAACACTTAGCAAATTTACTTCAGCTTGTAAAGAATTGCTGTATGTGTCCATTATAATATAAAAAATGGTTTTTAGAAGCTGGCCAATCTCACTGTAATTTTTATTAGAAATAAAAACAAAATATTTAATGATGATTAATGTTTTTTACCAGTAAAATAAATAATAAAAAACACAGAGCACATATTTTTGACAAAGAATTTATATCCATTACTTAAAATTTATTCATTTTTTCAATAATAAGATATAAACACTGTTCACAGAGGTAATTCATGGAGTTGAAAGAGATTCATTCATTCATCCCTTCGTTAATCAAATTTATATTGTTTTTATACTGAGTTTCAAACAGTGTATTAAATTATTAGGATATAGAAATAAACAAAACACATTCCCAGTTTTGGTAGACTTTTCTGGTGGAGAATGTCGACTTGTAAATATTCATCATTGTGCTTTCAGTTCTAAAATAAAAGCATGTCCAAAGCTTTCCAGATTCCACCAAAATAGTTTTTCTTACACATTTTTCTCATTTTCCTTAACTTTTAAGGAAATAAAAAAGCAGCATATTTCTAAAAATTTCTTCTTGTAGAATAACAAAATCCTTATTTTCCTGTGCTTCATGGTTGCTTTCATTTGCACTGGCAAGTGTGGCCATGTCCTTATATCAGTTAACCATCTCCAGTACTCTGTAAGCCTAGTAAACAAAAGACACTGAATCAAACCTGCTAATCAAATTAAATTATTTATGCTAAAATTATTTTCCAAATGACTCGACCTGAAAACTATACAGTTTCCTTAGTGTTGCTCTACTTTAAAACATTTAATTTTGAATATTTCTGCAAATAGTTCTAAATCCTTGCATTTAGATATTCAATGAACACATCAGGACATAATATAAAAAATTGTACTATTATCTGCTTTATTTTTATGTCCCTTTGTACTAAAGTTTAGTGCTTAGAGAACTGTATATGAAGTGGAAATCCACCTACCCTATTTTCTGGATGATGTGAAAGTTTCTTTTAGTAGATTGAAAGAAGAAAGGGACAAAATGAAAAAAGGAAATGTTTCAAAAACAAGATAAAAAACAATTGAAAAACCTATCAATGTGGAAATCATTGGTTCTAGGAGCAAATGTGAAAAACAATGTAATCTGAAGACAATAAACTGTAGTTCAGGTCAAAATGATCAGTCTTATTTTCTCTTGAGCAACACAGGAAGTAAGGGGACATTTTCATTAATTCCATCTGGCTCACAGATGTCGTTTATTGTGAAAGTTGGAAAATGTATGAAAACCTTATGGCTAATCTGCTTTGCAACACATTTATTTTTATGCCGAGATAAAGGACCGACAAGATATTATAAAAGCATGTTTGCGGAGGCTATTTTTACATGTTTATTGAACCATAAAATTTATTACTAAATTGTCATTTGTCCAAGTAGTGAATCTAATCTAAAATAACCTTGAGCAATATTTTTTAACCAGGCCAAAGGATGACGTCTGATTAAAATATTTTTATTTGATTTTATTACAAAGAGCTCTATGGGTTTACACAATGGTAGTGTTAGGGAAAAACCTTCCCATTTAATAACAGTCCTGACAAATTGGGGCTCATCATTTCTCTTGAAATGCTATTACGTTATTTGTTTCCATCAAGTTTGCTTCCAAGAAAACATTAAGTATGTATATCTTTCTTATCTTCTATAATGTGTATATATATATATGACACTCTAAAAGATTTGATTGGCTATTTTAATTTTTATAATTTATTATAATATGTTTAAGACCATACTCTTTGTTTTGAAAAATTGGTATATATACAAAAAGTCTCTTGATTATTTTTACTCCCCTTTACTCCACAACCCTACTTAAAGTAAAATTATTTTCATGTAAAGTAGAATTTGTAAAGAACAGACCTCTAAGATTCACCTGCATCCTGCTTTCTCACCATGACTCTCATGCATTACATTCAAGATATTTGTTGACAGTAGATAGCTGAACTCGCCTATGATACCTGATATTCTGCTGAGATAATAAAGTTACCATTCTAGAGGTGGAATTACTGGCTTTTACTCCCACTGAAGCATAGATTTACAAACATACCTATGGATTATGAATAACTTGTTCTCCAACCATTCCAAAAGATGAATAAACACTTCTAATAAATTTTAACTTGGTAAATGAGTGATACATTCATCAGTTGATGGGCATTTGGGTTGTTTCCAAGATTTATCTACTATAAATTGTGCTGCTATAAATATAAGTTCATATATATGGCTGTGGTATGATGCTTTTAATTCTTTTGAAAACTTAGCAAAAAGGGGAATTCCTGGGTCAAATGGAACCTCTAGTCCTAGTCTTTTTAGGAATCTCAACACTGATGTCTACAGTCCACTGATGTTACAGCAATTTTCATTCCCACCAATAGTGAAGAAGGGTTTGTTTTCCCCATAGCCCCACCAGCATTTGTTACTGGTTGATTTCTTCATAACAGCTATTATTTCTGGAGTGAGATGGAATTTCAGCACTGTTTTAATTTGAATCTCTAGAATGATTAGTGACATTGAAAATTTTTTCATGTATTTGTTTGATATTTGTAGTTCTTTTGAGAAGTCTGAGAAAAAAAAGATAAAATGAAAACAACTTTTTGTAAATAAGGAGAAGAGAGCTTGAACAAGGAGATGGGAATAGGAAAAAAGATAAACTAAAATATATCATGTATAGGCACAAAGTCCCTATGATGAATGTGACCATTTTGGATATATAAATTGTACCAGTAAACTTGATAAAATAAATGAACAAATAGGTGATGTTTTGCAACACTAGTAGTATCTGATACAGAACATGTCATAGGATCACAACTGAGCCTATGGTCTGTCTCTGTCTCTGTCTCTGTTGCTCTCTCTCTCTCTCTCTCTCTCTCTCTCTCTCTCTCTCTCTCTCTCTCTCTCTCTCCCTTCTTCCCTGTGGGATTGTGGATGATCATTGCCCAACAGAAAACTTTATGGAAGAGATCTCATCTGCAAAGAAGGGAAAAAAGAGTAGGAAAAATTGCAAAATTTTGTAGGAAAGCACCACCTGAATAAAGCTGCAGCAATGAATCTGTTTAATGACAAGGCAATGTTACATTTCTGAAAAATCTTCACAAGGGGGCAAAAAACAAGTGTCATTGGAGATGTTTCTTGTTAAAGTGGCAGGAAAAAAATTCCATTGAGCCAGATGATCTCAGTGATTCTATTCATGCAGAGAAACTCATTCTGCAAAATAACCCTCCCCTGTTTTCCCCTTACACCAGCCCTGAAGGTTTTTAAAGGTAAATGCGGGTTAATTTGCTATTTTCCATTATATTGAATATGTTCTCTTTATTTTGTATTGCATTACAGTATTGTAACCATTTCTGTACAAATATTTTTGGGTTGTAGAATGTAATATCTGAGTTTCCATTATTATCTTAGGAAGAAATTGGTCTTGATATACAAGTGCTTTGGATTATAAGCATATTTCCAGAAGGAATTATGCTTGCAAACCAAGATATACGCATCCTTTCTTGTCTATCAGCTGAAAGGAAAAGTTGGAAATTCAGAAAATACTGCTGAATCCAACAATCTACACTGTCACTTGCAAAATTATAGGCATACCTGTATATTTTCTCAGTGTCAAACAGAAGAACATAAACTATTACATGTAGTTTTAGATGTGGCATCTGTGCTGAGATGAATTCTCAGGTCCAATGAGTGCAGAATTATAATAATATATGACATCCTCTTTAAATCAACAAGGTTATGCATAATTATGGTCCTACTGAAACTTAATTATATGTTTAGTATGCAAAAATAGAAGTGAAAAGCAAAAGCTAGAGATGAGTGCAAGAAATAAAATAAATAAATAAATCTCTGTGCTTTTTCTGTGCCTTACATGCTACAAAATTGAAATTTTGATTTTATTATTTCACACATTCTTTTCATTTCTTTGAACAATATGTATTACATTTCCTAGACAACTTGTATATTGATAAAATAACACCAGGAATTCCATTGCTATATTTGAAAGCATTTAAACATGGTATGATTAAACTAAATATCAGTTTTATTTCATCAGGATAGGTTTGTGACTTCTCTGAACACTTCAGTGCATAGCTGAGGCAGTGACAGGCTTTTTTTTTTTTGACAAATATTCATTTGTCTTCTAGGAAAAATGGATTGAAAGTTAACAAAGAGAATAATAGCTAAATGTATAAAATATACCACCAGATCCATGTAGCCAAGGCTGTAAGTTAAAAACAAGCTTCCGATCTCTTCACAATACTGCTAACCTTCTGAAACACAACAAGTAACAATGCAAAGGCCTACAACATTCATTACAGTTTTCCAATATAATTAATTACTTGAAGCTGCAGGCCTAGGACAATTTTAACTCTTTGAAACTAACATGTTTAATCTTCTGTAGTGAACAAGTCTATGGTCAACTGAAAATCAATAACAATACTCTTATCTTCATCATTTGTTTGCCTTCTCTAATTCAGATATCATAATTCTATTACTGATCAATCTGTTATGCTCTGTGGCAATTTAAAAATATGAATATCAATTTCAGTTACTTGCAAATAGTTTATGAGAACTCATGAAAGTTTTTCATCTATTTTTAATGTTCTTGACAAGAGTTACCCAATTCATCCCTTCCTTACAAACTTGTACTGGTATCTTTGCTTATGAAAGATATGCAGACAAAGAGTTAGAAAAATCTCCAAAGGATTTGTTGTTGTTATCTTCAGTTTTTTGGTGTAACCATGAAACATTAATAACGGAAAATATTCTGAGTAAAATATAATTGCATTATTTCAAATTTATGCTTAGAGCAGCTGTTTTTCATCATACACACCTGCATGGTGTTAAGGAAGAAGAGGTTTTTAAAGGAGAGCTCAAAACCTTACATTCATTTTCTTCCTTGCAGCTCAAATTCTCACTCCCTGATGTGTGTGTTCAGCTGGTTTCTTCAGACGGTGGTTTCAGTCTCACTGACCTTGGTTGCCTAGTTACAAAATCCTCTTTGTGATTGGTGAGATGCTTGTCTTGATAGAAAGCAAAGGATTTATTTTTTCTTAAAGTAAATGTAAGAGAGTTTCTATTTCAGAGAACAACATATTAAAACCAGTATATCTTGTTAAATTTAGAACTTGTACTTAAGGAATAAAATTATGAATCGGAATTTTTCCTATTCAAATTCTATTTAATATTACCCACATTTATTTCCTGTTCTAGGAACGAAAAAAAAAAAAAACTCAGACAACTATGGCTGCAACTGGAGCTACTTAGAAAATGAGCAAAGTCTAGGAACATAAAGTGTAATTATAAGAATATGTTACAGGTATTTATCATATATCATTCTGAAGATAATTATTCTTAAATGAATCAGCCATTTATAGTGCACTTAGTTTTGCCATCCTTTCCATAAATGATTGTGAAATGAACTACATTTGTAATAATTTGGGCACTGGAAAATATCATCCGTGATGTATACTATACTTCATTTTGTTCATTATCAAAGTGTGTTTCACTCTCTAAACTTTCACAGACTTATACTACTGTCCACACAGATGGTTTCCCAGATAAATAATTACTCAAACTTTTTAATCTAATTTTCTCAACGTTTTCCCCCAGATAATCAGATTTACTAGTGCAGATAGAGTGATTGAATAGTGATTTCTGTGACTTGGTACATATACACTAATATAATAACTTATTTATTGTGAAAATGTGAGTACATGATTCTGAAGTTTACCTTATATAGGAGCCAATTGGCAAACTGAGCCACTGTCAAATCAGGAAAATGGTAAACATTATATCATAGTGCATCGGCTAGTTGGACTCTTAAGCATGCAGTCCCACTGAAGTTAGTATAATTGGTGCCAGCTGCTTACCTGATTTTCTTTTCTCTTTCTCTTTCTTTCTTTCTTTCTTTTTCTTTCTTTCTTTCTTCTTTCTTTTCTTTCTTTCCTTCCTTCCTTCCTTCCTTCTCTTCCTTCCTTCTTCCTTCTTCCTTCCTTCCTTCCTTCCTTCCTTCCTTTGCTCTTTCTTTTTTCTTGTTTTGAACCAGAACCAACTCAACTTTAAAGTAATGCTACTAAAGAGACTAAAGAGCAAGGCCAGTATACACATTGTATTTCTCTGAAGCTGTGTCCTTAAAGCAGCCCATCTGGAGGCCATGATGACTCAGCTCACTGGTACCCACACAGGAGTGGGTTGTTTGACTGCTGAAAGGTGGCTGAATTAATGAAGCCAAAACAAGCAAAAAGTTAAACTTTTTTTCATTTTAAAACTTTTTTGTTATGGAAGAACAATTTCCTTTTAGTTACGTGCAAAAGACTTCATCTTCCTAACATTTTCTGTAACCTAATATACTTGCTTGTTTCTAAGGTAACCAAGGGCTTTGGGTCTCCAAACTTTAACTTCTCTCTATTTTTTTCCTTCCTTAATCCATTAAGTAAATATATTTTTACAACAATGTGAATTTTAGATAACATTTTTCCTTCCCCACACAAATTTTTCGTCATATAGGCAAAAATTTTTCTTCAGACATAGCTCTGATATTATCTAAGCTGTACTGCAAATCACACAACTACTTAATATCCAATATAGGTATGAGGTTTTTTATTCCTGGTTAATGATATTTCTCTTCAATGACAAAAAGACCTTCTTGTCTATTTTGTCAAAAGTGATTTTTTAAAAAAAGGTAATATTTTAAGTAAACTGTAAAATTTCAAGCTATTTAGAGAAAGCATTCCAAGAATATTAAATTGAATTTTGTTCAATTAAAAGGGTAAGTTTCAGCAGGCAGGGTTGTGCACACCTGCAATCACAACTACAAGCAAAGCTTGAGGTATGAGGATTGAATTTTGAGGTCAAACTGGGCATCTTAGTGAGACACAATCTCAAAATAATAATAAAAAATTAAAGGGCTGGGGATATAGCCCAGTGATAGAGCATTGGGTTCAATCCCTCAAAGTACCAGAAAAAAAAATATGTATATATATATATATATATATATATATATGTATAATATGCATACATATATATGTAAAATAGATAAATATATAAACAAAAAAGAAAGCTTAATTTAGTCAACAGAGAAGGACTCCTAAATGTGCTAAACATATTAGGGAGCATGCAGAAAATTAATTGAGCAGTAATTTAACCACAAGACTATCATAAGAACGGTGATACTGAAAACAGAAATAATCAGGTCATAGAAAGAATGAAAGTGTTTCCCAGTGAGTCAAATTCAGAAAAGAAACAAATTTTAAAAATGGTGACAAAACAAAAATCAGGACTTGACAACCGGATACAAGAAATGTGAAGTATTGATACATTAGAGCAAACTCCATATTTTGATTAAAAATCACATTTCATCATACAAGAAGCGTTATTGAGCACACGATCCCGACCAAGTATTCTTCCACATGCTGCGATTAAGATCAGTGTGTCACACTTACAGATGGACAAGGTCGTCCTTACCACCTTCGTCAGCAGATCGGCATATTTCTTTGTACTTCAGCAATTTGTTTGAGTGGTTTTTTAACACTTAGTACATCTTTGAAAGGCATGAAGAGGAATAAGTTTGTGATTATAAAGAAAGACCCTGTACTCTAATGCAGACCATTTTATACATAAGTAATCTGATATCTCAAGTGATAAAAATGCCCTGATCATTTTTGTTTTTGAATTACCCCATCTCTTCTCTTACTGAAGGTCTCATAAATATCTTTTACTTTTCCATTACTAGGGAATCTTACTTCGTTTCAGTTTAAACTGAAGGAATCCCGAGTCAATAACTGAATTGTACATAGTGAAAATGGATGAAATCAGCCCTGCATAACCCAATAACCTAATTAATAGAATACTCTTCCCTCAAGTCCCTTTAAATTCAGAACAAATTAGATTCACAAAGAAAGAAATAATATTCACTTACATGCCACACCTCTAATATCTTTCTTATAATACAAATCCAGGATATCTTTGGCTAGATGAGGGCTAGCAGGTGCTGCTACAGCTGGGCTTTTCTTGGACCACAATTTTGCCAGCAGGTGAGATATGAATTTGGGGTATTTGTCAACAGGGAGAAAACAAGAGTTTCTCAAAGTTGGCACTATTGACATATTGAACCAGATAATCTTTTGTTGCAAGTAACACTGTAAGATATTTAACAACATCCTTGGGTTGTAATCTCTTGATGACAGTGGCAGCAACCAGCCACCACCTCCCATAGAGTTGAGACAGCCAAAAATATGTCCAGATATTTCTATTGCTCCCTGGGAGCAAGGTTAAAATGGCTGAAAATTAAGAATTCAAAATGTAACTGGAGCCCAATGCAACATACAAATATACAAAAGCAGTTCAGATTGTAGGAGTTATGCCATTAGCCTGTGTTCTTGGACTACTGAAATTATTTCCTCTACTAGTGAACCAAAATCATACTTTATGAGGTTATATCACAAGAAAAATCTTCCCTCGCTACAGCTTTTAAGTCTATTTACTGGAGACTGGGACTGGATTCTTACTGGTTTTGAGACTTTATTTCCTCAATGAGAAAATGTATATTAGTACTAGAAAGTAAAATACTTCTTTGTAGTTGTCTGACAGTAAAAAAAAAAAAGTTTTTTTCCTTTAATGCTACTATGGATTTTTTATTTTTAAAATAGCAGCACAGACATTATTTTCTTCTCATTTTCCATATTCAAATCATCTGGGAATTTATTACCATTTGATTAATTTTTCTTTGAGATATTAACACTGTACTCAACCATATTTACTACAATAATTTGAAGTTGAGTTTTGTACAAATCAGATGCAAACATTCTAAAAATCTGTGTATGTTCTCTTTCTTAAACACTATTTACCCAGATAGTTAACATGTAGGTTAACCCTGTAGGTTAATGTGCAAGGCCTATTCTTTAATTATGTGGCTACAGGAGATTACATTAACATTTTTAAGTAAAATTGTAAACTAGTTGAATGGAAAGAACCCTGACTGTCAAGACTGGCTCATTCTCAACCAGTTTTTCACAGGAACATACAGTCTCACCAGATCTATATAGTGCTGGATTTAATAAGCAATGGAACAAATTAAACCAAATATTTAGGATAACTGAAACCATAAGAAGAATTAAAAACATTTCCTTTTTTCTCAGGAGCACTGAATAAAATTATATGAATAGTATATTCTTTCAAATGTTTCTGAGCTCTAATGCAAACAAAGTGATCCTAAAACCATAAAATTCTAAAATTATTCTTTTATAACAGTGCCTGGATTTTAGCTATAAAATAGCACATTGCCTTTGTTACCAAAGACTAAATTTGAGTCATTTGCTGTTGCCCTTGTTTGCTCTTTAGTTTTCCTTTACTCCATTAATAATATGCATAGGATTTAAAGAACAAATCTTAAAATGTTCTGGTTTCTGACTGAAATCCATTTTTAAAAAATAATATTTTAAGAGGTAATATTTAGAATGGAAAAACTTGTTAAAGACTTTTCAGTTTTTTAGCCTCTTTCATTTGCTTAATATCTCAGCAAATGTTCTATTGATTCTATGTTGAAATATAAAGTTTTTCTAGCCAGAAAGAAGTTTATAGATTTTATGTATCCATCGTTTTCCAGTAGATGTGCTACGATCTTTGAGACTATGAACTGATTTTTAGCACACTGTATGGGCCAAAGTACAGAGTAGGTGCTCGATTCATATTTATTAGTAGGTTGAATAATTGATGTGTTCATGCATGTAACACTTTCAAGAGCCTAGCATGTGCTTCTCTAAGACTAAGTGACAAAAAGTAGACAATTTACAATAGTGAGATTATGAGACAAATACTGAAGATTTGTTTGTTCCATATACGGCACATGACATCTTTGTATATTTATATTAGGCTTAAAGTATTAATGTCCTTTGTAAAAGATAAAATGTATTGTAGATCTGATGGTGTGTGCTAAATTTATTTGTCTGACTTTATTTAGATTCTACTTTCAGAAATTTAATCATTTCAAAATCTGGACTATGCATGAGAAAAAAACCCTCTAGATTTTTAGAAAGAGAAATGAAATATGAGTAATGTTTCAGTAATTATTTGGTTTTGATATTACAGAATACTTCCTAAAACATTTAAAGATAATCTGACTTCTAAATTAAAGCTTTATTTGAATAAGAAGAAAATGTGTTGGTTCATTTTCTTGGAAGACAGTCTTGTTTTTGTTCCTATTATCAAGCAATGTATAACTTTGTCCATTTTCAGATATATCATCCTTTTAACTTCCTTGGTGAAACTTTGGCATTTTTGTCTGACATATTTGTATTGGATTATTACCCAAGATAGCAACTTGCAAAAATCAGGTGAAAATCTGTGTAATCAGGTCACACAGCCAGTGAAAGCTTCTTTATTGATCCTGTACCTCTGCACCTCTTTATTCATGAAGTCACAATGAATGGTCAGGCATTTATTTATTCATACTCATTCAAAACTATGAGCGTTTCACTTTGATATCTAGATATTTACAAATTAGAATTATTTCTTAAGGTATTCCCTTATTTATGTACACTGTATTCTAGGACTTAAGAAAAAGTTAAGGGATTCCAACATTACTCCATACTCACCAACTGATGCAATTTAAATATATATGATATTCCAAAACTATATTTGAGTAATGTCTTTCCCTAACAGAATAGGCAGTTGGGAGTTCATAGCCTCAACCCAGTGATGGGCCCATCTCTTTAGACATTTTGGAAAATATCCTTAGAAGTAGCACTTTTGTCTGTAATACATTTTATTGATCTACCAAGGACTGCTGAAAATTTGAATTTCATTTAAGAATAAAAATGAAGTTCATTTGGAACCAAAGCTCATGCATAATGTAGGTGATGGAGTTGGGATGTTCCCTTTTACCCCCAAATAGTCTGCATCTTTAACAGTTCTAAGATTGATTTTTGCTTTTGAACAACTCACATATTTGCAAGAAAATACAGGGAGAGGTTTTCCAAATTCTTTGTGCAATGCAATAAATAGACTTTCTCCCAACATGTCCATTTTAAAAATAATACTGCTTTCATGGAAAAAAAATTAGGTAAATTTTTAAAAAGAGATTATTTATAGTTGTACTTTCAGAAACTAAATGGCCAGCAAGACTGCACAGGATCAGGATTTGTGAGTCTTGTTTTCTGCCTGACAGCTGAATGCAAACCCAGAGATGGTACCTTGAAAATTACTACAGCTCATAAAGATGGTGCTAACTTTTAAGAGACAAAATGTTTTTCATCACAATCTTCTATCTTTCACTTATTAAATTAACTACTTTAGTGTTATGTGATTGTTTTAACTTGGAAATTATTTGGGTTTAAACAGTTAACATAGGCTAATAATTCCCTGCTTTTCTCGCCATTCTGATAGTCAAGCGATCCCAAAAAGAAATGTCAGTTATAAACAAACAAAAAGAAGAAGAAGAAGAAGAAGAAGAAGAAGAAGAAGAAGAAGAAGAAGAAGAAGAAGAAGAAGAAGAAGAAGAAGATCATCTTTGTTTCTCTTTTTTTGCATTAAATTGGTGAAAGTTGACTTTTTAAATTAAGTCTAAAATTTGTAGAAAACTCAATAAAATATGAGTTCCTTCTAGAGAGCCTGAGAAACTAGCTGTAAATGAACAACTGTAATTTGGAGGAATTTATTTCCATGGACGATTAGAGCTTATCTCTAAACTCTTTTTAACCACTTATCTTCAGAAAGGCCCATGCTGCCTTAACATTAGAAGAACTGAATCACAGTTCTTTATTTAATTCTTATGTAAGTTTATTGTTGACTTGAATGTTTCTTTTTTAAATTAATGCCCCAGTAATAATAGTAATTGGGGTTTTATATAATCTATAATGTAATAAAATCCTAATAAATCTTGAATATATAAATACCATTTTCCAATTCCTTTATTCATTTCATATAGATTTATCAAGTATATCTTTTGGTTTGGACACAATGCCAAAAGTTAAAACTTTAACAGTGAAATAAAGAGTTCCTACTTTCTTGTTCTCATAGTTTATTAAGAAATCATGTTAAAAATAATTATCCTATTATATGCTTTGCATTTCAGATAATTTCTAAATCATCATACAGATATGAAGAAAGCTATCATCCAAATTGCACTCTTTGCAATTGCCTGTTATAATAATAAAACCTACATGTAAATAGAACTTTGAACATTTACTTTTATGATCAATTGAACGTTATGAATTGATAACATCCCATGTTATCCATTATGCTAGGGAATCAGTACCCTAGCCTAATCATAACTCCAGAAATATAATTTATGCAAGTGTCCTTGTGCCTTTACCTGTGGCCCACACCTGTAATCCCAGCACTCTCTGATACTGAGTTAAGAAGATCACAAGTTCAAGCCCAATTTGTGCAACATAGTGAGCCTGGGTGTCCAATAATTTTTTGAAAACTTCTGGAGCTCTAACTCCGTGTAAAATCCCTGGGTTCATTCCCCAATATCAAAAGAAAAGAGATTTTTTTATAAAAAGCTAAAATGTTCATTCCTTTGATTTTACACATTTTCATTAGATTTAAGGATTAATTTCAATAAATGATGGTAGATATCCTAAGCTTTAGGAAATTAATAGTAAAAATAGCATCAAATGAAAATTTTGTTGATTTTTTATGAGAAGTACATTTTGAAAGAATTTTTCAATTTAAGATAATTGCCTAGTTACCTAATATTTTCTATGTATACACTTCATTTATTCAATATAATTGAAAGTAATTTATTGATAATCTTTTGCCAGACAAAAATCTATGCTAAAGGTAGAGAACAGAAAAAATTTTACCTCTTCTATGGACCATAGATTTGTGTGTCCACATATCATATTGAAATTAATTGACTTTATATGTGAAGTTAAAAGTTTACTGACTATAAATACAAGAAGTGTTCTGTGCTATAGATAATTTCTTTCATATGAAATCACAGTCTTTAACCTTTTAGAATTATGGTGTAAATAGATGACAAATTTGAAACGTGCTGATAGTGAATTACAAGGTGATGATGAAATTATATATTATGAATACAATAAAACTATTATGGCAGTTCTATATGACATTAGACATAAAAAGAAGCCATTTCCCTTAATAATGAAAAGTAAGTATGCTATATCTCATAATTATATGATGATATGAATGTAGTGACTTATTTATTATAACATATAATCAAAATAGACCCATGTATAAAATGAACACCATTTTAAAACTTGTCTTCTTGCTGAGCGTGGGGGTGGAAGCCTGTAATCTCATCACTAGGGAGGCTGAGGCAGAAGGATTGCCACAAATTCAAGACAACCATGGGCTTCATAGTGAGTTCAAGGCCATCCTGAACTACTTAGTGAAACCCTGTCTCACATAAGTAACATTAAATGAAATATGAAACTAAAATACAGATTAGAAAGTTGCCTTCATGAGATCAGATCCCATGATTATACACATGGACAAGGAATACAGAAAAGCAACTATACGTGATCATGCAAACTGGTTTTCTCTTCAGTCCTCAGTTGAAGATAATTTGGTCTCTGTTCTTATTGCTCATGTGAAATAAATAAGCTGTCTGGAACGCCAAGCAATAATTTATTTTACTAAATCAAATAACCCTAGTTAGATATCTCACTCAACTACTCTTCTCGATAACAATTTACATTCCTGCTCACGCAGTTTTTTCAATACTAACAAAACGGTGATTCATACATGGCCTTTGGGTTTAGTTTAAATACATTTGAAACCCAGTACCACGTCTTCATAGTGAAACTCTGGATAATTTTTTTTTCTTTTGCAAGTTCATACATACTTATTTGAGGGAAAAAAGTGCACATACACAGACATAAAAATGTTTGCATGTAGGAAACTAAAATTAAGAAACAATAGACAGTTGCTGGAACCTACTTCAGCGTGCGTGAAGAGGAAGGGCTGTTTGACTGACATATAAACAGGAGCTGGAAGATGATCCAGGCCCATCCAAAGCAGCAGGTCTGTCATTAGCGAAGAACGGAAGGAGAGCTGGTGTGTCTGGGGAAGACTGTGGCAGTACCAGAGTGACAGATGGTGCTCAAGGCAAACAAGCCTGAAAAAATGAAGAGCTCTGGAAACAAAGGGAAGCCATCTATATTTTATTCTAACTGAAGTTAAAAAGTCACTGAGGAGTTGTAAATAGAAAATCATGGAGCCGTAATACAATGTGAAATGCTTGCCCTACTATGTGTGCAACTAACTGCGTTCTGGCAGGTGATGAAGGAGACTCAGTAGAAAGCAGGATCCCACTTGAGTGTTCATCTTAATATTTGAGGGAGAACAGGACTGGCTAGTGTGATATCAAGTGAAGAAAAATCAAACATAAATTTAACTAAGGTTGAGAACCGAACACATACAGTTCTCTGAGTCCTGCTCTACCGGTTACTTACTCTTACCAATTAAGACAGAAGCAAGATAGTACGTGCCCCTTTTCCCCATTATTAGTGAAGATTCTCCTCTCACTTCCTGGTAAATAATTCAAAGAGCTGCCCTCATGTGTGGAAGTGGCTGCCCTGTACATCAATGTGTAAGTAACTAGTGTAGTATTTAGAATAGAGTAGGCAGCTCTGACCTATGCAGATATGGCTACAGATATAGTGATAGCTACAGGCATATAGAGATGGCCTGAGATTTTCTGATATTTTGCCCCTGTCTTTGGTCACAGTACAAGTTAGTTTTAAATCTCAATTTTATATAATATGACAGTTATAAATTGGTGCTAAAGTTTCACTTACACACACACACAAACACAGCTGTTCAGCTCTGTTATGGTTAATACACTGTATCAACTTGAGAAGTTTAACTGAGAGACTCAGCAGGGAGCCAGGATCCTTACTTTGTAAATATCCTCATCCTGTGCAAGAGGAGGGCACAGAGATTTTAGGAGTGCTACACTTGCCCCGTTGATGGGTCGGGGCAGGGGTGGTCTGTGTACAATATAAGGGAGGAGAAGAGGCTGTTTCCTTTTTCACTCTGGCTGCTGCCTTTAAGTGTTGCCCTAGTGCCATGCTACCCTGCCTCAGAGCCAGCTGATTTGGACTGAAACCTCCACAAACATCAAGCTAAATAAAACTTTTCTTCCTTCATTCTGAGTGTTTTGTCCCAGCAATGAGAGAAAAGTAACCGAGACAAACCCCAAGTCCTAACTGTATAAATTATTTTATAAATATGATTGCCTCATATTCAGAATATCACAAGCTTTTATAAAGGAAGAAATTTGGAAATATTAGAAATGGGTAGATCACACAAAGCATTACAGAAATCACAGACACCAGTATCAACAAAAGAAAGAGATATGGCCACAATTTCTTTAATTATGTGGACATAAGTTGCCAAAAACCAATATATAGATAAATGTCAACTTGGGAAATGTTTGATAAATGAGATAAATATGCTTTTTAAAATATTTTTTAAAAACTAGTGAAAAGACAAATAATTCATAGCTACAGCCAAAGCACAAGACATTGCACATAAGGAGAGTCCAAAAGACCAAGCACATAAGCAGAAATGCTTAATCTCCCAGTCAAAGTCAGAGGCTTACAAGTTAATTGATAAATATAACACGTTAGAATAAAAACTTAAAGAAATAATCTCCAGGGATGAAAAATACTGATTTTTGAAGTAGAAATTCAGGGGACCATTGGAAGTAAACTAGAATTGACATAAAAATAATATGTAAATAACTGCTAAAATTTAAAATATCACAATCTTTGACTTTCAAATTCTGTATGTTTAAATGACCTAATAAAAACAAAATATATATAACAATAGTATATGTGCAAAGATATCTGCTGAATAGAATTTTTCTCTTTTAGGATGTTGTTATATTGGTTCATAGCAGAAAAACTAAAATAGTAATTACTAATGATAGCATTTAATAATTATATGTAATATGTGTTATAGAAATATTTGCATATATTTCAGTTGTTTAATCTAATATGTAGCATAGACTCATTCTGCATATATTCCAATTATTTAGATACAGTGATGTCTTGGTTAACAAACTTAATTTGTTCCACAGTTCTGGAAAAGATACTCACATTCCTGTTTGAGCAGGAAAGATGGTAGCAGTTGTGTTCATCACATGATGTAAAATTCGAAAAAAATATTTTTCCCCAAAGGCTTCTGTTTGTGAATCAAATTGTTCACAAACAAAAGTGCACATGAACTGAAGTACCACTATATATTGACATTTTGAGAGTCATCACATTTTAAACTTAACAGATAGAAAAACATACATTAAAGAAATACACTTAAATGCATACAAGAATCTTTATTGTAAATAACTAATGCAAACTGTACATATTGTATGGCTATTTTATGTGTCTTTGCATGAGAATTGATAAAGTATGGAAAAATACAAGTCCTTATTGTCTAATTCAGCTAAAATGGAGGCAATGAAGAACATTTGCTTTACACTTTGAGCTAATCCAGTAACTTAACAATGCATTTGTTTCATAACTCATACTGATAAGAGCCATTTAAAATAAATATACATTGTATTTAGAATAAATATATTAATGTCACTTCATTATGAGAAATAAGCCATTTGGTTACTATTTTCTGTCTTCTCTAGCTGTAGTCTCATTTCCAATATTACTGTTTGAGACTCATTTTCTTTGGGAGTTCTTCATTTGTAAATTTCTCTAACCTGATATTTCAACTTTAATGACAAGTTAAAACACCTTGAATGTATACCTTATGGCCCACACAGCCCTAAAAGAGCTTAGGATTTATAGGTCTGTAATGAATGAGACAGACAATATTTTCTTTCTAAACAATGAAAGTTGTAATCACCTCATTGAAAAACTTTTTTTCAACTTTTTCTGTTTTCCTTGGATATTACAAAGACTACAGCATAATCATATGATGAAATAATACCTTTTATCAAAGTAAATATGCTAGCACTCCACTAATCAAAATACCAAACTAAATCAACTAGTATTATTTATTTCTGCTTTTCAGAAATTAATAAAACACATTAATTATAGAGTACGATTATACCTGAAAAGCCCTGCTGCAAGATGAAATAATAGAAAAAATAATCTTTATACAGTTGAACATTCACTTCCCCAAAATTCTCAACACTGGAGGTGATACAGTCACAGAAAGAGGCATATTTATGATTAGAGAAAAGAGAAAAATAAAATCAAATATATTTTGTTGTGGATTTCACTGAGATATATTCAAGTCTCATATTTAATCATGCCATCTCATGTAATGAAATAAACTATATCAGATCTTTAGTAAAAAATATAGATTACACAAAGAATTCCTCAAAGCTCCCATGCAAAGGGGACTTGTGCATCGTCTGCAAGACTGAGTGAAACAAACAAAACTGATCATTTTGTGAAAGCATCAAAAATTCCCTAGATTTTGTAAATAAATATGAACGTTAATATTATAAGGGATATATAACAGTAGGTAGTACTCATTCATTTGGAGTTGAAAGTGCATAGGACATTAGGTAAATTAGAGGAATAAAGCAGAATATCAAGAATTCAGTCACCACAGAATTATTTTAAGATATCTGAACCAAAGTAATAGTCAATTTGCTTTGTATTTCATATCTGTTTACATTTTGTGAACAAAAGCACTGACTGCTTTTATTCAAAACTGTCTCTTAAGCATGTCCTTAGAACTACAGGCCTTAGAGATTAAAGACTGACTTTTTCTTGAGCAAAGAGAACACATGTTAATTATGACTCCTTTAAGAAAAAGGACAGAAGTTCTTATTCCTTAGTGTGAAAGACCTGGGTCTCCTAAGTTTAGTAGTATGACTCTGCTGGGTCCATTTTCAGGTCCCAGTAATATTTTGCACAAGTAAAACTTATGTGACTGTGCTGCTCTGATCATTGCTTAGCCATGGTCTGTGCAGACCTTGGTCCTTGGCCCGAGAGTCACACATCTTCCCCCACATCCATGAAGCTGTGTGAAGCTTGAACCTTGCAGATAGGCTTTTCAGCTGTCAACAGCACTGACTGCAAAAGTAAGGTGTGGACCAAAACAAGACTTTTTTTACCAAAGGTGAGGAAATTGTGGGTCAAATAAAAGGATTCAACAGAGTCATGAAGAATTAGTAGGAGACATAAGGTATTTACAAGAGTCTTCATTTATATGGATAGGAAATTCTTAAAACAGAAAGAAAAGTAAGAGAGGGAGAAAGTTGGGAAGAATGGAAGGAAAAAAAGAAGCAAGAAAACTAAAGGGAAGAAAGGAAAAAAGAATAAAGAAAGGGAGAAGGAAAAGTGATCTTTTTTCATGAATTGTTTTTAAAGCACTATGGGAGAAAATTCTGAAAATATATGATTACTAACACAAACTGTTCTTGGTTTGACTGAGTCAATGCTATTAAACTGTGTTTTAGCTGGTAGGGTAGGTGACTGATGCCTTTATTCCCAGAATTTGGGAGACTGAAGCAGGACAATAGTAATTGGACCTGGGAAACTTAGACTCTCACAAAATAAAAATGAAAAATGAAAAGAATTGGGAATGTAGCTAAGTGCAAAGTCTCAATATCTAAAAGCAAAAATGAAATTTAAAAAGCTACCTTTTTGCATTGTATGCTTC
This sequence comes from Hydrochoerus hydrochaeris, assembly GCA_004027455.1. Lineage (NCBI taxonomy): Eukaryota > Metazoa > Chordata > Mammalia > Rodentia > Hydrochaeridae > Hydrochoerus > Hydrochoerus hydrochaeris. The sequence goes on along the minus strand of PVLA01001007.1, from coordinate 108,065 downwards.
ACAATGTTGTTAAGGTTGTATTTACTTAAAATATTTTGATTCTGTGAACTTCAACTCCAAGTTTTTCATTATTTTTAATTAACAAGGCTGAACCTGACACTCTCACCAATAAAATGTGACTTGCCTCTTTAAGATATGTTTATCAAAGCCTTTCTCTGTGCATACAACTTGTTCCAAAGCCCTATTGTATGTGATACTAGGAACTTTATTTTCTTTTACTAGAGGATCCAAATCCAGAAATGTACCAAAAACTTGGAACTGCAAGTAAATAAGAAGAATGTCTTAGTTAAGTCAGAAAAAATATGTGGAAATGTTGTTAAGGTAAGCAACATTTATTATTTTGAAAATTATTTGTGATATTATTAACCTAACAATAGGAAATATTTTAAATGAGAACCTTTGAGTTTTAGATGGTCAAAGGCTATACTTTTAGAGAGGGCTCTACAAATTCTCTCAAAATAATGAAAAAAAAAGGATTGCAAAGAATAATGAACATATGCATATGCTGAGTTTCACACTGAGTCTTTTCAAATTCTATAGCATATTTGAGCTTCCTCTTTTTTTTCTAAGTACTCTTTGGTTAACATTCATTAACCGTACCCTGCTGATAGCCAGAAATAAATTTAATAGGAGCTGAGCTACAAGGAATTTATCAGAGTAAAAAATCAAACTGCACTAGTGATGCAAAGAGTCATCTTCTTCTAACTCTTTTGCTTATTAAAAATGTTACCATATATGAATGAATATTTAAATGCTCTTCAAATCCTTTGCATGTAGCATTGAATATAAAAGATAAGCTCAAATAATGATTGGTCCCATACCTAAATATTTGAAAGAAATATGAATGTATGAGAAGATGAAAGAGAATATTGCATAGATATATGGAATCACATTTATGTATATACGTATATATATATACACATGCATATGTGTGTGTATTCACAAAAACATTTGTAATACTGATCTACTGAACTCAACACTCAAGTCATTGGCTCTGGATTTTTAAAATCTGATATCCATAATCTTACATTGAACAAACTAAATCCATAAGGAAAAATATTGTTTTAAAAATTGTTTCAATAGTAATCTATGACTTTTTACCTTTGTAGATTCCATAGTTCTATTTATTAACTCTGTTAAAGCAATTTCAGTTCCCACATACGTTGGAGATCTTATCAGATATTTTATTTAATCATTAAAATGCACGGGCTGGGGATTTAGCTCAGCAGCATAAGTGCCTGCCTGGCAAGCGCGAGGTCGTGAGTTCAATCTCTGGTACAAAAAAACAAAGACAAAACAAAACAAAACAAAAAAACCCATAATCATTAAAATGCCTTTAAACCTCACATCATTCTTTATTTCTATCTATGTAATTTCCTTATCTGATCTCCTGTTGTCAAAGATTCAGCTGTATATACTTTATCCAGTTTTAAACTCCTTTATTTTGCTGTTTCTCTGTAGAAATCACGAAGTTCTGGCCCATAAAATGATGACACTCCTTTGATGTGCGACATCTTATTTTTATTGAAGCACATATCTTGTCTTCACATTCCTAGCAGCCATTCACAAGCCATGGCAATCTAGCTTCTAACTCAATGCTCCTGGCAAAGATACCCAGGGATCTAACTGCCCACCTTGGTGGAATTGCTGTTTATTTACCTTATTTGACCTTTTGGATGAGTTTAATTATTTCTGTATCAGTGGTGTTTCCAAGTTTTCTATAACTCTTTCATTTCACTCCTAGGTTAATTCCTTCTTCTTAAATTGAACCTCATTGTGTGTCTTTCTCTTAAATGTCAATATCTTTATAATTGAACTTTGAAACAATTGCTTTGAAGCTTGGTGTGGTGGTGAATGCCTTGTGATCCTTGCATGCTGGGAGGCCCAGGTAGGAGGATCACAAGTTCAAGCACAGTCTGAACAACATAGCATATTGGTGAGATCCTGTCTCAAGATTTTAAAAAATAATAAAAAGGCTCAGGTTGTAGCTTAAAAGGAAGGTCCTGGGTTCAATCACCATTTACACATACACATACATGCACATGCATTTTTAATTATAGCAATCTTCTTGAGGCTTTTGTACAACCTTTTAAAAAATAACCAACCACTGAATCTCTTCTTCTAACTCATACCATTCATATTGTACGTGGAATAATTTATTAAATATCTGCCCTAGATTTCCCTAATGCAACTCAAGTGCATGCTTTCTGAAATTCAACTGATCACATTTTATGAGTCTATTCTTGAGCACTTTTTTTGGGTAACTCTTATTCCCAAACCAAAATGTGAGAGCCATAAGAGATCTTTCACCTTCCCCATCATGCATCAAATCTACCTAATATTTCCTTACACTTTAAATCAATCTATTATGTTAATCCAATAATTTCCTATTATTTTGCAGTCTCTTGCTTCTAGTCTTTTCTTCTCCTTTCAATATATTGTTTCTATTGCTCCAAAATTGATTCCTCTAAAATTCAAATCTGCCTTCCTTAATACCAATGTCTTATGCCTTTAACTGTTTACCAGGTGGAGATGATGTTCCTTAGCCAGTTTACAAAACCTTTCCTGGTACGGTCCCTATATAAATCTCTTCCCTCATCTCCTTCGACCTTAATTTATATTGTAATAGAAGAGACATGTGTGCCTCCACCCTTTATGTATGATGATTCTGTTAGAAATATTCACACAAGCATGCATATACACAGTTTGTCTCCTTGAAAAACTTCTAAACTGCCTTGAATGGGAAGTCAAAAGCTTCTTTGTATGCACACATAATCACTACCACATTTGTGATGGTACTTTACAAAGAACATTGCTCTTGCTACTTAATTTACTATGTTGAATCACCATGTATTTGTGCCCATATTACTTGGCCTACTTTATTGCTCTGAATGCTGTTTCATGAAAGAGTATCACACACTTCCATCTATCTCCTGTACCTGGAATGTAGGAACTTAAAATATGAATGGACATTTACCTTTGTAAAGACTGATATGATTTGCTGGTGGAAATAAAACAAGCCATCATCAAAATATAGCTAATAAAATCTATGGCAAATTACAGACACACGAGCTGGGGATACAGCTCAGCAGCACAAGCGCCTGCCTGGCAAGCATGAGGTCCTGAGTTTGATTCCTGGTTCCAAAAAATAAAAAATAAATAAATAGAATTACAGACACACTATGAAGAGTGCCTTTCTCCTTTTCAATGAGCATGTGGACAATCTCCTAGTTTGGTTCTGTCATACTACCCCTGACTAAAATATCCAGCACATTATCTTTAAATTAAAATCTACTGACAGTAGATGATTTTGAAAACAGACAATGCTCATCTCATTTAAAGATTACATTCAAAAGTTTTGGTAAATTCAGCCATTTGGAATTCAAATGCCCTTTTTTCCGTGGACTGTTGCTCATTTATCTAAGCAGGTCAGAAAGATAGTTCTACCCACAAAAAGACCTGGGTTTCATGGTGAATTCTAGTTCAATTGTACTGTTTTAATCTGTTACAGCTATATTAAAAAGAATATATTTTCCCCTTCTGATGAACTAGGACCCTCTCTTCCCCTCTGAGATGAAGTTTAATCAGAAAGTTGGACCTCGGGAAGGGATTGTGACTTGCTTTAAAGATTTCTACATTCTCACAGATTGCGTGGTTTTTTGTTGTAATTGATAATTGCTTCATGTTGTTGAAAAGTTCTACCTTGTTAAAACTCATGAGATTTATAATCTCATTAAAATCTACATGTTGTGGTAGGTAGTGTAGTGAAAACACAGAGATCTATGATGCCTCCTAGGTTTTAAAGACATTCGAAAAATGGGAGACTCTGTGCTCACCTGGCTTAACACGTAAAGTACAGGATATGAATAATAAGTGAGGTTGTGCAAACTGAGCTGAGGATATTTCATATGGGTTCTCAAATGTCAAGCTGCTAATGTCACCCTTAAATTGGATTCATTAAGATAGTACTGAAAACTGTGCAGATGAACTTTGGGAAGGTTAATTAGCAAGTAGTGAATTTGAAAGTGGCAAAGGAAGGATGACTACTAGAAAATTGTAATAGTTGAATCCTTTGACGTAAAATTAAGGAATAATGATCAAAAATCTCCAATATGGGAACCAAGGCCCACACATGCAAAAAACTGCTGTGGAATTTCATATATTATGGGTTCATTAAATGGAGTATCACTAGCCCTTAAAACATCAGTACTTAAAAGAATTACTACATTGAAATAATTCCACAAAGCTCAAACATTACACATCACACTAAGCACCTAACAGAAAATAACCATGATTTGAGAGGAAATCTTTTCTTATTTTGTCAAAATGATGTATAATCAGGGTGTACAGAAATATGTACCAAGAGACTGACAATTTCTTGAAGAGATATGTGATTTCACCTGTCAGTTACAAAAAATTCAGAAGTAGCTGTATAAAATGTTTCAGATATGTCAACTTTAAAAGTCAAAAATTAATACTCTTGACTAATAAAAAGTCAAATTACAAAGAAAATTAAAGTAAAAATTATGAAAATAGCACATGCTTAAAGAAATCCACTTGTGGAGTATGTTGAGACAAGTCTAATGTTTTGGATTACTGGGATCTCATTTTTCTCTGGCAGCTTAAAAGAAGATATCCAGCCTGATGGAAACACATGATAAATATAAATTAAGTGCCAATTTATCTGTTACCACTCTTTGGCTTTTCCCTTCTTCACATCTGAAGAAATTCAAGCATGTTCGGTTTATGGATTATGTTCTTTCCCATCATGAGAAAGAAGAAATTGGGCATATTATATTTATTTATGCACATATGCAAATGCACATAAAAATGCTTCCAATATATGTATATGAAAAACTTTAAAATACCTAATGATACACATTTTAAAACCTAAATGGAAAATGTTGAAATTTTTCAAAAGAAATGTCTTCTAACAGAGCAAACCGTCTAGATACTGTCTATCATCTTACCAGGTGACATTTCTTGTTTACAAATTGAAAGCTATGCAATTTTGGACAGTGAATCCTTGTAAACTGTAACATTTAAACATCTGAACTTCCAGTAATTTTCTTTCCAGGCACATGAGCAGACACTCAAGCCATCAATGCAGAATTACACACATTTTCCTTCTCCATAGCGTAGATGGGAGGACAGGCTGCTTCCCATGCTGCCTCATGGGATGACATTTTCTTTGTTGCTTTTCAAAATCCCGACTGTGACTATCATGCAGCTACCATCCATTATTACCACTGTCCTTCACCGAGAGCTGGCCCAACCTGTGAATCACCAAGTGTGCATTTTCCTCCCCGTTCACCACTGGCAGGATTCGTAGCCCTCCTCCTCCACGTGGTAATAGGTGATAACTAGCTAGATGCAAATGCAGTGAATGACTGGGGAAATCTGTGCCCCTTGCCATTGCTCATTCCACTTGTCTATGCACAGAATCCCTGCTCAATCAGAGACAGGCAATTTTTATACAGAGGAAAGGCTTGTGAGTCTATACACGTTTATGACACGGAGAGTAGGATGTCATCCAGGTCTTCCCCAGGGCTCTGGGGCCTTATTCACTTGGTAGCCTACATTCATCTGGCTCAAAATAACAGAAGGCCAGCAAGAAACCAAAATTTATTTCTAAAAATGTGCACAAATCTCTGTTGCGGATGGGTTGGCTTTGTTCCAGAATCCTAGAGTAAATCATTGCGATTTTCTCACAAGGTTTTGACAGATGTTATACACTCCACATAGTTTAAACACTGACATGCAACATCATAAGGCGTGATGGACCTGATGACCCTGAAGCAAGACAGCTCACCACTGCTGCTGAGCCCTTTGTGCGCCAGGTCCCAGACCAATCTGTAGCTTTCTGTGTCATCCACTCTATCAGACTGGAGCAGTATTCCTATGTATGGTCTAGGTTGCCTCAGTAACTCAAGGAGGCATAACAGGAGCTATGTTACATTCATTATGGTCAAGGATTAAGATACACCAGCCCCTAAGAAACTGACTGGGGTAGCAGGTCAGTGAAGCTGCACATCCTTTGGAACATACGTAGCATGTGCCACGCTCTAATGATGGAGATTTCCTAGCTCTTGCTCATCCTGTCCAAACGAGATGATGCCATTGTTTTATAGATCAGCCTTGCCATCCTGTGGGATGTCCATGCAGTGATGCAGATCGCTTCAGAATACATCATGTCAGAGAGCAGGAGAGTTGACATATCACCAGTGAAGACCTGTCAATGAATGCTGCAATCCACTTGAAATTTATATAAATCATTCCTGAAGCTCATTGCAGTCTTATACCCGAGGGCTTGCTCATCTGCAAGAATCCTCCGTCCATCACCAGAGCTGTAACTGGTGCCTTTGTCTAGTTAGTCTGCAGAGATCCACAGCTGTTTTTATACTCTAAGAAGTTTCCCTAGAAACCACGCTCCTTCAGCAATGATATGACAGAGACTATCATTCATCACACTTTCAGCTTTTGCTGACAAAGTATTTGCCATCCTCCTTCTTCCACCTCACAGAATGCAATGTTAATTTTATTTACTTTCTCTGAATTGTCCACTTGCTGGATTCTCTAAATTATCTGCTTCGTGTTTCCCAAGACCTCCCACAAAGCCCAAGTACACAGTGCCAAATTCATGCCAACTGCCAAATATGTCAGGTATTCTATGGAAGAACTGGGGAGGTGAAGGCTGAGAGGGTGCACGTACTAAAGCATGCAAGTGTGAGCTGGAACTCAGCCAAAGCTCCATGCTCTGCCTGCCCGTAGGCTCCACTCTGAGATTGTGCAGCAGTGCCATCTCATGCGTTACGTTCAATAATTTTCCAAATGTGTGAGCATCACTTTCCTCAGAGTAACTCAGTAAATGTCCTTAGGTTCCTTTGGACAAGGACTGAAAGAATCACTACCATATTTATTCATTATAGTGCTACAAGTTCTTCACATGAGGAGTCCAGCATCAAGGTCAATCTATAGATTTCAGGTGTAAAAATTAGCTTAGGGTCAGTATCTAAGCAAAAAGAATTTTAGCAGATCACTTTTAGTGTCGAGTTCCACTCTTGCTTTTTTTCTGGGTACAGAACTGAAGTAAATACCCTGTTCTGCTGCCCTTCTATTTTATTCTCAGCTCTCTTCGTTAAGAACCATATGCACATTTCCTTGTGGAGCAATGCTTTTGTCCACTGCTCCTACCTTTCTTACAGTAACTGTAGTTTTATGGCCTAATTTGGAGCTAAGTGTAGCCACCTGGCTCCTTTATTTCAAATCCCAGTCATCCTGATGGCTGTTAAGGAGCTCAGTTCTGTGACCAGCTACTCCCACTTCTAACCCTTGCGTGCAGACAAAATAGCTTCATAGGACTGCCAGTTATCCTCTCGCTAGCTCATGGGTCCCATTGATCTCTGCTGTCTAACACATCACTGTACGTTTTTAGTTTGTGTTTTTGTTATTGTTGCTTTTATTTCATTTGCTTTATACATGATAACATATCCACCTTCCACAGTCACTTAACTCCTTGTTCTAGACTGTGAGAGAAACTCGCTTATTTTCATGTCGCTCAGCACGACTGCTGCTTTTCGTAGTCATCTAAAAAATGTCAACAGGAATTGACCCCAGCCCCACTTTGCTTTGCCAGGACATTGAATCTTGTGTCCTCAGAAAGTGCTCCCAAGATGAATGGATTCTTTTTTGTCCTTCTTACAATTAACTCCCCTGTTCAAACTGCAGTCTCTGGAATAGACAGACTCCTGACTCCTGTGTATAGCAGCCATTTCTCGCAGCTCTTTGGGTATAAAATCTTCCTTCCCTGTCATCTGATTGTTGACCTGACACCTGGAAAAGGAGGAGAGGGCAGCTCCTGAGGAAGTTCCCTGCCTGCTGCTGTCATGAGGAGAGGCATCCTCACTGTTACACAGATGATGAACTGGCCATGGGTGAGCTATATGGTAAGCTCTGAGGGCCTGACAAGATGTGCCAGAAAAATGGGCTATAATGAAGTTTTTGCCCCAATATTTTGAGGGTAAAAATGTGAGAATTTATGTATCATGCTTCAGGGTTCTAGGTTCTACCTTGGATTGAATTTAGCATCAGAGATCTTTGGTTGAGCATTTAAATGTTTCTAGAATCCTGCAACCTTCAGTATGCTGTTTAGCACGTCTGTTCTTCCATTGCAAGAGGTAACAGTTTCTTATTAAGCTTCCAAAAAGCCACTGGGACTCTTGCCCTCTAGCCTTTAATAGCTGGTTCTCAGGTGCTCATTATCCTTCTGCAAAGATCAAGGCATCTTGAAAGCACTCAGCCACCCCCACAGCCTTCATAAACGTAGTTTCCTTATGTTTTTCAATCGCTTGGATTTTCTTACTTTCAAGAGCTCATTTGGAGCATTTTTCAAAGTTACTACTGGTGAACTATTTGCCAATTGTGTTACCAACTCTTTCCAAGTACGACTGAGCCTCATATATTTTTCAGATGGCCTCTTGTTGTCCATCGGTTATTCTCTTGTACACTTTACGTGTTAATCTCAGTATTTATTAACAAGAAAACCTCCTATTCTAGTTGGCCTGGGACATCCCTGGGTTGATTCATGATTCTAGCATTATTCTTAATGATACTCTGATTCTGATGAGTTTCTACATTGCATGATAAATTTACAGTCATCCTGATTAAAATATTCTGCCTCTTATCTTTTATTTATAGCATTTATATATACTCTTAGTCATGCTGGTAATAGAGCTATAATTCATTGAACATTCTTTGCCTATATATATATATATTTCATAAATCTTCATTTCCTATTTCTAACATGAAGATACTGATTCACAGAGAATTTACACAAATTTTCAGATAATATCTAGCTGGTAAAACACAAGAACAGAGCACACAACCAAACAGTCTGTTTCCACAACTTTTGTATTGTGATGATTCCTGTTGATCTCTCTTTGCCACAGAAAATTGTTCCTTTTCAGATGCTAATTTCTCTAGGCCTTGGTTTTACCACTTAAATGAGGAGGTTGACTGTGTAATTTCAAATATTCCACATCTAAAATTCTATTATTTGCTATAAAAATCAACCTTTTCACCAAGATTTTCAAAGCAACTTTGCATTTTATTAAACATAGGAAGAACACACTAACTTCTCTTTTGTTTCCCAAGTTTCAAATTATTGTCCATGCATGTAACCATACAGATTCATTCTTCAAATGTCTCCTCACTTCATTCTCAAATACAGTTATAATATAATTTTATAAGTATATTTGATATTTGTATTACGACTCTCTAGTGGCATGACGTTGACTCATAGTTTAGCCCTGTTATGCATCAACACAATTGCTTTCCTTCTGTCAGAAATCGCATTCTCAAAACAATTTTCTTATCATTTACTTGATGTCTGAGACCTAACTATTACTATTTTCCCAAAACTCTGCTTTTATTTTCAATTGCCATTAACAAATTCAAACATATCAGATATTCTATTAGGAAATGTTTCCTCACAGTTGTCACAAACCTCCAATCTCCTGATCTCAAGGAATGTGACTCAATTCTCCTACTGGAAGAAATTTCTTTCTCCAGTCTCATGGGAACTCACTTCTTTTTGTGTATTCTATCTCCTTTCTGCTCTACACATTTATTCAAATACATTTTTGTGTTGTTTGACTTCATTTTATTGGTGTATTAGGTTTCTTCAGAGAAACAGAGTAAATAGGTTATAGGATAGATAGATAGAGAGAGACAGAAAATTGACTCATGTGTTCACAAAGCTAGAGAAGGTCTCTGCTCTGTTATCTCCAAACTGCAGGCCCACAAAGGCTGGCATTGCTAGTCAGTTCAAACCCAGAAGCTTGCAAACCAACAGAACCCATCACATAAGTCTTATTAAAATTAAGCTTGTCAATGTAACAGGCTTGGGAGTCAGACAGGGCATCCGTAGTACACATGAACTGGTCTGCTCGGGTGAGTCAGGGAGGCGTGAGCTGCAGTTTGGATCTGAGTCCTGTGGTACTCATACACCTACTCTGCTCCACGGCCACCATGAGTAAGCAGCCTTCCTCTGCTGGCCTTTGGTGACAAAGTTTCTGTCTTGGAACCAGCTGACCATGGACTAAAATTTCTGAAACTATGAGCCAAACAAACTTGTCCTCCTTTAAGTAGTCGGGGTCAGTGATGGGAAACTGACCAAGACGGTCTTGCAATGGAGGCAGGAGAAGACTGAAATCCCAGGCAGAAGAGTCATGGGGGAAATGGCCAATTACCCTTTCTTTTGCACTTTAAAAGGCTCAGAAACTCAGTGGACTAGATAATGTCTACCACACTGAAGAGAAACAACTGACTTATTGAGCTCATTAATTGAAATGCTAATTTTTGAAAACACCCAAACATACACAGCATTTGTATCTTTCCTCAAGAATCTTTTTAGACTTCTCAACGCTCATTTTGTTTCATGCCTTATGATATTTTCTATATTTCTTTCAGTATATAAATAATCTATCATTTCCATTTTTAACTCTGAATTATTTCTGTTTTATCTATTTTTTTCTTTTATGTTATTCCATTACAGATTACAGATTTGGCAAGTATCTTTCCTTTTGAGCGCCCCTCAAACTAAAAATTCCTAATTTTTCACAAAATTTTATGACCAGGTCACTAAATACAGAATTACAGTTCTTTGGCCTATGGAATAACCTCAATAAGTTGTCTTGACTTCTATTTGTGAGAATTAAATTTGTCAGTGAATATTCTGCTGATCAGGAGGAGAGCCAGCTATGACAGTCTTATTATATACTTTTATGCAATCATCTGATTGTAAATATTCCTTTAAATGAAATTTAGAAAAAAGGAAATACATTTTCTCTTTTTGTTTTCTTTATTCAAGTTGTTATTTAAAAGTCAAATACAAATTCTTTCAGCTAAGAATACTCGACATACAAATACAAGTGAAGAGAAATCCTAGAATTTATGGATAAAATGCGAAGGCATATGAAAAAGTTATATAATATTGTGTTGCAGACTGTATATTCATGCGAAACAAATGGTATCACAGGTTTTCTTTCTTTCTTTCTTTCTTTCTTTCTTTCTTTCTTTCTTTCTTTCTTTCTTTCTTTCTTTTTGAGACAGGATTTCACTATTCAGTTCATACTGGCTTTGAACTCATTTTGTAGTCCATAATAGTCTCAAACTCTCTGAAAGTCCTCCTGCCTCAGTCTCCTGAGTACTGGGATTACAGGCATGCACCACCATGCCTGGACTAACATTGTTCTTGATAAAGCATTCCATGAGGATACAATTGGAGCTTAGCACAACTGTGGTTCGCCCAGTCACGTACTACCATAATTCTCATCCATCATAATAGTTCCACTTCATAACTTCAGTCTGATTCTGGAGTAGAATTTCCAGATTCCTTCATAATTATACTCAGGAATGCATGATTTCTATTGTATATAGGAAACTATGGTCTGTGCTTTCATGATAAGGATGTAGAAAATCCTCATAAGAAATACATAATCTATTATTTGCTTATTTATTTTGTGGTAAGGCTATAATGCTGAAATGTTTTTCTATTTTCTATTCTCTTCATGCTTCAGACTTAGATCAAAGCTAAACCCTCATATGAGAAGATTTCCATCAATATAATCACTTCAAAATTGTTGGTGTAGATTTCATTTTCAAGTTTGATCCTCTCATCACTTTAGATAAAATTCATATGCATCATCATTGGATGTATGATGTGCAATGGGAAGAAGATGATAAAATCAAGCAGCTAACTCAATAGGAGGGGGAGTGGTTTGAAACATAAATCTTTATGAACTATTCTCCTTTGAGCCAGGTGTGGGCTATGGAAACATCAACTTCTATGTAGGTAACAGATTTCATAAGATCAAATCTTACAAATTTCAGCAAACCATTGCCTCCATCTTTTCAAACATACATGGAAATCTTATATAATAGAATGATTGAGATGATCCAGACAGCGGTGACTTTTGCCTTAGCAATCTGTTGTAAATTTAGTACTATAATAGATGTTTACTAATTCTAATAATTTTAATGAAGTATATTTGCATCCTAAAGGCTCATAGCTCCATCATTGCACAGACAGCGGGTTATTTTGAGATTTCCTCTTAAAACCATCAGATTGTTTCTACCACTGCACAACTAAGATGCTATACACGGTGTGTGTTCTCTGTGAATATGCGAAGTTAAACTATGTTTACACTATACATGTCTTGTATGAATGCAATTACCATATTAAAACCTATTATGGCCCAGGTATGAGTCTGCTGAACATTACAACTACATGTAAAATAAGTAAGCAGCAATAAAACTTTTCCTCTTAAATGTCATTATCCATCCATCAGCAGTATACCTCAGAAGATAAAAGGACAGTACAATGGTTCATCTTGTGAAAGTTCAGGCAATATTACTTAACTAAGAAATATTGTGACATTGAGTTTATCAGTACCGATTCTGATACGTGATGAAAGTTACTCATATTGACAAGAATCTCTTCCAATAGGAGACCAAGAGAACAAGAATACCTAACAAATAAAATGCATAAAAAATCTCATTGGCTTATTATAGTTTACAGTAATATAAATTCTTCAAAATGTTAAACTTAGATTTTAAAAAAGGTATTTGCTCAATTTGTACTGTCCTTGGCATCATAGTTTTGTTGCAAAAATTTTGTTGCCAATCTTTTCTGAGAATTTATTTTCTCAGCAGAATCAAGTAAACATATTTCTTTCTCAGTGATAATTGGCCATTTCCCACTCACTTTGATATTTACAGACTATCTGAAAAATGTACATACCATCCCAAAATAAATGTAAGGACCAGTTTATTCTATAGGAAGATGTAGCCCATAATAATAGAGTATGTTAACAAAGGCTGAAATTACAGTATTCAGTTTTACTCAAACAAATCTGAATTTACTAAAACAAAATAAGGTTAATTCAGCTACTATCTTATTCATTTGTGCATATCATCCTTAAAAACATTTGTAAAATATATTTTCATTTAACCTAGTTATAATTGCTATACTTAGAATTTGATTATATGCAACTACTGACTGTTAATGATCAGCTCTAATTAGACGCACAGGACATCACAAATTTTGTATTTCTGTTTTCCAGTAACTAGCCAATGGGTTCAGACTGCTAGGTCCTCATGTAAATGAAGAAAATGTAAATAAATTTTAAAGTATTTACATTGTAACTTTACATTTAATAAAAATAATGCTGTCTTTAATCTATAGAGTAGTAATATTCATTTCACTCTCATTTATATATTTTCATATGTAAAATGTTCTTATGAAAGCACAATACTAAAATCAGAATATGATGTGGTAAGTGGACAGATTTTTAATTTAGATCTAGTGTTCTACACTGGTTCCACAAATCCTGAGTCACCAACGTCAGTTACAAAATTTCAGTTCAGAGATTTTCAGAATAGGCAAATTGGCAGAATTAGCTTTATATGGAAAAAATTTTCAAATGCTCATGAACTGAGAGAGGTTGAAATGTGAGCTGAGTGCTGTGAGGCCCCTGGGAAGGGGCAATCTGGATTTGCCATTCAGATTCTGGGAATGTGGAAACTTTACTGGCCAGGCCAGAGTTTGTGAGGAAAGCAGTTTCCAAATGTGAAATTGTCTGGCAGGCAGTTTTATTTTTAAAAAGTTTACAACTCTTGCTTAAAAACTTCAACCATTTAAACCATGCGTGGATTTAAAAAATATATTAATTTGTATTCATTCAACATTTGATGCTATCCAAAAAAGTTAAAGAGAAGGAAATAGCTAGATAATTCAAGAAAACATTTGCTTTTGACAGACAAAAAAAAAAAACAATAAAAACCATTTGGGTTTCACATTTACATATGTTGTAGTTTTCTTAATGACTAAGCAATGCAAAGGCATTTTTGGAATAAAAATTGGGATAGAAGAAGTGACAAATGCCTCAAAAAAGCAATGCAATGCCTGTGAGCAATTGTGGCTGTAAATGTCCGATCCGTTTGCATGACTGTTGCTAGTCTTCTTTGCTGCCATCATACGAATGTGATTTCTCCATTATAAAAATAAAAACACTTTCAAGTGAACCAAAACATTATTCTCAAGAAAACATAATCTTCCAATTTTCTCATCATATGACCGAACTGAATGGAGAACTGTGTTTTCAAATGCATCATGCTCATAGGATCATTTCATTTTTGTCTTTGAAAAGAATTATTCCTCTTAATAAGACCACAGACAATTTTTAACACATTATTTTCTGCTTTTATTCAGTTTACACAAATCATTACTATTTATCTCCCATACTGAAAATTTTAATTTTAAGATATACTAGATACTTCTTAAAATAATTTTCAGTATGGAAAACTAAATCTTTGCTTTCGAGTGATAAAAATTATATTGACTGACAAAGAGAAAAATATGATGTACATGTTTAGAAATTATAGAGAAATTTGATATTAACCTAGTTGATTTTTCATTCATAATTTCATTTCATCATCTATATTTGGCCTTCTTAACTCTTAACTCTTTCCTTTCCTTTCTTTCTTCTTTCCTTTTTTCTTCTTTCCTCTATCTTTCCCTTTTTCTCCTCTCCTCTCCTCTCCTCCCCTCCCCTCCCCTCCCCTCCCCTCCTCTTCTCCCTGTCCATCCTTCCTTTCCCCTCCTCTCCCTTTCTCCCTTTCTCTCCTCTCCCTTTCTCCTCTTGCCCCTCTCCATCCCTCTCTCCTCTCCTCTCCTATCCTCTGCTCTCCTCTCTTCTTCCCTCCCATCCTCCCCTACCCCCCTCCAATGAACTTTCATTTCAAAACCAACACTGTACTCTGTAAACCTTGTCACTCACCCAAGAAATAGGTATTTCCTTTCTGGATTTAGATTTTGTTTGATAAATTGGCATTTAAATATATTCGTCACCATGATCCCTCCTCTAAAATCCTTGCTTTCCCAATCAATGTCATCAATTTATGTCATTAGGTATTTCACCCTCAGACATTCAGAGTTAGACTTTCAGCACAATGCAACAATTAATCTCTCATCTGCAAATTAACTGTGCAACATACAGAAATAATACTTCTCCAGCTTTCTTAAGATCCTTGTAGCATGAAAGATAATAGCATTAGTTTTAAAACCTTTGTGTTGTTGACTAATAAAAGCTACTCAAGAGGTTATATGTGAATGTTAATAACCAGAATTATGATATTTAAGGATTATCCTTAGATATTTAAGTTTTCACAGAATTAGAGACATGAGCTTCATCAAATAATATAGTTTAATTGAAGTTTCTATGATATGCCTCTCCAGCTTGTGAGTAATCTATCTCAACTCTTTACTCCAAATTGCAGTGCTTGGAACACCATAGGATAGCTCCAGCAAGCCTATTGCACTAGTTTTGAACAGAAATGTCCCAGAAGGCCACTTGTTAAAGCCTTAGACCTAGCTTAATGCTATTAGGAAGTGGTGGATACTGTTAGCATTTAGGTCTAGACAGAGCTTTTCTGGTCATTAAGAATGTGCCCGTGAAAGAGATACCAGAATCCCAGTGCACTCTTTTGTCTCCTTTTTACTTCCCAGCTGGCATGAGGTGAGAAGTTTTGCTGTAGAACACACTCCGTGCTCTAATATAACACCTTACCACAGGCCCGAAAGCAACCAGGACAAGCAACCATGTATTGAGAATTCTGAAAAGGTGAGCCCAAACAAGCCACTTTTCCTTATAAAGTGATTATCTTAGGTATTTTTTTTTTACAATAATGGAAAGTTAACTCATACATCTAACATACTGCAACAAATTCCTTTCTAAATATTTCAAGGATCTAGGAGGCACATACATAGCTCACAGAGCTGCTCATTTTATGGATCAAGTTTGCTGGTGCTTCACTGGAAGTCAGCTCAAGCCTATCTATTCTGCCCAGAAATACTGAAATGGCCTTGCTACATCTAATACTTTTTTCCCACCAGAATTGCTGCATGTTGAAATTAGAATTCTTCATCAGTGTCCTGAATTGTGACAAAGTGGGAAGGAGACAATCTTAATGTTCTTTTAGTCTCAGAAACTTGCAGTGATTAGAGATATGGATGGGTTTTGCCCTCTGGGAAGGCCAGCTAAGATGCCTTTATTAACCTGGGCTCCCAAAATCTCTGTCTCACAGAGATTTCACCATAATGATAATTCTCCCTGGTCATCTTTAAGGAAGATCTAACTGCTGTTGTTTGTGCTGCCACTTCAGATATAAGAGAAACACCTCTGGAATTACAGTTGAGCATGTTACTGAGGCCAGGACATTGCAATGTAGAGGCTATTCCAGGTTTGACTGGCCTCTCCTTTTCCTCTAGTACTTTCAAAAGTTGGTTTAGTAAACTTCTTTTTTGGCAATTGTTATCCATGACAGGAATAGTCAGTGGAAGATGTGCTGCCATTGTTGGAGATGTCACTTTATGAATTAAAGTCTTGAGGACACAGCAACCAGCCCTGTTGGAGGAACCCAGGTAATTGACCCCTATCCTTAAATCAGTGGGATCAGGTGACTGGGGGAAATGCCAGCCACACAGTAAAACCCTGACTATAGTGCACACATTGGACAGACAAGACTGGCACAATGGAAAATTCCAGAATATGAGCCAACAGAGGGTAAGTTAGGTGAACCAGCATTTTGCCTAGGGAAAAAACACATAGAATAGAAACAAGCAGGTGGGGCCATCCCCTCTTTTTCTACTTTTTATTTTATTTTGTTTTACCTTGTTTTATTTTTGTTTTATCTTTCTTTTCCTTTTTCTTTTCGTTTTTTTTAATCTATTTTCTTAACAGTTGGAGAGAACCCCACAAAAACCAATTCCACCTCCCAAACCCAGAGACCAAGGTCAGAGAATCCCTGGATTACTACTTTATTCTTTCCTTTCTATTCTTCTCCAGTTTCTGAAGGCTTGCATGATCACCCCTTGTCCTACAACCTTGCTTCTAACCCTTTCTAGTTATCTTTGTTTTATGCACTATCCTTAATTTTTCCCACCACAGGGTAAAACCACTCTACCAAGGGGAAGAATGCTGTATACAAGCTCCTCATTTATGATCAATTCTGTTATATAACTGTAGATTTTGTAACTATGGTCTAAGGTACAAAATCAATAGTTACCAAAGTTTGCCAGTTTCTAAACTGTGCTTGATGTCACTGATATTGCTAATTATACTACTTTAGCTTGATGGCATATCTGTTGCAATCAGTTGTTTTCCCTTCTGTAACAATACGGGAAAGCTGTGGGATAATAACCTCACCATAGCCCAATACAAAAGGACTGGGGAATGAGCCAAAGAGATACCAACCTCCCACTCTTAATTAGAAAGGTAGGATCTCAGGATAGGTGTAAATCAAGAAACTCCTACACACAGATGAAATTCTTAGAGAACAGAATTTTCCTAGAGAGGCCCTGACACTAATAGCTACCTACTATAAAAACTTAAAAGGATCAACACAGAAAAAAAATTTGAATATAAAATGAGAGGAAGCAGAAACAAAATGCAATCTCAGACCTTCAGCCCACACAGAACAAGTCCAGGACACAATGAAATAGAGAAAAAAAGAAAACATAGCTGACATTTCTGAAATGATAGGAACTGAAGTAAAGAAACAAATCCATGAGGCTACAGAGGATATCAGATCAGAAATAATCTCTCAGGTAAAAAAAAAAAAAAAGAAAGAAATTTCAACATTTATGAAGGAATTGCTCAGCAAATCTAGAGTAGAGATAGATAAAAAAAATAGATGATGATAAAAAAGCATAGAAATAATGAATAATCAATACAGGAAAGAAATGAAATGGACACAAACAAATACCCAGAAAATTTAAAATTCCATTAAAAGCTGGCAAAACTGCTTGAATGAATTATAATTAAACAGACAGACTTTCAGACTTTTAAGACAGGATCTCAGCTGAAATCACAAAAGGAAAGATCTCTTGAAAGTAACAAAAGATCAGGAAATAACAACTCAACAGCTGCAAGATGACATAAAGAAAAATAATAGAGGAATAATTGGTGTTATTTAAAATTCAGGTGCCAACACAAATGACATAAAAATTTACAGAAGTAATAGCTAAAAATTTACACAAAATCTGACATACAGGTAAGTGAGGCTTATAGAACTCCAGATAACCATGACCAAAATAAATATATACCCATACATATAATAATCAAGATCACAGAAATTCACCACAAGAAGAAAATATTAAAAGATGTTATAGAAAAGAAACAGATGACCAATATAAGAAAGTACATTAGAATCACAGTCAACTTCTCAACATAAACCTTCAAATCAAGAAGAGATTACAGTGAATTATTTCAAGTCCTGAAAGAAAACAATTTCCAACCCAGATAGATGAACTCTGAAAAACTTTCAAAATTAATGTAGAAATAAGATACTTCCATCACAAAGAACACTGAAGAAATTCATGACCACAAATTCATAATCCTACAAATAATACTGAAATGTATTATAGATAGAGATAAAAATAACCACAATTCCAAGAACAACATCAGAGAGATACCACTAGTCAGGGCAAGTACTTAAACAGTGGACAAAAGTAGGGAACCAACAGCAGGAAAATAACCTGATAAAGATAAAACAATATATACCATTTTTAACCATTAGTGTAAATGATCTAAAGTCACCAATCAAAAGAAACAAACTGGCAGAATGGACCAAGAAACAATATCCAACAATATGCTGTATACAAGAAACACATTTAACTCAAAAATAAATTGAAAGACTGAAACAAAATAATACTGATGGAAAACAATACTCCATGGAACAACAATCCAGAAAAAAGCAGGGTGTCTATTCTGATTGCATATAATGTGAACATCAAAACAAGAATGATTGAAAGAGATAAAGTCATTGCATAGTTGTTAGTGGAAAATTTCAAGAGGAAGAGGAAATAAACAAAACTATGTATGCACCAAATTTGAGACCACCCAACTATATAAACTAAATATTAACAGACCTGAAAAATCCAAAAAGCAATAACACAATTGTGATTGGGAACCTTAATACCCCATTGCCATGAAGAGATAGATGAACTATAAAAAAATCAGGAAATAAAAGAACTGAAGCAAACCTGTGAACAAATGGATTTAATAGACATTTACAGAGCTTCCACCCAACAACATCAGAATAGACATTCTTTTCAGTTGCATAAGGGATGTTCTCTAAAACAGACAATATACTAACCTACAGAACATTCTTAAGTAAATGCAAGAGAATTGAAATTATCATATACATATTATGCAAACATAGTGCAAAGAAATTGGAAATTAATGGCAAAAATGCAAAAACTCATAAACACAAAGAAATTAAATAACATCCTCCTTTTTTATTATTATTATAAAGAGAAACAAAAGCATGTAAAGGGTAGAGATAATACAGAATTTCAAAATAAAAGATAAACAATAAGAAATCACTAGTTGATAAATTACATATTGTCCTCTTAGAAATAGTTGTTCAAGTTACAAAATTAAAGCATGAAAGTAGATATTCAAACAGTGAGAGTGAAAACAGCTATTCATGCATGAGTCTTTACATATATTTCTATCCTTTCTGTATTAGAGGGAAAAACAAAACTTAGCAAGACAAAACAAAACAAATTCCTATAGAAACATGAAACCAAAAAGTCGTATAAAGCCACAGTACAAAGTGATCTACAATGATTACTGTGTTGCTTATTATCTTCAATAGAATTGTCTATATCATCAGGCATAATTGAATATAGCAGTATAATTGAATATAGCAGTACATAACAATACTAGTAAAAATAAAACATTATAGACAGTATAAAACTTCAAAGGCAGGTAATAATCAAACCATAGTGGATATTCTAGTGGATCTTGTCATCTTAAGTGCAGTTGCCTATACTTTCAGACTTGATACTATCAATCATAACAGTTGTGAATAAAATCTATCAATACAAAACAATCTAACAAACCAGATTCAATTACAATCAGTCATGGTAAAACAGTATAGGTTTTACAGAGCTTTAGATTAAGTTAATAGGAAATTAAGGATGATTACCATCCTATATCCTATTATTTTTTGGGATAATTGTCTGTGCTCTGAAATCTAGTACAGGTAGAATGACTGGAACATAATATAATACATCAAAGCAGAGTAGTGTGGGTTTTAAATCCTGGAGCACTATTAACAATATAGTGTATCAAGGCCATCTATGTTAGAGATTCTAGCCATCTTTCTCTGCCTCATTTCTGCTATTCTATTCTTCTGCCTTTGTTTGTCTAGTTTTCTCCTTCATTCTACTGCCTGCCCCACTCACTGAGGCCTTTCTGCCACTGTTCCTAAAAGCCTGGTATTTTTTTCTCTCTCTCTCTAGAATGTCCTTCAGTATTCTATGTAGGGTTGGATTGGTGGTCACATACTCCCCCAGTTCCTCTTTGTCATGGAAGCATCTTGTTTCTCCATTAATTTCTAGTGACGGTTTTTCAGGGTACATAAATCTGGGCTAGAGATTATTTTCTTTCAGGGCTTGTAATATTTCACTCCAAGCTCTTCTTGATCTGATGGTCTGTGTCAAGAAGTCAGCCTTGATCCTGATGGGCTTACCTTTATAGGTAATCATTTTCTTTTCTCTGTTGGCTTTTAATATTCTGTTTTTATATTGAATTTCTGGTATCTTGATTATGTCTGGATGTAGATCTGTTTTGGTTGTAGGTGGCCTCACGTAACTGAATGTCATTTTCTTTTCCCATGCTTGGGAAGTTTTCCTTAATTATTTCCCTGAATAGCCTTTGTAATTCATCTGTTTGTATTCCTGCTTCTTCATTCACATTTCTCTATCTTAAATTGTAGATTCTCTTGTCATCTTCTAGCCTTTGTATTGTTACTGCCTGTTTCCTTGTTATTTTTAAGAGATCTTTCCTTTCATGATCACACATTGCAAACTTGTCATCAAGTTTTGATAGTCTATCCTTAGTTTATTTTAAGGAGTTTTGCCAGCTTTCAATGGAGTTTTTAATTTCCTGGTAGTCTCTTTGAATCTGTTTCATGTGTTCTATATTTTCTTTATATTCTTTATCAAGTGTTTCTCTCCTTTTTTTGTGTTCCTTCCTTCTTCCATCTGTATCTTCCTGAGAGATGCTTCCTGAGAGCATGTGTTTTATTACTCTACTCATATCTTGCTTTACCTGATTTAATATTTCAGTTTTGAGCTCATCTACAAGGTCCCGAAGATATCTTTTAATGTCCATTGAAGCTATGTCTGATGTTGCATGTTTGCTGCTTTCAGTCTCTCTTGCCTTTCCCTCTCCTGGATCAGTGCTCTCAGGGTTCTGGGCTTGGGACCTCCTCTTGCCTCTCTCTCCTGTCATGGTCCTGGCTTCCTCCACACAGATGTGTAGTGCAGGTCCCAGCCCCCTTCCCTGTTGGCCATGGTTCCTCTGAAGCACACTGGCAGGGGACCTCCACCCTCTCCTGCCTGCCCTGCCCCCCCAGGCCAGCCAAACTTCAGGAGCCTTCACCAGATTAGTGCGTGCTAGGCACAGGGAATCAATTTGGGATGGCTGATTGGGTCCCAGCCAGCAGAGTGGCCCAGTCCAAGCAAATCCCATAAATCTGCTCTGGGGAGGGAGCAACCAAGTGAAGTCACTGTCACTCCCAGTTCATGCTCTTCTTGCCCAATTCCAACATGTCACCCATTTGCTCACACTTTTCCTTTGGGGGGGATGGGTCTCATCCCCAGCACTGACCATGGATTAATGAAGGTCCCTTTGCCAGCTCCACTCTCTGTTGGGCTCACCAACCCCCAACTTCAGCACTGTTGTGGCTCCTGTGAGTGGTGGTGCAAACGAGTTTGGGTGGCTCTGCTGGCCAGCGCAGATTCAAGCTGGTCCAAATTCAGGCCAGTGCAAACTTGGCTGGTCACAGCAAAAACACTGTGGCCCATAATTTTTAGCTGTTCAGTTGTAGTCCCCACATGTTAGATGAGCATTTTTACACTTTAATTTCTACCTCTTTCAAGAGGATCCATCTCCCTCTGTCTGGATCTCTCCATGCAGATGTTTTATTCTGCATATGAATTGTTTCTTCTGGGAGGCTTTGTATTTTGTTGCTCACTGATAGGCTATCTTGACTTCTCCTCAAATAACATCCTCCTGAACAATCAATGGGTCAATAGATGAAATTAAACAAGAAATTAAACAGTATCTATGATAAAATGAAAATGTAGATACAACATACTGGAACCTGTGGGACACAATGAAAGCAATCCTAAGAGGAAAATTTATAGCAATGAATTCTCATATCAGGAAAACAGAACTATCACAAATAAACACTCTAATGCTACACCTCAAGCTTCTAGGAAAACAAGAGCAAGTAAAGCTCAAAGCTCATAGAAAGGAGGAAATTATAATGATCAGAGCAGAAATTAACACAATTGAGACCAAGAAAACAATATAAACAATTAATGAACAAAGTTTCTTCTTTGAAAGAACAAATAAAATTGATAAACACCTTGCCAACCTTAGCCAATAAAGGGAAACAAAAAGTTGAAATTTATGCAATGAACAATGAAAAGGGTAAAATCACTACAGCTCCTGTGGAAGTGGAGAAGATCATCAACATGTACTTTGAAAATCTTTACTGGCAAAGGATGGAAAACACATAAGAAAAGGAAAGATTCCTAGAAATGTATGAATTACCAAAACTAAATCAAGAAAATATAGAAATTCTAAATAACCCAATATCAGTCAATAAAAGTCAAAACATAATTAAAAACTTACCAACACAGAAAAACCCAGGTCCTGGTGGAATCACAGCTAAATTCTACAAGAGATTTAGAGAAGACTAAATGCTAACACTCCTCAAATGCTTTAATGAAATTGAAAGGGAAGAAATATTCCCTAATGCATTCCTGGAGGCAAGTATTATTCTGATATCAAAACCAGAGAAAGACTCAACCAAAAAAGAGAATTAACTGTAGAGTCAATTTCCCTAATGAACACAGATGCAAACATGCTCAATGAGATAGTAGAAAACAGAGTGCAGCAAATTTTCAAGAAGATTATACACCATGACCAAGTGGGATCCATCCAAGAAATGTTGAGATTATTCAACATATCCAAATCAACAAATGTAAAACACCTCATCAACAGAACCAAAGACAAAAAACACACTATCATCTCAATAGATGCAGAAAAAGCTTTTGTTAAAGTCCAACAAACATTCATGGTAAAAACCCTACAAAAAATCTGAATAGATGGTCTTTCCCTCAATCTGATAGAATCTATCTATGATAAACCAACAGCCAATGTTATTCTAAATGGAAAAAAACCTGAAAGTTTTCAATCTAAAACCAAGAAAATGACAAATTGTACATTACCACCACTCCTATTCAATATATGTCTGTGAACATTAGCCAAAGTAATTATACAAGAGAGATAAATAAAAGGATTAAGGATAAGGAAAGAAATAAGTTATCATTATTTGCAGATGACAAGATACTCCACATAGAAAACTCCACCAAAAGGCTTTTAGATTTAACAACCAAATTCACTAATGTAAGTGAATAAAAAGTCAACACTCAAAAATCAATAGAATTCCTGTACAAAAACAACAAACTCAATGAGAGCAAAACTAGGGAAACCACACCCTTCACAAGAATATCCCCAAAAATGAAATGCTTAGGAATCAATGTAACAAAGGAAGTAAAAGATCTATATATTGAAAATTACAGTACTCTGAAAAAGGAGATCAAAGAGAATACCAGAAAACAAAAAGATATCCCTTGCTCATGGAGAGGAAGAACAATCCTTGTGAAACTGTTCAGACTCCCAAAAGTTTTATACAGATTTAATGCAATCCCAATCAAAATACCATTAGCGTACCTTGCAGATCTAAAGAAAACATTGGTAAAATTTATTTGACCTAGAATAACAAAGGCAATCCTAGGAAATAAAGGCAAGGTATCCCTTCTTCCCATCATGATAGAAGGTGCCACCTGACCATAGCTTTCTGTATATTTTCTCTTATCTTTGTTTCTCCAACCTTTCTCCTTACTAGCCCCCATGAACTTTGAGAGCTGCTTAGGACACAGCACTCATTCACCTTATCTTTGACAAAGGGGTCAAACATGTTTACTGGAAGTAAGATATCCTCTTCAATAAATGCTGCTGGAAAAACTGGCTCTCCACATGCCAAAGACTAAAACTAGATCCATGTCTATCAGCATGCACTAAAGTCAACAAGGATCAAAGATCTAAATACTAGAAGAGAAACATTAAATCTACTGGAAGAGAAGACATAGGGGTATGCAAAAAATTCATGAACAAAACCCAAACTGCACAGGAAGTACTTCAAAGAATCAAGAACTAGAATCCCATCTTATTAAAAAAAAATTTCCAGCCTATATCTTACAATATGAGCAACTACATTCGAGATAAGGATATGTAATATTTCACCGTGGTAAATACTTTAGCATCTTGTTTTGAATTTTTGTATCATTTTTATTTTTTTCTTTTTGAAAAAAAAATTAAATTATTTTTATCCTGCAATACACACATAATAGATTATATTTTAATTTATTGTGAATAAATTTTTTTGACATAATAATTTTGTGCAGAGGAGCTAAAGATGGCCAATCAGTAAGCAGCAAAATATAGAGCCTCCCTGAGAGAAACATTGCCAGAATAAAACATCCTGAAGAGATCCAGACAGAGGGAGAAGGATCCTCTTGACCCAGAAAAAAGCTAAAAGGAAAAAAGCTGGTCAAACACACAGTCTCGGGGCTACCATAAGAGCAGCTAAGATTAGTGGCCACGGCACTTTTACTGGAGCCGCCCAAACTCAGGCCCGCCACAACCCGCCTAGCCACCCGAACTTGCTCCCACCATGACTTGCAAGATCCACAGTCGCACTGAAGTCAGGGATTGGTGAGCCCAACAGAGAATGAAGCCAGTGAGGGACCTGCACTATCCCATGGTGAGTGCTCAGAATAAGACCCTCCCACAGGAAAGAGGTGACCACCTAGATGACATGTTGGAATCGGGCAGGACAGGCATGAACAAGGAATGGTAGTGACTTCAATTGTTTGCTCCCTAACTAGAGCAGATTGGTAGCATCTCTTGGCCTGGGTCACGCCCCTGGCTGGGACCCAATAAGCTGCCCCAAACTGAATCTGTACCAGCAGCACACACTAACATGGTGAAGGCCCCCACAGTGTGACTGGCTCGGAAGGGAGAGGTCAGCATACACCACCCCTGCTTGCACCTCAATGACCAATAGCAAACTGGGGAGGGCAGAAATCCCAAGCCAGAGTGCTTCAGAAGAACCATAACCAACAAAGAAAGGGGCTGGGACCTCCACTATACACCTGTATGGAAGGAACCAAAAACATGACAAGAGAAAGAAATAAAAAATCACAGCCCCCAACCCTGTGATTACTGATCCAAGAGAAGTAAATACAAAAGAGATTGAGGGCAACAAACATGCAATATCAGACACAGTATCAGCTGACATAAAGAGATATCTTCATGACATCATTGGTGAGCTCAAAACTGAAATATGAATTCAAGCTAAGCAAGATATAAGATTAATAATAGAAATGCTAAGCACCTCTCAAGAAGATGCAGACGGGAGAAGGGAGAAACACAAAAAAGGAGAGAAATGTTCAATGAAGAATATAAAGAAAACCTAGACTACATGAAGCAGATTGAAAGAAATTACCAGGAAATTAAAAATTCCATTGAAAGCTGGCAAAATTGCTTGACAGAAACCAAGGACAGACTATCAAAACTTGAAGACAGGTTTGAAATGTGTGATCATGAAAGGAAAAATCTCTTAAAAATGACAAGGAAACAGACAGTAACAATACAAAGGCTAGAAGATGACAAGAGGATCTGTAACTTAAGAATAAAAAATGTTAATGAAGAATCATGGGTAAAATACAAAGAAAATACAAAAGCTATTCACAGAAATAATTAAGGAAAACTTTCCAAGCATAGGAAAAGGAATTGATATTCAGATGTATGAGGTATACAGAACTCCAGCCACCTACAACTGAAATAGAGCTACACCCAGACATATAATAATCAAGATCCAAGAAATTCAACACAAGAACAGAATATTAAAAGCCATCAAAGAAAAGAAACAGAACACGTATAAAACAAAATCCATCAAAATCACAGCAGACTTCTCAACACAGACCATCAAATCAAAAAGGGCTTGGAGTGAAGTATTCCGAGCCCTGAAAGAAAATAATCTCCAACACAGATTGATGTACCCTACAAAACTGTCTGTCAAAATTAATGAAGAAACAAGATGCTTCCATTACAAAGAGGAACTGGGGGAAATTGTGACAACCAGTCCAATCCTACTGAGAATACTGAAGGACATTCTAGAGAGGAAAAAAAAAAATACCAGGATTTCAGGAACAGTGGCAAAGAGGCCTCAATGAGTGGGGCAGACAGTGGAATGAAGGAGAAAAGTAGACAACCAATAGCAGAAAAATAGCATAACAGAAATGAGGCAGAGAAGGTTGGCTATAATCTCTAACATAGATGGCCTTGATACACTAACAAAAAGAAACACAAGCAGAGTAGATCGGGAGGTAGGAACATCGAGATGCTCTGTACAGGAAATATAATTAACCTGAAAAAGGGGTTATGGACCAAAAATCAAATATGAGAAAACAATGCTCTATGTGACAGGGAACCAGAAAGAAATAGGAGCAACTCGACCAGCATCTGCAGATGGGTTGGAAAGACATGATTTTTATGTGCAGTAGAGCAGTACTCAGTATAACAAAGGAAAACCTTGAGGCATCTGTAGGTGAAGGAATACAGCTTGAGATCAAGTCCAGGAGTGAGAAGGTTTGGAACCACTTAGGTAAATAGCAGGTTGCCCCCCAGTCTAAAAATTGAGGGAGTTGGTGGGACCCAAAATGCACAGTGCACCTTGTGGGAATGAAAGGGGAGGAATAATCTAAAAAAGGAAGGCAGAAGATATTGTTAATAGTGTATCAGGATTTAAAACCAACATTACTCACTCTGCTCCATTTAGATGGATTATATTCTGTTCCAGTTTGTTTACTTGTACTAGACTTGAGGGCACAAATAGCTATCCCAAAATTAGCAGGATATAGTATGGTAATCATCCTTAATTTCCTGTTAACTTAATCTGAAGCCCTATATAACTTACACTGTCTTAGCATGACTGATCTTATTTGAATCTGGTTCATTAGAGTACTGTTTTGTATTGACAGATTTTTTTCAAATCTATTATGATTGATAGTATCAAATCTGAGAGTATAGGCCAACTACACTGCAGATGACAAGATTCACTAGGATACTCACTCTGGTTTGATTATTACCTGTTTTTGAAGTCTTACATTGTCTACGATGTTTCTTTTTTATTAATAATATTATGTACTGCAATATTCAAGTATACTATGCTTGATGATATAGATAATTCTATTGAAGATAACAAGAGACACCACAGTAACCATTGTAGATTACCTTGTACTGTGTTTTTATATGACTTTTTCATTTCATGTTTTTCTAGGAATTTGTTTTGTTTTGTCTTGATTTGTTTTTTCCCCCTCTAATACAGAAAAGAGAGAAATAGATGTAGAGACTTATGCATGTGTAGAACTTATAAACAGTTTATGAGAGCTGATTATATAGTGCATGATGAAATGAACAACTACTTTGAAGAAAAAGAGACACTACAGTACCCAGTGCTGATTCTGTAGTGTCATGATGTGAAATCCAGCAATACTATTATTTTTTGTTCAGAGTGATTTTAGCCTGTTTTGTTTTGTTTCATTTCAACATACATGAAGGCATGGACAGCTATTTTGAAGAGAATGAGAGACACTATGACAGCCATTGTTGACTTCACTATTGCCTGGTCTTGAAGATCTAAAATGCCTTCCTTATCCTGTTCAGATCCATTTTATACTATGTCGTTTTGTATGAATTCTCTGTATGCGAGGATATGGACAACTATTTGGAAGAAAGCAAGAGACAATATGATAGAGAAGATCTCTGGTTGTCTTGCTTTGAAATTTATGTCTCTTACATTGCTTTCTTAAGTTCTGTTTTGTTGTGTTTAATTTTACCCTCTTTAAAATTAAAAACAATAATAATAATTTTGTGCAGATCCAATTTTCATGCAAAAATTGCTGTATATTCTTGCTCTTATGTTTACAGATATTTGTTATTTTGTTTAATATGTTCTTTCTGTATCATTAATTTTCACAGTATGCTGCATTCTTCCACTATTTAGAGCTGCTAAAGTGCCTTATTTTTTCTGGCACAATAGTTCATGCAATGAACATGAAAGAGGTATGCATTAAAGGGTAAAGAATTGTTACTGAGAATCTTAAATGTATTTACATTTTAAACTATTTTCATATCTGAAAAATAACTAGATGTAATTCATTTGAAATTTGAATGATGAAAATAAGTAAATGAATATGACAATGTCTACTGCGTAGCTGGTATATCCACTATATGGGTAGCAAAAATGTAATTTTATTCATTTTTTTCTCTTATCACAAAGGCAGAAGCACACTGACAGTAGGATTTGTTGTTTGTAGAGACAACATACTCCACACTTAGAAGTTCTTTGGCCCACACACCCAGGAGACATAAAAGACTACTGGGTTTGAACAAAGCTTGGAATAAGAAAGAGCTTTGCAGCATGACTTGGCTAAAATTCAAGCAACCCTCAGCCTGACCACAGTGTCTGGCAGACTCTCTGGAACTGGTGATACTATATCAGTGGTGAAAAAATGTAAGTGTGGTATTTATAGCAGCACCCTTGAGACATCTGCAGTGCAGTCACTTGGAGTTTGCAAGCAAAGCCATGTCATCTGCAACTGGTAGTTGTATACATTTCTAATAAACAACTTCTAGAGTGGCATTGAGCCCTAGTATAAAGACAAAGCTATCCATGGGGGAACAGTTGGACACATATCCAAAAATGCTATTAAGAAGCTGGTTTTTACCAGACCTGTACAGTCATAAAATGAGAAAGGGCCAGCAGCATCCATTGTAATTGGGACATGAAGGACAGGTCTAAGTAGGACAAGAGAAAATGAGTGTCCCCAAGAACAGGTCATGATTCCCTACACCATCTATGCTGACTCTGTCTTTCCTCAAAGGTAGAAGAAATGGAAAGCACAAATAATCCAGCAGGATATGTTCCTGTGTGTCAAGTTTGATTTAGCCAAATTTATCCTAAATTTTCAATCAATAACAGATACCAGCTCAAATTCACAACACTGTCTTATTTTCATGAGTACAGAGTTTACTCTCTGGTTGTCTTTCTGTCCTTAATTTTATATTTTTGTCTGTACACCTTTGACTAGTTTTTGAAACTGGGATTGGATAGAAGCTGGTCTGTGGGAGACCTAAACCTGGCCTCCATTCTAAGACAATAAACCATCCTCACATTTCCGAGTTAAACACTAGGGTTAAACTTCTGTTTGGAGATAAATTCCTATCTCTCAGCCTTCCCTGGCTTCCCCCAGCCCTGACACCAGGCCGTATGGGACCCCCCACCATTGCTTGGTAACCTGCTGACATCAAGGGCTCCGGTTTCCCGTGCTTCCCTAACAAAGGATTCTCGGGGTCCCGAACCATATGTATTGGTGTGCCTCCCCTTAATAAACGAGACTCGATCAGAAAACTTGATATGTCTCCATTTCTCGTGTCTCATCCCTTTCTCATCCCCACTCCCCCTCTAGAGCCTTCGTTGACTTACCCACGGGTCGGGACAAGTGGCGCCTCAACGTGCGGCTCCAGAACGGGGGATTCTGTGAGGGACACTGTTAGTGAAACCGGCACAAAGACAAAGGAAAGAGGTAAGTGGACTTGGGAGCCTGCTGTGTTCTCTACACCTCAGTAAGTGAACAGTGATTATGGGGCAAGCAATGAGTGAACATGAAATGTTTACTGAGGGCTTAGGGAAGGCTTTAAAGACACAAGGAGTAAAGGTTAAAAGGAAACAATTGTGTCATTATTTTGATTATATTAAAGAAGTCTGTCCTTGGTTTCCTACTGAAGGAACTATTGACTCAAAACGATGGAAAAGGGTTGGTGATGCTCTCAAAGACTTTTATAGTGTTTTTGGACCCAAAAAGGTCCCAGTAACTGCCTTTGCTTATTGGAATTTGATAGATGAAATTTCATCTCAGAGACAAAATGACCCTCAGCTCGCTAATGTGATTAAAAAGGGCGAAAAGATTCTGCAGGAGAACCAAAGAGGGAGGGAAACTAGTTTAGGAGGAAAAGATCAAACTCAAATAGAACCAAATGCTGAAAAAGAAAAGGACCTCATTATGTCTCTCGATAGCGATAGTGAAGAAGAAAAGGCAAAAATAAATTACAGTGGGGAATCCCCTCCAAGACTGGACGCTGCATGTGACAAAGAGACAATAGAAATCTTGTCTGGCACTAATAATCTGCAAAAAGAGGGAGCCACTCCTGATAATTCTGGAGGAGCCAAACCTAAAAGAATATACCCTGGTTTGTAAAAACCTTTTAAGGCCAAGATGGATAATAATAATATTGACTGGGATGACTTAGTGGAAGAGGCTGCCCGATATCATAATCCAGACTGGCCCCCGCCATACTGTGTTAACCCCACTGCTCCCGTTGAGTCTGCCAAGCCCGTCCCCATTTTAGCCTGCCTGGTCCTTGATCGCAGAGAAGAACTAAAAAGTAAAATTGAGCTCCTTAAACAACAAATAAAATTAGAAAAAGAGCACCAAGATCTTATAACTCTTTTAAAAGAATTAAAGCTAAAAAACTCTAATTTCCAAAATGAAACCAAGTGTGATCGTAGGGAACCGCAATTGCCTGCTAAAAGCATGATAAAGCATATTGTTTTCCAACCTGATCAGATATCAAAACTGGGCAACATAGAGGCATTCCGGGTGACTGAGACGACCGACGTGGAAGGCCAAACATTTCAACACCATTCTGGTTTCAATTTTAAAACACTGAGAGAATTAAAAAACGTGGTTGCTCAGTGTGGGTCAACCACTCCCTATACTCTTGCTATTTTGGATTTGGTGGCCTCACGGTGCCTTATGCCTATCAATTGGCAAACTTTGGGCCACCTTATGGGGGGGATTATCTCCTATGGAAATTGAAGTATCTTGAGAATTGTAGAGACCTTGCCAGAAAAAATGCTCAAGCCGGCAATGCTTGGAACTTTGAAATACTGGCAGGGGAAGGCCCTTACGTCACCAATAATGAGCAGATGTGATATGACCCAGGGGCTTTTGCTCAAATCCAAACTGCCAGCATCTGAGCCTGGAGAAAATTGCCTTCTAAAGGGGACACCTGCTCCTCTCTTACTAATCTTAAACAAGGGCCAGAAGAACCTTTTACAGACTTTGTGTATCGCCTAATGACAGTCGTTAACAGGATTTTTGGCAGTGATGATGCAAACTCAGACCTCATCAAACATTTGGCTTATGAAGATGCTAACCCTGCCTGTCAAGCCACTATCAGACCACATAAAAAGAAATCAGGCTTAACAGAGTACATACGTCTCTCCTCAGATATAGGGGCTTCCTATCAACAGGGCCTTGCTATGGCAGCTGCCCTGCATGGGTATACAGTCAAAGAGTTCTTATCCCAGAGAAATAACAAGAAATGTTTTAAATGTGGAGTGACCAGGCATTTTTTTTAAAGACTGTAAAAAAGATTCTAAAATCAATACAAAATCCAAAATGCCAGGGTTATGCCCCTGATGCAAGAGAGGATATCATTGGGCAAAAGAATGCAGGTCCAAAAGAGATGCCAATGATAAACAGTTGCCTCCCTTACAGGGAAACGGGAACCGGGGCCAGCCCCAGGCCCCCAAACCCAAACAAATCTTTGGAGCAGTCAGTTTTGTTCCAGCAAACAATAATCCATTTCAGACCTCTTTAAAGCCACCTCAGGGAGCGCAGGATTGGACCTCAGTTCCTTCACCCACACAGTATTAACCCCTGATATGGGGATTCAGGCCCTCCCTACCGGGATCTTTGGCCCTTTATTAAAGATACATTTTACCTCACAATAGGACACAGTAGTTCAACACTTGATGGACTGCAGGTAACTCCTGGAGTGACTGATAACAATTATTCTGGAGAAATTAAAGTCATGGTGTCCTCTCCAAAAAACGTCCATGCTATTACAAAAGGGCAAAGATTTGCTCAATTGTTGTTCCTACCCTTGATCTCTACACCCAGTAGGGTAATTTGTCAACAACAAGGCAATAAAGGGTTTAGGTCCTCAGATGCCTATTGGGCACAATTTATTTTGCCACAAAAACCCCTCATGACCCTATGGTTAGATGGAAAAAAATTCACAGGCCTAATAGATACAGGTGCAAATGTCACCATTATTAAAAGGGAGGATTGGCTCCCTGCCTGACCCCTGGAAACTACCATAAGCCATCTAAAAGGGATAGGCCAAAGCCAAAACCCAGAAAAAAGTTCAAAACTTCTAATTTGGAAGGACAAAGAGGGTAATCAAGGCACTGTCCAACCCTATGTTATTGCAGGATTGCCAGTTAATCTCTGGGGTAGAGACTTGTTATCTCAACTGGGACTAATGGCCAGCCCCAACAAGATTGTTACTGCACAAATGTTAAACAATGGGTATTCACCTTGTCAAGGCCTGGGAAAAAATAGCTCAGGAATCATAGAGACCAAACAACCTATCCCAAAAGCAGACAGAGCCAGATTAGGCCATTTTCCATAGAGGCCATTTACTCTCCTGTGACCCATGCAGAAAAGATTACATGGTTGTCAGAAGAACCTGCATGGGTCGATCAATGGCCTCTTAGCTCTGAAAAATTGTTGGCCACACAACAGTTGGTACAGGAGCAACTTAAGGCTGGCCACATATTTCCCAGCAGTTCACCTTGGAATATGACCATTTTCGTTATAAAAAAGAAATCTGGCAAATGGCGGTTGCTACAAGACCTCAAAGCGATAAACAAAACTATGGTTTTGATGGGGGCCTTACAACCAGGCCTCCCCTTGCCTGTGGCCATACCTTTGGGTTATCTCAAAGTCATTATTGACTTAAAGGATTGCTTTTTTACTATTCCCTTACAGCCAGAGGATCAAAAACACTTCACCTTTAGCTTACCTGCTGTCAATTTCAGGGCCCCCATGGACAGATATCAGTGGTGTGTCCTGCTCAAGGCATGGCTAACAGCCCTACCTTGTGTCAATCCTATGTTGCCTTGGCCATTAAGCCAGTCAGAGAACATTGGCCAGACATATGTATCATCCATTACATGTATGACCTTCTGATAGCCGGAAAAGATGGCAACAGAGTCCTACAGTGTTATGCTGACCTACGAGATGCATTACATGATAAGGGGCTACAGATAGCCCCTGACAAAGTCCAGCTCACAGACCCCTATACGTATTTAGGTTTCCAAATGAGGGGACTTCAAGTCTACTCTCAAAAAGTACAATTAAAATTGGACAGACTTAAGACCTTAAATGACTTCCAAAAACTCCTAGGGGATATCAGTTGGCTTACGCCTTATCTAAAAATCAGTAAAGGTGAACTAAAACCCCTCTATGACATTTTACATGATGATCCTAACCCCACCTCCCCCTGTGAGCTCACAGCTACAGGAAGACAAACCATACATATTGTTAAACAGGCCATTAGATTTCAGGCTGTTACCTTCATGGTTTATGACAAACCCCTACAATTTATTATATGTAAAATTGCTCCTTCCCCAACCACTGTTTTCTGGCAGACAGCACCTTTGATGTGGGTCCACCTGCCTGCCACACCCAAAAAGGCCATTGAAACATACTATCAGGCCATTTCTGATCTCATAATTCTAGGCAGAAAACAAGGAAGATGCTACTTTGGAAGAGAGCCAGATGTCATTATACAGCCCTATACTAAAGAACAAATTAACTGGCTAATGCAAACCACTGAATTTTGGCCTATAGCTCTAACATCCTTTGCAGGAACCATTGACAACCATTACCCCTCAGACAAGCTTATTGACTTTGCCAATGAACATCTATTTGTTTTCCCAGCTGTCACCAAATTTAAACCACTAAAACATGCCTTGCTGGCTTTTACTGATGGCTCTTCAACCGGCATCACTGCCTGTATCATTCAAGACAAGACAATAACCTTTCAAACAAACAGCAGGTCTGCCCAACTGACAGAGTTATATGCTGTCGCCGAAGTCCTCTCCGCTTTTCCTACCCAACCCCTTAATATTTACACTGATAGTGCATACATCGCACATTCTGTTCCCCTTTTGGAAACAGTTGGACAAATTAGACATGCCTCCACTACTGGAGAACTTTTTAGACAAATACAAAGATTAATTTCCAAAAAGTCCCATCCATGTTTTATTGGACACTTGCGTGCCCATTCTAAGTTACCAGGACCCCTTGCTGAGGGTAACCACAAAGCTGACCTGGCCACTCAAACTCAAAACCCTCTCTATGTACTAATTAATACCGCCCCTGATGATAAGAGTCACCAATTACACCACCTCAGTGCCCAGACCCTTCGACTCATGCACAAGGTCACTAGAGACCAAGCCAGACAGACAGTTAAAAATCGCCCCTCCTGTGCTACACATCTTCCTGCTCCACACCTTGGAGTCAATCCCAGGGGGTCGCTGCCCAATGCGTTGTGCCAAATGGATGTCACCCGTATACCCGAGTTTGGAAACCTTAAATATGCCCATGTAACTATAGATACCTTTAGCGGTTTCATTTATGCCTCCCTCCAAACAGGCGAGGCCACCAAACATGTCATCAGCCGTGTGCTCACTGCCATGTTGGTCTTAGGATGCCCACAACAGCTCAAAACTGACAATGGTCCAGGCTCTACCAGCTCTGCCTTTGCTCAGTTTTGCAAACATCTCAATATCCAACATATTATGGGCAAACCCTGTAACCCTCAAGGCCAGGGAACTGTTGAAAGGGCACATCTCTCCCTTAAACCTACTATTGAAAAAATAAAAAAAGTGGAATGGTGCCCCACCAAGGGATCACCCAGGAATATTTTACCTCACTCCTTATTCATCCTTAATTTTTTAAATCTGGATGCCAATGGACAATCAGCTGCCACCCGGTTTTGGCACACAGAAACACAAAAACAGTTTGCCTCTGTGTTATGGAAGGACCCTCTAACTAATTCATGGAACGGCCCAGACCCAGTCCTTAACTGGGGTTGGGGATCAGTATGTATCTATTCCAAACAAATGAAGTCTGCATGTTGGTTGCCAGGGCATTTAATTAAACAAATAGATCAAGTTCAACAAGTAGAGGATGACTTTACAGATAACTCTAGGGAAAAAGAAATCCCCTGAGAGGACTTCTTCTTTTCACAGATAATGACACCAAAAACCTGGATCCTGCTACTGGGAATGCTGATGGCCCTGTTGCCCACGACAGAAGGTAGTCTTGGAACTCCAGTTAACCCCAGAGAATTACAACAACAGATGTTTGGTGCTCCATGCAGTTGCCAGGGGGGTATTGTCCAGGTCACACCCCGCAGTTTCTCCTCCTCCCAGGATTGTGGTGATATATTAGCCCACCTCCAATATTCCAGCTCTATAGGTGGAGGCTACCGTCAAAGCTGGGTACGTTACAAAAAGCCTGTTATTGTTCCCTCCAGTGGGGGACGACCAGGGGATCTAAAACCTTGCCCTAAGGAATGCACAACATACTATTATGAAATGCATTCCTCCTGTTATCGATCTGCATTGGAGCTCACAATAAAACTTATTTCACTGCCATTCAACAGAGCACCTATAGGGGCTCTTTTGACGGGGATTGTGATATTGTCCCAAGAGTCCTTGGGTCACATAAGTATGCCCAAGCCTCATGCCCTGATTCACCCAGTAAGACCACCGGTGTGCTGGAATCAGGTCACCCCCATTCATGTCTCCGATGGAGGTGGACCTCAAGACAAGAGCAGAGAGTTACGGACACAAAAGCAACTAGAGGAAATTAGGAATGCAATGTTCCCCAAAATCAAATATCACCCTCTAGCGCTCCCCAAGTCTCAGGAAATAGATTTAGATACTCAAACTTCTGATATACTGGCAGCCACACATAGAGCTCTCTATGCCTCCAACCCTGAATTAGCCAAAGAATTTTGGCTGTTCATGATCTTGGGCACCCCCATGTCCCTTGCTATCCTCTCAGATGCGACCCCATTCTCTGTCACTACAAACAACAAGCAGGACTGCAGTGACAACCTTCCCTTTAGAGTACAGTCCTTGGGTTTTAAAGCTTCCACCTGCCTTCAAGGCAAATTTGATAATGATACCTCTGATTTTGATGTTGGTTTTATTAACTTTACCAACTGTGGCTAGATAAGTAATTATAGCTCTTCCCGTTGTCTCCCAAAAGGACAAGTGTTCATTTGTGGAGGAAACATGGCTCTAACGCTCCTACCTGTCATTTGGACAGGGCTATGTGTGGTGGCTACCCTGCTACCTGATATAGATATCATACCAGGAAGTGAGCCCGTTCCTGTTCCTAGCCTTGACTACATTGCAGGCCGCACAAAGAGGGCGGTTCAACTCATTCCCCTGCTGGTGGGACTAGGCATTTCAGGAGCTGTAGCTACAGGATCATCAGGACTAGTGGTTGCTATACATTCTCATATCAAGTTCTCTAACCAGTTAATTGATGATGTTCACGCCTTGTCTAATACTATTCAAGACATTCAAGATCAATTAGACTCCCAGGCGGAGGTAGTTCTCCAAAACAGGAGGGGGTTAGACCTCCTCACAGCAGAACAGGGAGGAATCTGCTTGGCTCTACCCTAACGCTGCTGTTTCCATGCAAATAAATCAGGTATAGTCTGAGATAAGATTAAAAGGCTACAAGAAGTTCTGGTAAAAAGAAGAAAAGAGTTATTTGAAAACCCTCTTTGGAGCGTATGGAATGGAATGTTGCCCTACCTCCTCCCCTTACTTGGGCCCTTACTTGGACTATTTGCCCTGCTCTCATTAGGACCCTGCCTCTTAAATAAGTTGATGGCTTTTGTTAAACAACAGATGGATTCTATAAAAATGCAAGCCATACAGGTCCATTACCACAGGCTTGAGATGGCCGACAGAGGAGATTACATAGAGCCCTAAAGGCCCTATTGTTATGCTGATGCCCAAAGTGGACTACCTTGACCTCCTCACCCTGGTGCGCTAGACTGGATAGCAAGAGACTGGAGCCCACACGCATCGCCAACCACCACCTAGGACAGGCACAGAGCCTCCCGCTGCTCTGCTTTCCAATGACGGGTAAGGACTGAGTTGGCCCCGTGTGAAGGCATCCTGACCCGAGACAGGCACAGTCTCCTCAGGGATATATCAGCCTGGCTATTAATTTTTAGAGAAAAGGGGGACCTGTGGAAGACCTAAGCCTGGCCTCCATTCTAAGACAATAAGCCATCCTCACATTTCCAAGTTAAACACTAGGGTTAAACTTCTGTTTGGAGATAAATTGCTATCTCTCAGCCTTCCCTGGCCGCTGCCCCCCACACACACACACACTGTGCAGTATGGTAACCTGCTGACATCAAGGGCTCCAGTTTCCTGCACTTCCCTAACAGGATTCTCGGGCTCCCGAACCATATATATTGGCACGCCTCCCCTTAATAAACGAGACTTGATCAGAAAATTTGACTTGTCTCCATTTCTCGAGTCTCTTGTCCCTTTCTCATCCCCCTCTAGAGTCTTCATTGACTTACCCGCGGGTCGGGACACTGGTCCCAGCATATAAAGTAGTAGCTTTCTACCGGACTTCTTATCCTTTCTCTTGCAAGTTTTAAAATCCAGCCAAGTCTGACAGAGTGACAACATCAACAACACTGCAAGGCTCACTTCACCAGGTCCATCCCTACTTGCTTATACTTAACCCTCCAAATCCTGGCTGCCCTACATTCAGAATTTTGTCTTCGGATAATCAGCAACTTCAGATTTTCAGCAAGATTTTCTGTTGCTTGTTTGTAATTTTTCCCCTTTTTTCTTGCTGCTTCTCACACAAAAATAAACATTGGCAAATATTCTAAACTCCAGAATAGGAGTTTAGAGAACGTTTTCTTTGTGCTTCCTTTCTCTATACAACCTTTGGCCTCCCCAGCCTGAGCTGTCTGCACAGGTTGAAAATTCCTTCAAACAGAATTTTTCTGCTTCTTTCCTCATATTTTTTTTTCATTGGTTGGGGAGCATTATGTTGCCACATGATAATTCTTTCTGGCTCAAATTATGAATATATACTGTATATGTCTTAATAAAACTCAAAATACCAATAAGATTTGTAACTTTTAGAGTACCCTCAATTTCAGTATCCAGTTACCTAATAAAATGTTATTCTAGTCAATATACTTTAGCAAAATTATTTGTATCTTTTCATATTTCCTGAACAAATCAAGAGGTAGACAGATTTACTCCAACAAAATTTCTATTGTATTTGACAAAAATCTTATGCACTAAAAATATAGAATAATAAATTCCTACTTTAAACATTTTTATGATTACTTAGTGAAATGAATACATTTTCATCTATGTAGTTTTTCAAAATTGTAAGTTTTGCCAAAATAGAAAAATATAAATAAACATTTTAAGAATATATCTGAATAATGGTGGCAAAATGGTGATGAAAAGGAAAAGAAAAAGAGAAAGTAATAAAAGAAAAGGAAAGAAGAAATGAAAGAGTCATGCATATAATCCTAGAACTCTGAGAAACTGAGGCAGCGGTTCACAAGTTCACCTCCAACCTGCGAAACTTAAATGACTTAGAGAGACGCTGTGTCAAAATATTTTTTAAGTAGAATTAAATTAAATTAAATTAAATTAATGAAATTAAAAAGACTTTGGATGAAACTCTCTGTTAAGGGCCTAGATCCAATCCTCCAAACTGAAAAAGAAATGAAGAAACAGAGAGAGAAAGAAAGAAAGAAAGAAAGAAAGAAAGAAAGAAAGAAAGAAAGAAAGAAAGAAAGAAAGAAAGAGAAAAAATAGGGAGTCATACCATTACACACGTATCTGAGTGATTAAAATCCTGAATGCCAAACGTGAAATGATGGCACAGATATGGAACAATAGGAGTTTCATTCATTGCTGATGACAATGTAAAATTCTGCAGCCACTTTAGAAGATATTTTGGTAGTTACTTACCAAAAAAAAATGAGCATTTTCTTACTATATAACCCAGCAACTAAGTTCCTTTGTATTTATCCAAAAGAGTTGAAAACATATTTAGAGAAAAAAAGGAGAAAGTGAGAGAGAGAGAGAGAGAGAGAGAGAGAGAGAGAGAGAGAGAGAGGGAGAGAGAATGCAAAAGACCTATATATGTATGTTTATTGCCAATTTATTTATAACTGCCTAAACTTGGAAGCTACCAAGACAGTCTTCACTAGATGAATGGGTAAGTAAACTGGTACAGTCAAGGAGCAGAATATTCTGTGGTTAAAAAAAAAAGTTATCAAGTCATGTGAAGACACCTAGGAACCTTAAATACATAAAACGAAACAAGTCAATTTAAAGACTATGGCCTTCATTTCCAATCATATGGCATTCTATGAAGGGCAAAAGTTGAGTCATTAAAAGGTCTCATAACTCCTACAGGTTGCATGAAACAGCAGAGAAAAAGGAGAGCACAGAGCAATTTTAAGGCTCTGAAATTAATTCATATGACCATGAAAAGGTGGATGCATGCCAATGGACATTCATCCTGACCTGTAGCGTTTACAGTGCTAAGCATGATGCCCAGTGCAAACTACAGATTTTGGTGACAATGATATGTCCATCAGTTGTCACAAAAATACCTCTCTAGGGAAGGATATTAGCAATAAGGAAGTCTTTGCATTTGCAGGGAAAGGGATTGTGGAAAATCTTGGTGACTCTCTCAAATTTTGCTATAACTCTCAACCTAATTTACTCAGTAAAGTCTATTTTAGGTAGCTTGTTTTATGTATATTTTCCCTGAGTTACATAAGATCATGGCAACAGTCAACTAGTCACATAATGTATCAGTTTTTCCTTAATGTATTTTGTCATGTTTCCCCAAAATACATTAATATAAAATCATATTGTTTGAATTCTATTAAATGTTGGTGAAGCACATTGATCAATTAATTCATTAATGTATCTTTATGACAAATACTGGTTAGTTTATTGTTTACATTTTATTCATTTCAAGGAAATATTTGGAAATCATCTGGAATGATGTAAAGCTTCATCAAACAATTCGTCAAATTCTATTGAGCATTCCAAAAAAGACTTTACTCACACATGTCAAATATTTATTATTCATACCCATTTCTCCTTCACTTAGAAAAACCAAGATTATCCAAATGTATTCAAAAGGCTTTTGAGAAAATTAAAACATTAATTTATTTTTTAAAAATAATGTTTCTCTCCTACCATGAGCTCTTCCACTTTGAAGCTGACAGTTTAGATTATTCACTAAATGGGGAAATATCTGGCATAGAATCTGATCCTCAAAGCTTGACATACTGTCAAACAAAACAGTAATTGCATATTCCTCTCAGAAATATACTGACTTCATTTTCCAATTCAAATAAATGTGTCAATATATATCCCATTGGAACAATTTCAATGCTCAATTTCAATTCTAGGATGCATAGGATAAGTAGAAGTTAGCAAGTGAGAAAAATGACAGATACACAGATAAACAAGGCAAAGGGCAGGAATTTGATGCCCAGTAGCCTAATGCTATTTTTCTCCTTAGGCACAGTAACTCATTTGACTACAATTAAGCAACAAATTGCAGGAACCAAATGAAAATTATTTCAGGAAAATACGAGAAGAGGTTTAACTTTCTTTTGCAAAGTGGTAACAGAGTAATTAGGAAAAAAGAAGTGTGAAAACAGACCATGCATGAATGTATCACTTGAGACTGAAATCAGAAACTAATTTTCTTAGAATTATGTGTACCCACTTGATCAGTATTCTTGACTTCCCAAGGGAAACTCATACTCCAGTTTGATGCTATGGCTCTAACAATGTTTCATATCATATGTTTAAACTGTTTTGAGCAGTTTGTATAATTAATCCAATTGTTTGGGAGAAAATCCTGAATATCATATCTTGTCATCAAGTATTTTTTTCACTTAAATGAGATTAACCATGTATTCAGATATTTTAAAAATTTCATTAAAATTTAGAATAACATAGGAAGTATTTATATTTATTTATATAAAAATATATAGACATTTGTATTATCACCTTCTCCCCAAAACATAATTAATACAAAAAGAGAATTTCCATTGTGTTTTTCAGTTTTGAATATGTCATTGGTGAGGAGTTATGGTTTGTGTCTTCCATGTCCCCCAAAGCCTCATGCTCTCATAGGTGGGGTTTTTTCAGAGGTGGCTGGATCTAGAGTGTGTGATGCTGCAATTGAATCATGGTGCATTGCTAGGGTCAAGGGTGCTAGAATTAAGCATGTGAGTGCCATCTGCCATAGGTAGCCTGGATAAGATTAAAGGGACAGAAAGATTCTGTTAATCTCTCTTGTTGCTTTTGCTGACTTCTGCAACTGTGAACTGTTGTCCTCTGCCATGTGCCACTGTGCCCTGGAGCCAGCCAATTATGGATTGAAACCTCTACAGATTGTGAGCCAGATAAACCTTTCATCCCTTAATTTAGGAAGTTGGGTATTTTGTCTCAGCAATGAGAAAAGTAACTAAAACATGCACTTTATATGATGTATCATATATACTCAGATCCATTTATAGACATATAGGATAAGATATGACATCACCACTCCAAATTTGATAAATTATTAAATGTATTTAGTGTCATAAAGCGAAATGAGTCTCCATCATTTACGTGGTGAGTAGGCATATTTTAAGTGGTATTTCAAATATTATTACCCATGCCAACAGTTAGATTTTTGAAATGCACAGGCAAATAGCTGTTTCATGTTTTCTTTCAAAATTCCCAAAAGAACACATTTCCATTAGAATATTTAAAATATAATAGATCTCTCTGAGGAAATCATTAGTTTGACTCACAATACTAAGAAAACATTATAGAACAATGACCTTTTTGGGATAGGATTTGTGTATTGTTTCTGAAGCCCAATCATATCTTTGGAGAAGGTTACTGACAATGGGATTGCATGGCAAAGGAGAACATAAACTATAGAAAACGTTAAAAGGCTACAAGAAGCAAAGTCACAGATATATAATGTTGTAGCCACAAGCATATTTTTAAAACTATGAATGTTTTATGTGCAATAAAAAATAATAACTGCAATGTTTACAAGCCCTTTGTAATGAAGTGGAATTTTTTCAAAGAGGCTTTTGTGGCTCTTGTTTTAACAAGGGAATTTTATAGGCATTCAAGGAATAGAAGTGAAAATAATTTGCTCAACCGGATTTCAGGTATATTGAACCCTATTTCCACTTTGCTGACTAGTTGCAATGTGTTTTTGAATAATTCATGTCAATTTTTTTTCCCAGGAAATAGACTTGGGAAAGAAGCTGCCTATTCCAATGCTGGATCATTCTCTTTCTTCTCCCCACCTGACAACTATGTGTTTAGTTGAAATGCATAGTGAGATTTGCCTGTCCAAGAAAAGAAATGCAAGAAAATAGCTAATAGCTAATGTTATTTCATTTTGACTGCTTAAAATCAAAATTAAATCCTCTTGAACTATGAATAAAAAAGTCAATTCACATCGGTCAACAACATATATTGCAGACTTATTTATAGCATGAAATAGATCACTATTTTCTAAAATAAATGTTCTTTAGAAAAGCTCAATTTATTTAATGTCCCAGATGAATAGAAAAAAGAGCAATGCATTCAGTGTAGAGCAC
This sequence comes from Hydrochoerus hydrochaeris, assembly GCA_004027455.1. NCBI lineage: Eukaryota > Metazoa > Chordata > Mammalia > Rodentia > Hydrochaeridae > Hydrochoerus > Hydrochoerus hydrochaeris. The sequence goes on along the minus strand of PVLA01001007.1, from coordinate 65,208 downwards.
TAGTAGAATTGTGTTGGGTGTGCAACAATATTAAGAAAACTCATATACTTTTCATTATTCATAATGTAAAAATTGAAAAGTTGACACAAATGTCTTAAGACTCATTGTAAAGTTGTGCAGACTTTTGGAATTTTAAGTTTTGGTCATAGATTAATTGTTGATCATAATACTGCAAAACTTTTCTCCATAACTAGCTTCTCCATTACACAGTTAATCATCTTCGCTCTCAAAGTCTTCTCTTTCCTACCATGATAATCGTACCATGAGAATCAGAGTCATTAGCTATTAGCACTTGGTATCATTTTTAATTCTTTTCTCTTTTTCATTACTCAAAAGGGATAAGAAATTCCTGCTGTGTATTTCACTGATGTGACTTTCTTCCTCATTGAAACCATTTTCACTGCTCTCAGTCCACTTTAGACATTTTCTCTTTTAAACTTTTGCATGAAAATTTACTGGCTTCCAGCGAAATCATACCTGCCACCTCTTTTAGAAATAAACTTTTATTGGCAGACAGCCACATTCATTTGCATATCATTTATGGTTGCTTTTACTTTGCAACCACATAGAGGAGTAGTTGTGATAAAGGCCATATTGTTGACAAAATTGAAAATATTTAGTCCCTGGCTTTTTACAGAAAATGTTCATCACCCTCCAACCCAGAAAAGTGTTTTATATAAGTATTCAAATACCTTCATCTCAACTCTTCCTCTTATCATGCTATTCAACTGAATCTCTTTAGAATATCTACATTCATGATACTCTCATACTTAAATTTCTTAAACTTCAAACTCAGTACACCAGATGTAACTTTCTACTTGTATGCTTCACACATTGGAATAGACTTGATCACCTTAGTATGCACGAATTTCTGAATCCCCTTTGGCATATCTATCTTTCTTCTATAGAAATATGGCACCATGTTAAAAGCTCATCTAAAATAACATCTACTTTAAAAATCTTTCCTCAGTTTATCTGGGTATATGTGAACTTGTATACTTCCCTCATAGGATTTTTCTTAATTTTTTTCTTTGCTCCAGTCACTTGTCTGCATGCTGCATGAACTTTCACGCTTATTGAGAAATAGAACTTTGCATCACTTCTTCTTCGTCTCCTTGTTGGCCTCAGTTGGTTCCTTGCAAATGTTCAATTATTTATCAGCCATCTGTTTTTCAACTTACTATATTCTCAGCACCATGCTAGTAAAAGAGGACACACAGAGATGAAATGTAGTCAACCGTCTTGAAGGAGTTTACTCCTGCTATTAGATTTTAAAATGTAAATAAGACAGCGCAACCTTTTAAGTAAAGATATGCTGAGGAGAAAGACCAAATTCTACTTAAACCAGACTAGAAGACAAGGGAAGGACTCTCAGAGAAGTTGGTGAGTTAGTCGTCTGGAATAGGAATTGATTCAGTTATTTTTATTATAGTAAAGAAAAGTAGGAGAATTTTAAGCAGATATATTTTACATATTGTAAAATAACATGGGAGAAATTCAGGGAAGTGTGACCACCTGAATTTGTAGTCAAGCATGAATTGGGATGGAGAGTCATAAGGGTTAAAGCTATGAAAAGGAAATCAGTCCTAAAACTAGAGCCCTGGATGCTATATTCTAGTATATCCTGCTGCAGATTAGGATCCCAAGTCATGTTGTGAAAAACCTTAGCAGTGAAGAATGCAAGTAATGTTTGAGAGGAGAAAGTAGGAGACTGGTTAATTAATCTCAGGAAATACCTGGTTAACAATGTAGTTAAATATTTCTGCAGTATTACTGCTACTCACCAACTGGGAGAAGGATTGTGAAGTACTTTCAAATTTATTAATTGACCACAAAGTTCATTCTTAAAACTTGGTCAGTGACAGATACAATTAGGAAACTGTGGGGAACATGGCTTTAAGTCATAAGACAACATTTAGTTCTTTTCCATCCAGGAAAATGAGACAGAATAGAGGTAGGATAATACAGTAAAATATTATAATAATTCATGTAAGAATAGGAAATATAACAAAAAAGAGGGAGAAAAACTCAAGGGGTATTTAAAAGCAAATAAAGATATGATTTGTTAAACTAGATATGAAGACTTTAACAAATCTTTACTATGTCATGCCTTTGCCTGAAATTCACAAGTAACTTATCATTTCTCACAGAAGACTTTAAAGTCTGTAACTCTGAGTTTACTTTTATATACTGTCCTGGAACCAAGAACCTCTCAACCTCTCATACTAAGCTCTCAACATAACTGGGTTATCATTTTTTTGCAGTTGTTGTTTTGTTTGTGATTACTTATTTAGTATCAACAACATCACCTTAAGCAAAACCTCTGGGAAGACAGCAAGTGTCACAATTTTATCCTTAACATGGATAAAAACTGTTGGGGCATGAAAAGCTCTCTAATGTGTATTCAATAAAATATTAATGATAAATAAATGGAAACAGTTGCAGAGATCTCAAGATTTAGGGTGATGAGCACACAGTTGCATGTGTAATAAAGAAGACATGGTTCCTTGTGGTTTTTGACATTATAGTTTTGATATACTCAAGCACAGAATGAGAGTCTGGAGATTAGAAGAAATGCTCTGAGTTAACAGTGGGCATTGTGAGTCCCTCACTGTGTTTAATGATATAATCTAAGGAAAATATATGTAATGAAATGGCACCCTGAGGGGGAAAAAGAACTGCATGGCAAGGTGTGTAAGGGAAAAATGGCAGAAATAGAGTAGAAGAAACAAAGTATGAAAGGATATTTGCAAACATGGAGGAGAACAAATTTCAAACTGATTCAGCTTCACCAGTGGTCATAGGGGTGGTTCCAAATTTAACCAAACTGATTTGGGAGTTGTATTATTTCAAAGAATACACAGAGCAACCAAATCGCAACTATGGGCAATGTGTTTTTCTGAGTTGTATTTAATGCCCTAGAACCTAAATTATACAAAAAAGAAAACTCAGATCACCTTCTATGTTTAGAGCTTCTTTCACTGTAGGAATGGAGAATCCATTTGGAGTTAGACAGGTTATAATGAAGTTGGATTAGGAGAACAAAGCTTTTTAAAATTTTTTAATTTATTTTATTTTTATTTATTTATTTGTCTTTTTGAGACAAGGTTTTTCTATGAAGTTCAGGCTAGACTTTGACTCACTTTGTAGCCCAGGTTGGTCTTGAACTTGCAAATGATTGTCCTGCTTCAGCCTCCCAAGTTCTGGGATTGCAAAAGTGCCTAACTTTTAAACTATTTATTTATTTCCTTGTTTGTTTATTTTGGTACTGGGTATCAAACTCACAAACTCACGCTTGCCAGGTGGCAAAGCTTTTTGTGTTCTACTTCTGTGATTCAGATGATTTCAACTTCTTCAGGTTCTTCATTTATATATTGGAAGTAATAAAAACTACTTTCCAGATTTTTGTTGGTTTAAGTAAAAATAAATGAAAATATTTTATGTTGCCTATCCTCTATGCTATTTATGGAAGTTAAATCTTCTTTAACCCTTCGACTATTTAGAAAAGTAAAAATGCTGACCTAATCTTTCCTAACAATAGCATCCTAAAAATAATTTTATGTACTGCTTAACAGAAAAGATAAAACAAGTGCATTTAAAAATAATTCCACAGCCTTAGCAAAATCTATATAAGAAGGTCAACATAATTCAGAAAATCCATTTCATAAACTCTTTCATCTGCAAGACTATAAACAAATATTATAAACAATCCAAGTTAAAATTAAATTATAGCTATTTGATTCCCAGTGGACATCCTCAAAGTTTGGAAATGTCCTAATTCAGCCATCTTTAAATAACACCTAATAATGTTTGTAAACAGCTAAGAAATAAACAGGAAATAAAAACTTGAACCAGAGGATGAATGATAATTCCACTCTGCATCACAATGTTTCTAGAGTAAAGTGTCTCATCTGTTTCTGAATGATCCAAAACACAATTGCCCTCGCTAATAAATAATTTCCAGCAGGTTTTTAAGACTGGTTGTGCTTCAAAGAAATTCTTTAGGAGAGCAATATTAGGGAAATCAATTCTTTTTAAGTGATCTTGATTGTATGGTCATTATAGACATGAAACATGCGATGAATATGTTGTCAGAAAATCTATTTTTGCCTTTCCTTGAAACTATTCAGTTTCTGACTATAATGCTACGTAAGCACATAATTTGACTTTTCTAGTATTTAGCTGCTGTTTTCATGCATGACACTTGGAAAATTCATTTCTCAAAATATAGCCAGGTAACATAGTACAGATCTATAATTCCAGTGCCTGGGAGACTGTTAGAAGAATCACTGTGAATTCAGGGTCTGACTATATAGTGCATGCAAAGCCAGCTTGTATTAAATAACAAGACTGTCCCAGGAAAAAACAGAAACAACCCCTCCAAAGAGGTGCTGTATAATTTGATAATTCCTTAAAGATACTGTTAAAAGTATTATTAAACAAATTAACATCATGTAAAAACTACTGTTTAAAACTAAAAATTGTCTTCTTTACACTGCTACCATCATAAATGAATTGATTTTGAAAATGAAATATCAAATCTTGTAAAAAATGTGGAAAATATTAAAACTGCCTTACATTTCATTTCTAAGTTTAGATAAAATCTAAGGAATTTCTAAGTTTATTTTTCTAAAAATGTGATTTAGATAACATAATAATTAGAAGAGATTTATTAAATCAAGTAAATCTACAGGTTTTAGTTTTTAATAAAGCTTTATCATTTTATTCAACATAAATCTTTAAGTTCTACAAAACCTTTAAGAAAAAATGTAAGAATGAACAACCACTTTGAAGAAAATGAGCCACTACAGTACCCAGTGCTGATTCTAGTGTCATAATGTGAAATCCAGAATGATTTTAATCTGTTTTGCTTTGTTTAATTTCAACATACCGGAAGGTATGGACAACTATTTTGAAGAGAATCAGAGACACTATGATAGCTATTATTGACTTCCCTATGTCTTGTCTTGAAGACCTAAAATGCCTTCATCATCCTATTTGGATCAGTTTTATACTATGTTGTTTTGTATGAATTCACTGTATGTGAAGATATGGACAATGATTTGGAAGAAAACAAGAGACATTATGATAGATAGTGAAGGTCTCTGGTTGTCTTGCTTTGAAATTATGTCTCTTGCATTGCTTTCTTATGTTCTGTTTTGTTCTGTTTGGTTGTGTTTAATTTTACCCTCTTTAAAAGAAAAAAAATGTAAGAAAAGGTGTTTTTATCAAGAACAAAGAACACAACCTAGAAGAGAGTGTTTCTTTTTTAAAACACTTAATCTGAGATATTTTGTCATAAAATAAGAGTGACAATTTCTCTATATAACTTGATTAATAATTTTTGATAAAATGCATACTTCTAAATTTGATCCTGAAAGACCTTAGAGAACTATTGTCATTGTGTTATTGTTCAGAATAAATATTTATTTTAGTCCTACCAAAGGACTATATAAAAAATTTATTAAAACATTTCAAATAAATTTATATTGTTGTATGTATTCATACTGTAGGTTTTATTTAATTAAAACATGCTAAAAATAAGATAAGGACATAAAAGTTAGGGAAAAGCAAGACTGAAGTTATTAGAAATAGAATTTTTTTGAATGCATAGAAGTAAAGTAATCTGTATTTCACTATTTTAATGAGTAATGTATTCATTAAGCTTTTGGGAGGTTACCTTTAGGGGAGTATAAGGGGAAAAATAATGGGGAAATATTCATTTTTAAAATCAAACATTCTTTTGCATAGAGGATAGCTATTGCCAAAAATAATGAGATTGAACCAAGTTTTATCTAAAGGCACTTTCCTTCAACACGGAGACCAAAAAAGAAAATATATAAATATGATATTTAAGATATTTGAATCATTTTATTAGGTTTGAAAAGATTGCAATTTTAGCATATCATACAGCCACTGCTAAATAACTGCATAGCAGCAAAATCTGGCTTTTTAACTTCTTGGTAATTTCAATACAGACACTAACTAAAAGGTCATTTATGAAAAATCAGATATTGTCATTTCTAAACAAGGCATGAATTAAACAACTATGGTACTCTCAACATGAAAAACCTTATCTATATGTGAATTCTAAACCCAGTGAATAGCTTTCTATGGATCCTAAAGAGACTGACGTCTTCATCTGATAAATCGCTGTTGTAGTTAAAAAAAAAAAAAAAGAATTAGGAACACAGTCTCTCCAAAATAAAGTTTGCATTTAGGCATAATCAGCAGGACTTAATTAGAAAACATGAATAATTGAACATGCTGCTCTCTAAGCAACAAACTTAGAAGTCATGTTGAAGCAAAGTCTTGTTAGACAAAAGGGAACATTGTACTGAATCATTCTTTAATGCTTTCCTCTCTCTGACAGCAACCTTTTCAGGGATGATTCGAATGAATAGCCTCTGCACAAATACTATAAATATAGGTCTTCATTTAAAGCAGAAAGAACAAACATATCAAAACAAAATAAGAAAAGCTTCCTGAAACTTCTACACAAAACCAAATTTCGGAAATTAGTACTGAGAAGAACTATGGAAAAAGTATCAAAGAGAAAAATAACTTAGAATGCTGAAGTTATAAAACTTATCTTTCTGGGAAAAAATGTTAATGGCTAAACAAACAGATATTCCCCCGTGAGACACAGTTCAAACGTGCACATCTGTTTCTCACTATATGTGAGGGTTGCCCTAAACATCTACCTACAAGCCCTACTGCCATTCCAGGATCAGCAGCTTAGTTGAAGTGATTACTGAGACCACTGGTAAGCAGTATATAAGTGAACTAAAAGAAGTTTAAGTAAAAGTAAACCATGACATCCAAATGCTTAGACATAGTATCAAAAACAAGCAAGCCAACTCAGGAAAAATAAAAGCATGAGTATTTAAGTATCTAATTTACCACAACAACCAATGATTTCCCCAGAGCCACAGGCCACACTGCTGTTATTACCTCTGACTTTTGTTTGTGTTCTCTTTTGCTATGGTACCCAATATGTCTTCTTGGATTCACTATTTGTTCTGTAGAACTGATCACATCTCTTTGGAAAGAGTTTCAGTCTCCTCCCCAATAGTTCCTCATTCCGCTTTTGTACTGTGGTTTTGTAAGACCTACCCTGGCCTTTCTATAATCCAGCACTCTCTCCTTCTCTCACTTGGCTTCTCTTCCACGTTCTGCATGGTTCCAGATTTCTGGACCTGAAGAAGCCCATTTAGGAGCTGTGGGTTCAGCAAATTCGTTGATTTTTCTCATAAGAAGCTAACTATAATCGGTGCCCATCCCATTACTCCTGGACTGTCCCTCCAATTTTACTTTCTTACCCCTGCCAACACTATTGGTTCTCTACCAGTTCTCACAGAACAGCCAACACAATGTCTCCACTGGAAAGAACTTTCAGGCGCTTCTGTTTAGAATGTAACACCTGGGACAAGCCTCACTGGTCTCTGTTATCCGCACTGTATTCTCTCTAAGCCATGGTCCACCAAGCTTTACCCCAGGCCTTCTACCTAGAAAGACCTGAAATCTATTTTCAAATTCAAATGTCCTTCAATGACTTGTATTAATCTCTACATGCCTCAATTTCCACATCAATAAAACAAGCAATACTTCTTTTTGAGGTGATTAGGAATAATAAATATGCTAATCATGTAAAATGCTTATACGAATGCCTATCATGTAATAAGCACTGGATCTAATGTTAGATAATAGTATTAAAACTAGTACTGATAGAAGAAAAATGGGCATTAATCTTTTATTTTCTATAAATTCACTGAATAAATTTAACATTTTTAAACCCTTAGTAATTTGTTACACTATTTAAAAAAATGACCAGTTAATACTCAAAAGATTTTCACCACTAAAAATAGGGATTATGCAGAATATTTCTGTGTAATATGTCCTTCAAATTGAAGTAAAGTAATTCTTAAACTATTTGAAGTTAATAATAAATAGGTCAGCCTTATTCTTTAATTATATATTGTCATGAGCCAATCTTAGATATGATAGAATGAATATATTAAAATTATTATCATTCATATATTTATGATGTTATCTAATTTTTACAAATAATTATGAGACATTTTTCTCATATATTCCTTATTTTATTATTAATATATACTTTGTTTAACTTGAATCATTTATAATTATGTGTAAGAAGTGAAAAATATTAAAATACAGTTTCTTTCCCCAGAATAAAACCCTGTGTGTATGAATTGATCTGAAGTTTTTTCTCATTTCAATTCATTTCACATATAATATTACATAGCCTGAAATATAAACAAAATATAAAAACAAAAAAGCATACTCTTCAACTTATAGTACCCATGATATTCCCCAAAAGGAATATATAACCTTACAAAAGCAGCAGTTTTAGAAATTACCTCCTATAGACAAGACTCACAATTGGTTACATTTTCATCTAATGCATCAAATACCTATGCAACATCCTTTTTTCTAACAGTGATTGACCTGTGGCCCAAAAACAACTTATTCTGGAGAACTCACTACTTGATAAAGTGTTCTGATCCACTGTGTTTCCGAAACACTCCAGTTAATCAAATGTCACCTCTGCTTCAGCCTCTAAAATAAGAAATACATGCCTATCTTTAGGTATTTCTTGTGATCTGACTTTTAGTTTTTAACTATCCTTATTGGTCTTCCCTCATCATTCTATTCCTTGACAGCTTCCCTCTGATGATTTCAGGGAATTTCAGTTCAAATCTGGTGTTAAAGTAACCATCTTTTACAAGTTATTTTCTATCTAGTATTTCATGCTGGACAAGAGAATTTAAACTTGGTACTTTCAAAAGAATCATTGTATGACTTTTGCTATCCTGATTGACTGAAGATCTGTCCTTCAAGTGGATCATTCAAAATTATCCTCATTGTCTAAAAATACTGCCCAGAGACATGTTATACTAATTACTTATAATTATTTTTGTGAACACGCAGTTTGAAAATGCTACAGTATCTCCACATAAGGTCACTAGAATTTCCTACAAGCTGTCATTTTACTTAATATAAAAGTGCTAATGGCTAACAAATACATAGCAGTAAGAATTATCCACCCTAGCAAATTTATCAAAAGAAAATTCAGTGCAGGAAAATTTAATTTACAAATATTTATCACAGCAATTTTATAACTGGAGACCATTGTAAATATCCTAAATGAAATAAATATTTTTGTACATCATTCAGATATATAATTTATTTGGCATGAATTTTTAATAATGAAACTGATTCAATGATTATTTTGAAGAGATCCATGTAATAATGTGAACTCTTAAAAGTACAATACGATTTTAATGATGTAACAAATAAACATCCACAAGAAATTGTTTAAAAGGTTAAATAGACTTAATCTGCAGAGGGTTTTATAATTGTAAATACATTTTTTGCTCTGTACTGATGTTATAATGTAGATATAATGTTATAATGTCACATATAATGTTATAATGTCACATTGCATAAAATAAAATTGGTCCTATCACTTGATTTACAATATGGCAGAAATACCATACTACTAACTCTATTAGAAAAGTAAGCATGTTTCTCAGCATAGCTAATTAAAGTAACACAATATATGAATGACTTTAGTCTCGTTATTACACAACAGATCAGTATTAAACCAAAAAACTAGGAAATTAAATCTGTAGTCAGGGATATAACTCAACAGTACAGGGCCTGCCTGCAAGCACAGGTCCTGATTTTGATTCCCAGTACTAAAATAAATCAATATCAATCAATCAATCTATAGTGATTTGGCAAGGTAATAATTCTAAAATACATGAGGAAATTTTTAAAAATGAGTAAAAAGTAATACTGACCACTGTTATTGTAGTAATATTGACTACTAACACTAACTCTGACCCTACACCTAACCCTAACTCTGTCATTCACTGTTTTATTAGCACAGTTATGTTATGATTGCTATTATTATGAATTCTGTTGTACTAACAAAGGAACCTATTCTTAAAAAAATAAATGATTTGTCTAAAACTAAAAAGCAAATTCATGCCTGAACTTAATTTAGAACCAATTTTATGTAGCTGAGATTACCTGTCTTTAAATAAAACAGTACATATTGTACTATCCTATACAACAAGAAAACGATCCATTTCTTCTTTTGCTCTATTGAAAACTTGGATACTGTATGCAATGGAAGATACAGAATCGTAATAGTTACAGTGTGAGTTTTATTGTTCAGGTTCAAGTTGACCTTTATATACATAGGCTGGATTTTTCATTTCTGCCAGTTCTGCATTCCTCACAGCAGAATGAAATCATTGGAATGTATTTCCTCCAAAAGACTGTTCTGAAGTTTCAAATAATAAACTTGTCCTTTCATCCATTAGTGCTAAAAATGTTTGTTAAACAGTTACTTTGTACTTATCCTTCAAGGTAGGTCTGGAGATAAAAAGAGGAGTCAATCTTAGAAGACAGACAAATATTAATCAAGTTATGCATGCAAATGAATGCATCATTATCCAGGTGTGTTCAGTTTCAAGAAAGAAAGATAAGGAGGTGGAGGGAGTCTTAGGGAAAGAGTTGAGGAAACACCCCAGGATGTGCTATATCGTGGGTTATATGAAAGGTAACTAGAAAAACAGATAAACCGCAGGAGTCTGTCTGGCAGACAGTGGTGCACACCAAGTTCCCGAGCAGGCAAGTATGAACTTGAGGAATCAAAGTCAGTCAAGTAAATGACCTTCTGCTTCTGAAGCAAAGGAGCTGCAAAGAATGATGCTACATAGAAAACACTGGCCTGGTAAGGAAGCACACTGCAACCCCTTAAAGATGCTGCTCTTTTTCTAGGAGGAATATCATGCAAGGGTTTTATGCAGAAGAAAGACCTAATCAGATGCGGTTGTTTTTTTGTTTTGTTTTGTTTTGTTTTGTTTTTATAAGAAAGTGTGGAAGATGATAGATGTAAAGAGAAAAATTAACAACCACAGGAAGGAAGGTAGAAGATACTGGTAGTTTGCACTATGTCTAAATTCTGAGATTTCCATCATTTAGTTGTTGGATGCAGGAGAATGAGCCAAACAAAACCCTTCACAAAGAACAGTGAGTGAGGAAAGAGAAAACCAGAGCAGTAGTGTCAGAGACTCAGGGCCAGAGCTTCAAAGGAGTCGCTCATGCCACCAAGTGTACATTAAGACAGAAAATTTTAAAAAAGTGCTGTAGGATATATGGATGTGAAGATATGACACTGATAATGATGAAAAATGACTTCTTTGTTTTTATTTTCCCATGCATTAAGATTTTGGTTCTGCTGCGGATCAGGTTTCATTTGTGTGAGTTCCACTGCTTTATTTTCTTTTCAAATAGCAGTTAAGTATGACAGTTAAACTTCAGATTAATTTACTAGGATATTTGTGTTTTAATAATATTGAAGCCTCACTAGAAATAATGAGAATAAAAGGCATTTGGTACCAACAAGAACAAATCAACTTCTACCAAATGTTTGGATTTTTCTTCTGTTCTGTCAGTCAGACAAGTTCTAAGGTTATTATGTTTAAGGGTGACTAGGTGTTATTTATAAAGAGGACTAGGGTACTTTCAGCATATAAAACAAGAAGATGACTTAGTCTTACCTCTGGAATTTGGTCAACATCAGAAAAACTGAGCAAAGCTGATTCGTCTCATTTATATTTAAATTGGCTCTTAAGTTATTTCATTGCTCATGAATATGAAATGTAGACCTATTGTCAGATGAATAAGCTTGAAATCAAACTGATATCTACAGGTTCTTTCCCTTAAAATAGCCAATAGATAAGAGATTCTATGATAATTTCACTTCATTCCATTGTTTGATTAAATGGTTTTCATTTCTGAAAAGAAATCCCATGTCTCATCTACATATAGAGAATATAACAGACCGCTTCATCTGAGTTACTAATTAATTAGATTAGTAAGTTTTTTTCAGTCTGAAGCTTGATTCTCTTATTTTTACAATTTCCTAACAAAATTAGATTTTCTTACATCTTAATTCTCTAAAACAAATTATACATAAATCATAAGTGAATTCGAGTATTTTTTGAAAAGCATCTTAACCTATGAACTATACTTCTAATGTTTTGAATATATTCAAACTAATAATTTTCCTAAAGACAAGGAATAATTACTAGAACTTGTGAGCAAATAAAGATATGCAGAACTGAGAGGGAATAGATTTCCTACTTTAAACTACTTTGATTGTATACAATCTACATAATATCTCATGGCAAAGAATCAACTCTAAGTTTGGAAGGAAGCTAGGAGAAAAGACAGGAAAACGGATAGGGCTTTTAGAGCTTTAAATGACTGAACCATTTCATTGTTAAGGAACAGAGTGACATTTACAAAAGGACTGCTGCTTGTTTTTCTTCTGTCTTGTATTTTCCTTCATTGGTTTTTCAAGACTTGCAAAAAACTGATGCTTTTTATTGCTTGTTACTGTTACAAACAAGTGGCTGGCAAGTATTATATGACAGCCATTCAACTAAGCCAACACATGCTTTCAAGTTAGCTTTTAGTTTATACTTGAAAAGGACTTAATAGACTTCTTCCTAAATTGAATTTATAAAGCATGTGTCTATTAACAAAGGACACTTTAAAATTTGTCTTCCTGTGATCATATGCTAATAATTGTTCTGATATTCTGTAGGGGTGATAAATATATAACTAAAATGGAATATCAGTTTATCAACTTAATTTAAGGTATTAGTAAATAGTAGAACACACATATAAAGAGCCTAATAATATAATAATATATTGCAATGTATTCTACCTTACGAAGAAAAAATATAATGAATGAACAATCAGTTGTTTCAAAAATATTTGGGATAAATTTCTTCAATCTTCTCTTCCTCATTTTTCTGCTTCGTATATCCTCTACTTCTGATTTTTTAAATTAAAACTTTATTGGGAAATAGATTCTGTTGTTTTGTTTATTAGTTCTTTTCATTAACTGTTTCCATAGCGTGTACTCTCTGTCAGACCTTTTACTAGGATCAGGAAAAGCAACAGTAAGAAAAAAAAAAAGTCCTTATCTTTTCATGGTACCCACTGGAAGGTTGAAAGAAATAACAAATTAAGTTACCACCAAAGCAAATCTCAAATTGCCCTTTTACAATCCTTGTAGAAGGAAGATACATGTGAGCATTTGAAATAACCAAAAGCATCAGGGAAGGCTGTCTCATTGCTCAGAGCAATGGGATACAGGGGGAAACTGACGACTCATTGAGGTGTACATTTAACAGATGAAACAGATACTGCGAGGCAAGGGTAGGCTGGGCAGCGGAAATATAAATGTTTACTCTGATCAGTACAAAGAGATACAAATCCAGTTTGAAAGGTGGTTTTTACACAATGGAGAATTTCTCAGCAAGAATATTGTTTCTATGCCAAGAGAAATTTCAAGGCACTGAAATGTTTTGAGCATTCTACAGAGTTTTGAAGAAGCTATTGTGGCCATGCAATGAAAAGCGGAACATAAAGAAAACAATCTAGTTAAGGATAAGCCATGTAGAGGCTAGTGTCATCTGCATTAAATATACAGGTAGCATTAATCAAAGTAATTGGACAGCTCCTCAAATCCATGACTGGGAATGGGGATGGATCTGATATAAAAGCCTCCAGGAAATACCAATGGCTTCAAGACTGCACAGTTGCTTTTTGGGGGCTCTGTTATTTAATGAGTTAAATAGGTCTGTAACTTTTCAAGGATAAGAGTGAGCAACTTAGTTGGATTTTGTACGTGTTGAATTTATCATGGGAAGATAACTTTATCCTAGGAAGAGAGAAAAACTATAGTCCAACTGAATCTCATCACTGTTGGTTGTTTCTGTAAACAGAGTCCATTTGATGGAAGCCACACATATGCATTTATGCATCATTTATGCTTTTTGCACAGCAGTAGAGCTGGGTTCTTCCACCAGAGACAAGGCCCCCAAAAGAAGGCCATAGTTTTCATTTTCACAGAAAAAATCACTCAATGCCTACTTTCAAAGATAAAGACTTTATTTTATTTGTTACTCACTACAATGTTTTTTTGTGGACAAAAAAAATAATCCTTCTTATCTATGTCTGTGCTTGTGCACACATGTGCATGTGTATTACTGACAGCTGAATCCAGAGCCTTCATATCCAGCCATTTACTATTTTTTCTATTTTTAAATTTTTTTTTGAGACAGGGTTTTGGTAACTTGCTAAGTTTCCCAGGCTGGTTTCAAACTTGTGATCCTCTTTCCTCAATCAATCAAAGTGCTTGGATTTCAGGTGGACACTACTATGTTTGCTAAATAATCCCTCATTCTAAACAGCCAAATTAATGAATTTATTTATTTGTTGAAAAAATTATTCTTAAATTTTCCACTATCTTTAGGCACTGCTACCATTTAAGGGGGTGATTGACTCAAGTTTGTAAACAGTTGCCCCTGTGTAGAGAGGTGAGTGATGTCAACATCCCTTCTGTTGAGCATCTATGCTCCAAAACACTCCTTAGAACAAAGCAAAGATAAGTTTAATTCCTTCTCAGAAAATACTTAACTTTTTTTTAAAAAATTACTGAAGCAGCCCCCTTAGGTCACTGGACTGCACCCAGTGACCTTCATTCAACCAGGAGAGCCAGGCCTGCCAAAGGGGGAGGCAAGCCCGTGCCACACCAAGAGGTGAGTTGCAGCTCACCAGGGCAGGCCCAGAAAAGTTTGAGACCATCAATCCTGGTGGCTGGGTGCCTGCCCAGCCCCCCTTAGGTCATTAGACTAGGATCCAGAGGTTCCAGGGGCTTGAGAGGACTGCATCCAGCAACCTTCATTCAACCAGGCTATCCAGGCCCAAAACACAAGGGGAGCCAAAGCCAAGTGAGTCCCAGTAGCAGAGGGCTCAGGAAGTGATTTCCAACACATCCAGGGAAAGCTTTGGAAAATTGCTGGAAACACAGAAATATAGGTAAATGACAAAATGAAACACAAAAATGCAATCTCAAACCTCCAGCCTATCCCAAGAAAACCTAGGAGACACGTACATAGAAGAAAATACTACACATACAGCTGAAATGCATGAAATGATATCAACTGAAATAAAGAAGCAAGTACAGGAAGCTATGAGGGAACTCAAATCAGAAATATTCTCCCATGTAAAAGAAGAAATGATAAAAGTAGTGAAATAAATACTGAATGCATCCAATGAAGGCATAGCTAAAAAATTAGAGGAACAAAGCAAAATGATAGAATCCTTGAATGAACAGTTTAAGAGACAAACAGAATGCATTAAGCAGATTCAAAGAGATATACAGGAAATTGAAAACTCTAATAAAAGTTGCAAAAACCACCTCAACAAAAGTGAAGATAGAATCTCAGACCTCGAAGATAAGATTGCAGCTAGTGAACAGGAAAGATCTTCTAACAATAACAAGAAATGAGGAAATAACAATTCAACAGCTGCAAGATGATGCAAAGAAAAACAATATAAGATTAATATGGATTAAAGAAAAAGAAGGGGACAACACAAATGATATCAAGAGGCTATTTACAGAAGCAATAGCTGAAAATTTCCCAAACATGAGAATGGAAACTGACATACAGATTAGTGAAGCATATAGAACTCCAAATAGCCATAACTAAAACAAAACTACACCCAGACATATAATAATTACCATCCCAGAAATCCAAAATAAGAACAGAATATTAAAAGCTGTTAGAGAGAAAAAAGAGGTCACCTGTAAAGGAAAACCTATCAGAATCACAGCAGACTTCTCAACACAAACAATGAGTCAAGAAGAGCATGGAGTGAAGAGTTTCAGATCCTTAAAGAAGACAACTTCCAACCCAGACTCATGTACCCTGCAAAACTGTCCTTCAAAATGGATGGAGAAATAAGATACTTCCATGACAAAGAACAGCTGAAGACCTTCATGATCACCAAACCAAACCTACAAATACTGAAAGACATTCTAGTTACACATAGGAAAAAAATCATTAAGCAAGACAGACAAACAGAATGGAAAGTTAAGATACAACATCAGAAAGATAACATGTCAACAATAAACCAATATATGGCAATTATAACCATTAATGTAAATGGCCTCAATTCACCAATTAAAAGAAACAGACAGGCAGAATGGATCAGGAAACATCGTCCAACCATATACTGTCTACAAGAAACCCTTCTACCCAAAAGGAAACTCATAGACTGAAAGTCAAAGGATGGAGAACAATACTCCATGCAACAGGAACTCAAAAAAAAGTGGGGATAGCTATTCTGTTTGCAGACCATGTGAACTTCAAACCAAGAATGTTCCAAAGAGATAAAGAAGGTCACTACATACTAGTGAAGGGAAATCTGCAAGAGGAAGAGATAACAATCTTAAATATATATGTGCCAAATTCCAGAGCACCCAACTACACAAAGCAAGTATTAACAGAAATGAAAAATCAAATAGGCAATAACACAATTACAACAAGAGACTTTAACATATATTGACACGAAGGGATAGATCAACTAGACAGAAAGTCAGCAAAGAAATAACAGATCTGAATCACACCTGTGAACAAATTGATTTGATAGACATATACAAAGTGTTCCATCCAACAACATCAGAATATACATTCTTCTCAGCAGTACATGGGACATTCTCTAAAATAGACCATATGCTAACCCACAGAACATATTTAAGTAAATGCAAAATAATTGAAATTATCCCATGCATGTTATCAGATCATAACACCAAGAAACTGGAAATTAAAGATAAAAGTAACTGCAAAAAAACCACAAACATATGGAAATTAAATAATACACTCTTGAGCAATCAGTGGGTCACAGAGGAAATTAAAGAAGAAATTAAACAATATCTACAAGCAAACAAAAATACAAATGCAACTTACTGGAACCTGTGGGATGCAATGAAAGTGGTCCTCAGAGGAAAATTTATCGCACTGAGTTTCCACATTAGGAAAGCAGAACAAACACAAATAAGCCACCTGATATTACCCCTGAAACATCTAGAAAAAGAAGAGCAAGCCAAGCCCAAAGCCAAAAGAAAGGAGGAAATTATAAAGATCAGAGCAGAAATTCATGCAATAGAGACAAAGAAAACAATTCAAAGAATCAATGAATCATGAGTTGGTTCTTTGAAAGAATACATAAAATTGACATGCCCTTAGCCAACCTAATTTTAAAAAGGAAAGAAAAGACTCAAATTCATGCAATACAGAATGAAAGAGGAGAAATCACTACCAATCCTGTGGAAATACAGAAGATCATCAACAACTATTTTGAAAACCTCTACTCTCACAGGTTCAATAACACAGAAGAAATGGACAGATTTCTAGAAACATATGAACCACCAAAGCTGGATCAATAAGATGTAAAATTGCTGAGTAACCCAATTTCTATTAATGAAATAGAAAATGTAATCAAGTCCCTACCAACAAAGAAGAGTCCAGGCCCAGACAGATTCACTGCGGAATTCTACAAGAAATACAAAGAAGACTTCATGCTGACACTCCTCAAACTCCTCAATGAAATTGAAAGGAAAGCAATGCTCTTTAAATCATTTCTGGAAGCAAATATCACTCTAGTACCAAAACATGAGAAAGACCCAACTAAAAAAGAGAACAATAGGCCAATCTCCCTAATGAACATAGATGCAAAAATTCTCAATAAAATATTGGCAAGCAGGATGCAGCAAATCCTCAAGAAGATTAAACAGTATGACCAAGTGGGATTCATCCCAGGCATGGGATGGTTCAATATACATAAATCAATAAATGCAGTCCAACATATCAATAGAGCCAAAAGCAAGAATCACACGATCATTTCTATAGATGCAGAAAAAGCTTTTGATAAGATCCAACACCCATTCGTGACAAGAACCTTACAGAGAATTGGAATAGATGGTTTTTACCTCAATATGATAAAGGCCATCTACAACAAACCAACAGCCAGTGTCATATTAAATGGCCAAAAACTGAAAGCCTTTACCTTGAAATCAGGCACAAGACAAGGATATCCCTTATCACTGCTCCTATTCAATACAGTACTAGAAATACTAGCCAGAGCAATTTGACAAGAGAGAGAACTAAATGGAGTAAAGATAGGAAAAGAAGAAGTTAAATTATCATTATTTGCAGATGACATCATACTCTCTACATAGAAGACCCCCCAAACCTCCGTTGAAAGACTCCTAGATATAATAAATAAATTCAGCAATGTAGCTGGATACAAAGTCAAAACTCAAAAATTAATAGCATTCTTATACACTAACAACAAAATCACCGAGAGAGAAATAAAAGAAGCCACACCCTTCACACTAGCATCCAAAAAAATGAAATACTTAGGAATTAATCTTACAAAAGATGTAAAAGAGTTGTACAGGGAAAATTATAATATCCTGAAAAAAGAAATCGAAGAGGACCTCAGAAAATGGAAAGACATCCCTTGTTCATGGATAGGAAGAATAAATATTGTGAAAATGACCATTATCCCAAAATTGTTATACACATTCAAGGCAACCACAATGAAAATACCACTAATATACCTCATAGATCTAGAGAAATCACTCCTTAAATTCATCTGGAACCAGAAGAGACCTGGAATAGTAAAGGCAATTCTAAAGCCTAGGCAGGAGGCATCACAATCCCTGACTTGAAGTTATACTACAAAGCTACTTTAACAAAAGCAATATTGTATTGGAATAAAAACAGACCTGAAGATCAATGGAATAGACTAGAAGATACAACTACGAACACACTCAACCACCTTATCTTTGATAAAGGGGCCAAGCATGTTCACTGAAAGAACGACAGTCTCTTTAATAAATGGTGCTGGAAAAACTGGCTATTCATATGCTGAAAACTAAAATTAGACTCATGCCTATCACCATGTGCTAAACTAAAATCCAAATGGATCAAATATCTAAATATTAAACAGAAACACTAAATCTGTAGCAACACAAAGTAGGTAAAAATCTTGAAGACATAGGGGTAGGTAGAGAATTCATGAACAGGAACCAAACTGCACAGGAAATACTTCCCAGAATCAATAACTGGGATCATGTCTTATTAAATAGTTTCTGCATGTCCAAAGAAATCTCTAGCAGAGTGAAAAGAAAACCTACAAACTGGGAAAAAAAATCTTAGTGAACTGTCCCTTAGATAAAGGACTTCTGTCTAGAACTTATAAAGAATTAAAAAAAAAATCAAACCCCCGAAATTCAAAGACCCAATCCAAAAATGGGCATCCGAGATGAACACACAGTTCTCAGATGAAGAAATATGAATGGCAAATAAATGCATGAAAAAATGTTCATCATCATTGGTCATTAGAGAAATGGAAATTAAAACCACACTGAGATACCATCTCGCTTCAGAAAGAATGGCCAAAACTACCAACAACAAATGCTGGAGAGGCTGTGGGCAAAAAGGAACTCTTCTGCACTGTTGGTGAGATTGTAGACTTGTGCAACCACTGTGGAGGTCAATCCGGAGATTTCTCAAAAACCTGGGGTTGGAGGTCCCATTTGACCCAGCTATTCCACTCTTAGGCATATTCCCAGAAGTTCTGAAAACATCTTACCACAGTGATATATGCACACCCATGTTTATAGCGGCACAATTTGTAATAGCCAGATCTTAGAAACAACCTAAGTGACCATCAACCGAGGAATGGATAAAAAATTTGTGGTACTTTTATACAATGGAGCACTACTCAGCTATAAAGAATGATCACATTGAGATATTTATAAATAAATGGATGCAATTTGGACCTATACTCATAAGTGAAATAAATCAAACTCACATGTATAAATACCATATAGTCTCCCTAGTGTAAGAAATGGTAAGAGTACAGAAGATTTTATGGTAATCATGGTTCACCATTATACTGCTTTGAAGTCTTATGTTTTCATTCATTCGTTGGAATAGTTTTATTCTGTTTTGTTTGACCTTAATATATGTGATTGTATGAATACTTACTTTGAAGGCAAGACAATATGGCAGCCATTCTTGATTTAATATCATCTTACTCTGAAGTCCTACCATGCTCTTGTTTTTTTTATTACCATTGGTTCTATCATGTTGTGTCTTATTGGATTTTAATATGTACAATAGTATAAACAAAATTTTTATGGAAAATGAGATAATACAGCAGACATTGTTCATCTTTGGTTATTTGGTTCAGAATGCCTTGCAATACTTTCATTTTCTTGAGTGGTTTTATTCTATTTTGTTATGTTCGATATTATTGTGTGTAATGCTAAGCTCAACTATTTCAAAGAAAGAGACATTATGATAGCTACTGTTAATATACAATTGTCTTGTTGTGAAGTGCTGTGTTGCTTACATTTTTCTGTTCTGATCTGCTTAGCTCTGTCCTCTTTTGTTTTATTCTCTTTAAAATAAAAAAATTACTGAAGCATACATTAATTTTTTTGGTCTTTGTTTTAATGTCTTTCATACAACTTCCCTTTGTTATGAATTCAACTTGGGAGCAAACCATGTTCTTGGTCACACAGGAGAATCAGGATTCTAAACACCTATATAATTAATAAACTGTCCCCTTGTACCCAATAAGTGATTTTATAGAAAAATAATTCTAGTAGCTTCATAAGGTGTAACTACATATGTAGTCTTGTGATCTAGTTATTCCATTCAGTTCAACTACTAATAACTAAAGTATTTTAAAAGTGAAATACATATACTTGAGCAACAGATATATATTTTCTTACAAATAAATATTTTTGGGGGGCTGTACCATTAACAGTGATTGTGAGTCTTTGTGGTGAAGGCTGCATTTCTAATGTAAGTTCTCTCACTGGTTATGGAATGAGGAAATGGGAGTTATTTAATATGCAAAGTACCACTTTAAGTCTTCTTAAATAGTCAGATTGATAAAGCAAATTCCCTCTCATGTAGTTACTTTCAAGTAAACCTTTTTGAGCAGCATGTACTTCCCTGGGTGTAAGCACAGATCAAACACAAGGGAAAGGTGAATAATAATGTTTAGGGTTTTTTTCCACATCCTCTTACTTGTGTAAATAAAACACCTACTTGAAAATGATTGTATGGAACAGTCACTTGTTACCAAAGCCAGTGAAAAGAAATACACCCTAACATTAATGTGACTTTCTTCAGTGAAATTGTAGGTGCATTTCAATAAAATAGATTTTATATAAAAAGATAAAATATTACTGGATTTTTCAAAGATTGCCATACATTAAACTTAATCTCTATTGCACATCTATGATAAATGAATGTTATCAAGTTATAAATTAAGAAGAAAATATCCTTTTTTGGCTAATAACTAGAGGTCAAGACATAAATGTTAACAGAATTCATATATTCTGATTTTCAAGCCATAGGTCTAATGATACTAATTATTCTTTCTAATATAACATACTATTATAAACTTAATGTAATTGCAGTTAAATATGCCTTTCACAATGCTTGAGAGCAGAAGATTGGGTTTCATTTATTTTTTAAGATTTTAGAATATTTACATTTACATAGTGAGGTATCTTGGAGCTAGAACCTAAGTCTAAACATGATATTCATGTGTTTTAGATACACCTAAACCACATCATCTGAAGGTAATTTTACACAATGTATTCAGTATGCCTGTGTTTTGACTGGAGACTGGTACGTGAGATCAAGTGTGAAATTCTGCAACTATGACATAAAGCTGTACTGAAAAAGTTCCTGATTTGGAGCTATGCAGACTCCTATGCACCAAGGGCAGCCCTGCCAGCTACAGAGAAATAGGAAAGAAGCTATGCAGCCTCCATGCAGTGGCCCTGGCTGAGGAGAGCTGGAAAGGGGGCCATACCTGCACCCCATGACACAGCTGGCAGGCAGGCTGGGAGAGAACCCAGCCACCCCACCCAGCCTCAAGCCCTCAGCAACCAACTGATTTGGAGAAACACAGGCTGAGATGATAAAAACTGAAGGAAAGAAGCAACTTCATGCTTTGACTGACTTTGCAAGTCTAAAGTCAGTAATCTGAGCAACTATTTAGAGGGTAACAATATGCAATATCATTACTATTGTGGATTTCTTACTGTATTATTAATGGTTTGTTTTGTTTTATTGTTTTATTTTATTCCCTTTAAAATTTAAAAAAGGAAAAGAAAATATATATATATGTATATGTGTATGTATTATATATATATGTATATGTATATATATATGCATATAAAATAGTTATACAAATTTATTTCAGTTCATTGAAAAGAAAAGCTTGTGCTAATATTGTTTGCACAATTAAATGCCTATATTTTGTAAAAAGAAATCTCTGATTTGAAGCATTTTAAATTTCAGATGATTTGGGGTTAGGATGTTGAATTGTATAAACAGATCATTTTTAAATTATACTCAGCAGCCTATTGATAACAAATGGTATTATGAAACAAATTCTATAGTTGGTCATTAAAAAAAAGCAGTCAGTTGACCCACATTCATGTCTTTATTGGGTATTAGCTGATCTTAGAGAGAAGAGGGTCTGCAATTAGATCTCTTTAACCTCTTTGTTATTACCCTAAAACTTTGAGTGTGGACCTCTTTGTCCAAAAGGAGAAGATTTTTAAGAATCTCCTACTATTCACTAATATTAACTCTTACTTTTAACAATAACTGGATTTTGTGAAGAGTTTCTTACAAGACTGTATTTCCACCTACCAAGAGTATATAATTCTAGATTATATTATAATTCTTATGAACAAATGGGAAGATTCAGGAATCATGAGCTTCAATTTTTGGGTCCAGATTTTATAAATGGATCCTCACTGGAATCACAGCCAGGCAGTCTGATATTTGAGTTCAACTCATAACACTTTGGATAAAGTCTCCTGTTATCAGAAAAAAATTCTTTTTTCTTTTCATCTCAACAAATCTGTTAATAATAATGCTATGATTGCATGAACACTACCAGCTTTAATTCACTCAAGTTTCCTATCAAAAAATTTCTTTTGGTTTTCTGTTATTAAGAGATTCATAAATTCAGTAAATCTGTTTTCATTTGCAAATATTTTTCCATGGCTTAGATGCCAACAAATCTCATAAATGATTTTATAGTAACTCTCTGTTATTTATTGGCTAATAATTAGATTTGAAATGGCAAAGAAAAAAAAACTGTTTTGCTTTGTTTCATTATTTGACTTATTAATCCTTACAAAGTTCATCCAGCTAGGAAACTGCGGGGTAGTTTAAACCAGTTCATTTTAATCAAACATAAATACCGCACAAACCGGATGTCCCCTCAGGCCTTTGAACTGACTTGAAGCCAAGACTGTACACACGCCTTTGGTTTTATCTATGCGTGTCCTTGGAGTTGAGCCAAATTCTCAGCAGAAACACACATTTGCAGGAATGGGACCAGCTGCAGAAGGTTTTGAATCTATGAGCAATAACACCTCTAAAAACTGAGAAATATAAACCATCTCTAAACTTTAATTACTTGATTTCCAAAGGCATGTGTAGATGCCTAAACTCTTCACTGTATGGAGTAAGATGGAAAGACATTAGCTTTGAAGTTTCACTGGTTTTGTAATCCTGGCCTACCATTTCGTTTTGGTAAGTTATCCATGTTTTATCCTCATTTTTAGTATAATGTAATGAATTTTTGTCTTTCTAGAATGGAATGGAATAGAATAGAAAAGAAAAGGATAGGATAGGATAGGATAGGATAGGATAGGATAGGATAGGATAGGATAGGATAGGATAGGATAGGATAGGACAGAACAGAATAGCTCCAACAGATTCTTTCAGGTTGAAGCTGAAAATTTTGCATTACCAATATTCAGGAGTGTTTTACTCTAGATAATCATTTTTAATAAGATTTAAAATGTTTATCCCCTTCTATAAATAGGTTTCCTTCCGAGGTGAAATTTTCTACCAATGAAGCTTTCTTCATAATTATACTGTCATTCAAATCATCATCATACCAAAGTATATAAAACACTCAAGTTTGTAAAATATTGAAGAAATGCTTTTAAAGATTTTTTAAGATGAAGTGACAGCCTCAAGATCCAAATTCCTGAAAAAGACTTGAAAATTTTGGAATTAATAGGGGAGGGGATATTCCCAGACTCGATATAAATAGGTAAATTAGGAAAGGAAAATAAATATTTGCTGTTTTAAGTATGACATTGGAAAAAGCATCTTGCCAAATTGTATCTTTTGAATTTAAGCATCTTTATGAATTTTGGGGTTTTCTTGGTGATTTCTACAGTAATACAGTGTAATAGCAATATTTTTTTATCTGGACTCAGTGATATGTGGATTCATTCCCTTTTGTAAGAGAGAAATGGTATGATTGCTAATTCACTCTACCCAGAAATAGACAAGACACATGTGCTGTGATAAGGATGGTAGCACATCCTTCAAGTCTGCCTGCTTCAGATACACACATGTGCACACACACACACGCATGCACGCACGCATGCACACATTCTAAGAAGTGTCAACTTTTAAAGGCTACAAGGAAAATGAGTTTGAAGGAAATTATAGAATACCTATTTTCTTTTTTCTGGTTTCTTGGGGGCTAAGTGAGGTTCAGAAAAATACAGGCTCCAGTATATTACAGGCCTTTCAAATTAGTCCCACAATTTACAGTAATTTATTAACTGAAAATGCTCAAACCAATAGTAATGAAAATCTCTGGCTTCCAGCTGTGCAGAACTTTCTAAGACACACAAAAGACACCCACAGCTGAAACTCTGGGGCACAGAAAAGAAGATCTTCAGAGTCTGGTGAATTATATGCCAACCTAAGGCCCTTGTAGCTGTGGATTAGGTCACACTTGGAGGGATAAATCAAGGCATTAATTGGTCTTCTCAGCAAAGCAGGTGTTTTGACTGCCTTTATGGCTCATTTTCATGCAAAAGGGTTGTGGGATACAGAAATCACAAGGGATTGCAAATAAATGGCACTGACAGGATTGATCCCACCAGGCGAGGGGGGCCAAAATGGGCCTGTCTTTTCCCATTATGAAATATACCTAATAGCAGGACCTTTTAAAGCTGCATTTCCACAATAGCCTATTGGTGAGCTCAGGATTTTTCATCTCTTGTTTTCCTTGTCTTTTCTGTTCCTTTTTGTGATATGCCAAAGGCATTTCTTTTCTCCTCATGATAAACTACTTCAGCAACCATAGCAGGTTTAGAATGTTAAAGAACCATGGCACACAAGACTTGACAAAAGGAATTTGGTTTTTTAAGGACGTTAAAACAGGATATGCACACAATGTAATCTGGCTTCAAGACAGAAAGGGAAGGACTAGGAGGCAGAGAGGCAAATCCTTCACTATGTCCCAATTTTAAAATTCATCAGTAACAGAAATAACATCAAAAAGTTTCCAGAATTCTCAAGTGTTGGTTGACTTGAAGTTTTTATTTTACAATGTGACTGTTAGAAAAATTGTTTGAAAAATCAAATAAAGGTACTGTAACTCTGACAAGGTAAAGAAAGATGATTTGGGAGCAAGGTAGCACAGTGTTTGGACCAGAGTCTTTGTGCAAAACTTTTGGTTTCCACCTAAAGTTTTGTTTTGAGTAAAAAATCACTATACTCACATTTCAATTTTTTTTCTGTCTTTTAAGACAGAAGAAACATCAGAAGTAGCTGAAGGGCCAGGAAATAAATGCTCCAAGGATGAAATGACATCCTGTTGGATGACTTTTTAAGCTTTCTCTGGAATCATTGGACTCATTAATAATGGTTTTTGTCTTGGAAACTTTTCTTTAATACTATAAATGGACATAACCGTTCTTTGTGAATTATGGCTGCTCTAGTTCTTCAATAAATTCTTCAAACATTTGCACCCTGACATCGATGGGCAGTTTATTTCGGCAGCGCTCACAGTGTCCTATTTCTCATCACCTGAGCCGGAAGCACAGCACTCACCTGTAAGCCCAGTACTCTGAGAGTGTGTGACGGGAAGCTGAGAAGCTTCAAGTCAGCCTGGGCAACTTAGTGACTTGGCACAATTCTGTCTCAAAACAAAAATAATAAAAGGGCTACGGATGTATCTCAGTGCAAAGGCTCTGGGTTCAATCCCCAGTACCGTGCATTAAAAAATATTTCCTCTCTATTACAATTTGTCAGTAAATGAAAACTGGGGTCTCATTAGCACTGTGAAAATTTCTTCAGAAACCCTCTTCTTCAATGACTTTGTGATCAATAGCCCTTTAAAAATGTAATGCCTTGTCTTTTCTTAAATTTCTGCAACCAACTGTTCAATATTCACATTCCATTTTCAGTTCACCATGATAAAGCGTTGTTCACTTGTCTGTAAGTGGTATGTGTTCACCACAACACAGTCAGACCCACCCTTTCAATACATTAACATGATCTTCACCTAGGTTTGTACAGTGTTCCTCTGCCTCTTGTTAACTTTTCTTTATTAATTTTGGCATAGAACATCAACAATTTATCTTTCTGCATCACCATCATTAACTGTAACACCTTATTCTTCTGGAAAACATTCCACATTTAAGTTGCTCAGTTGACTTTTTGAGTGATAAATAGATCTAAACCCATATCTGCCTTAACCATTATTCATAGAGGTATCTTTGGATATTTTCAACAATATCTTTATAAAATGAAACAAAGAGGAGGCAAAAAATTATAATAAATAGAATACATCGGTCTTATATAAGACATGATGAAGATCCTGCCTTTAATATCTCCAGCCTGGGCATGTGCCATTTTATTATGTTGATTAGGTGGGGAAACCATAGAGCATGCAGAAAAGGTATACGACAGCTAAATGCGGTGGGAAACCCCATCCTTGAGAATACGGAATGTGTGCCAGCACTTTAACTGCAACCTGTCACATGAGATCGGATGTGGAAGTTTGTATTTGTAGCATTATATCCCATTCAAAAAGTTTCAGATTTTGGAGCATTTAAATTTTAGAGTTTTGCCTTAGGAATGGTCAACTTGCATAATTATATTTTCCAAAATTTTATTCTAATTATTGAGCTAAATTAATTTACTTTGCATGGCCATTTCTTTTTCCACAGTTGCCTCTACATGAATTGATATAGGATATTCAGATTATACACTATTATACTGAGGACTTTGTAAACCCTGCTGTACTGTTTTCTAGTGCTAAATAACGCTATGACAGATTGGAAACCCAGAATACCTTCATTATCCTCAAAGATAACTTGATTTTATTTTTGTCTTGATTCCTGAAAGATATTGCTCCCTTATTAAAAGTACAATAAGAATTTACCAGGCTATAGTTCAATGGGACAGTTAATTGTATGTTTTAACTTGACTTGCCACATTAAACTTTATTTCTAAGTGCGGCTTTGAGGATGTTTCCTGATGAGATTAGCATTTTAATCAGTGACACAGTAAAGTAGATTTTTCTCCCCACTAAGGAAGAGCATCAATCTATCCCAGGCCTGAAAGAACAAGCGGCACAAGGCGGAGAAATATGCCCATTTTAGTTACCTTTGTGTTTTATCTGGGATATTGCTCTTCTTTTGCCCTTGGACTGTGTTATGCTTAATAATTGTGCCAACTTGAGAAGTTTAAAAGTTTGACTAAGAGACTCAATAAGAAGCCAGGATCCTTATTTTGTAAATATCCTCATCCTGTGCAAGAGGAGGGCACAGAGATTTTATGAGCGATGCATCTTCCCTAGGGGGTGGGGGTGGTGTTAGCCTGCATACCATATAAGAGAGGAAAAGTGGCTTGTTCTCCCCACTTTTTGTCCCTGCTGCTTTTGCTGGCCGCTGCCTTCAAGTGTTGCTCCTATGCCATGTCACCCTGCTTTGGAGCCAGCTGATTATGAATTGAAACCTCCACAAACTGTGAGCTAAGTAAACCTTTCCTTCCTTCATTTTGGGTGTGAGGTATTTTGTCTCATCAATGAGAGAAAAGTAACCAAGACAGCTGGGTTACAACAATCAGGTCTCTTGAGTCTCAGACCACTGAGATTCGTACTTGAATCATACCACTCACTGGTTTTCCTGTTCTTCAGTTACAAATGGCAGATCATGGAACCCAATTCTTAACAATTCTTTTCACATATATGAATGATTGGCTCACACAAGTATACACACAAATATACATATGTTCTGTTTCTCGGCAGAACCATTATGCATTGCGATATTTATATAGTGGCTTTTCTGTGTCAGCTTCTCCTGGGATAATTTTCTTTCCTTAATCCATAGATTCACAGTTTTATTTTTAGAATTCTTTATATTATTTTAAAAAATTATATATGTATTGAGGAAAATGTTCTTATATTTTAGGACAATTTTGTTGATTTTTTCCTACCCATTAATTCATGTTCTTCTGAGACCTTGATTGGGCAAAATGGAATACTATTTGCTGCTCATTCTCAACATTTATTTTTCTCTATTTTTAGAGTTTATCTTCATCATATCAATTATCTCAGTCCTACTTTCTATGTCATTATTTTTTCATTTTTGTTAAATTAATTAGTGCTAAACCCGGTTAAGAGTTATTTCTCTGATGATATTGTATCTATTGAATTTATATTTTATTGCATTTTTTCTTGTCCATCATAGTTCACTTTCTTTTGAATTCTCAACCATAACTTTGTGAAGAGTTTTGAGCTATGCTCTTATCATTTGTTTTTATTAAGGTGATCACTTTGTTTGAGGATACTTCCTGAAAATACAGTTCATATTAGGAAAAAAAAAAAAAAAAAAAATATATATATATATATATATATATATATATATATATATCATATCTGAGACTTTCTCAGGCCTCTCTGCTATGAATATAGAGGCTTTATACCATGGCAGTTTCTGTCTTATCATTCACTTGGGTCTTCACTTATTGTTTGATTGGTGGATTGTTCCCAAAGTAGGCCTTTGAAGAATGTATTTTAGTCCTTTTTTCTAAGTTTTGAAATCCAGGAGGGCTGTATTAGTATCATAAGACTGCCATAATAAACAACCGCAAACTGGTTTAATTAGAAAAACAAAAATCCATTGCCTCAAAACTCTGTCAGCCAGAAATCTGAAATCAGGGTGTTGACAGGGCCATAACTCATTTGAAAGCTCTTAAGGAGAATTCTTCCTTGTCTCTTCCGGCTTCTAGTGACTCCTAGTATTCCTTGACTTGTGTTTTCATGACTCCAGTCTCATCCTCGGTCTTTGTATGGGTCCCACATGGCCCTTTCACTAGTGTCCTCTACATTTCTCTTCTTCTAAAAAAAGAATACCTGACATTCGGATTAAAAGCCCACACTGTCTCAGAGTAGTATCCTCTTGAGATCCTCAACGTAATTATAGCTGCAAAACTAATATCAAAGGTTCTTGGTTGACATATCAGTTTGTGGGCTCCTCTTCAATCCATTACAAATCTCACTATCTTCATATTTGCCTTTTTAGTTTCAGTTAAATTCTCCCCATTTTCTCACTTAAGGATATAAGTGTCTTCATGTTTTGGAAAAAAAATGAGTTTTCACATTTTTCTTATACTTTTGTATTGACTTTTGGGTCATATGTCAAAAGGGAAATTTTTTTTGTCTTTATTCTACTATTTTAAAAAATTTAGTCTATATGTTTTTAAACATGTAGTTTAACTTTACAGAGGTAGAATAATCAATCAAATTGACATGCTTCAACTTTTTGCATGCAAACCTGAAACTACATATCTAATTCCTTCTTCTGTTTTATTAAGAATGAATAAATTACATTAACATTTTTCTGTCACCTTTTAACTCCAGGGATGTGGTCTCATCATATTTTTGTTTTTTCTTTAGTATTTTCAAAGTCTCTATCCTCTACATGTTAGACCATAATTTATTAATATTTTCTTGTCCATTCTTAAATTTCCTAAATTTTGCAAGCTTCTGGTTAGCACCGTTTTTCCTCCCATGTACTACTCCGTAACCAATTTTTTTAAACATAGCTTTTAGTCACATTTTCTAACTTTCTTAAACATATCTTTTAGTCACATTTTCTAAGTTTCCATTCCCATTTTTTTTTATCAAACTGCTCTGACCAAAGTCATGAATATTATTTTAAATTGTCAAAACCACTGACTACTACTTGATCCTTGTGAAGAATTTTCATTGTATTTGACATGGCCAACTACCTAACCTCTCCTTGAATCTTACATTTCCTTGGCCATTGTATTAATTACATATCACATGCCACAACTTACCTGCAAAGTTTCTGATTAATAACAATGGTATTTATCATCTCACGGTTTCTGAGGATTAGGAATTCAGGAATGACACAGATGGGTGGTCCTGGCTCAGGATCTCTCAGGAAATTGCAGCCAGGATATTGGCAGCAGAGAGTAGAGTCATGCGAAGGCTTAATTGGGGCTTGGATTGGCTTCCAAGGCTGGCATGTGTGGGTATTTCTTCCATGGCTGCCGCTCATTGCCACATGAGGCTCTCCTTACATGGCTCACTGCCTTCAGAGAGTGTGATCCAAGAGACTGAGCGTGGAGGAGCTGTAGTGCCTCTCATGATCTACTTCCTAAGGAGCACTCTGCCACAGCACTTTTGCTCTATTCGCTAGAAATAGGGTCACTTAGTTTATTTAACACTGA
The DNA here is from genome assembly GCA_004027455.1 of Hydrochoerus hydrochaeris. Taxonomy (NCBI): domain Eukaryota; kingdom Metazoa; phylum Chordata; class Mammalia; order Rodentia; family Hydrochaeridae; genus Hydrochoerus; species Hydrochoerus hydrochaeris. The sequence continues at coordinate 34,675 of PVLA01001007.1, read as the reverse complement.
ATAAGGGGAAATAGTCTCTAACTTTTGAAGGTAGGAATAGAAAAGAAGTTATGGATATATTTTGCATCTTCTACAGTCCTCTAATTACAACACCACAAGGACACTTTTATGGATTCCGTGTGTTTCTTTTCCATGAGCATTTTTCCCCATTTCTCCTTTTCTGTGCAGCAATGACATGTTGAGATGATTTGCAACAAGTGACCCTATCTATTCTCTAGAATCTTTCCCCAGTATTGTTATATATTGATGTCTAAACCAAGGGGAACACAAATTATCACTGTATTTCAGACTTGGGTATGTAAAATAGGGATAAGAAACACAGACAGAAATTATCCTCACAGTGATCCTCATTCCAGGGCACCAGGAAGACTGGAAGGAAGAGGTGGGTGGAGCATAAAAAAATTTTCCCTTAACAGAAAGAGCATGCATAGTTATAAAACATACGATTCTACCATTTATTTGCTTTTTGGTCATGATATTCAGTCTAGCAAAAGATTTGAAAAAGCATTATACAAGAGGACCAGACTTATTCTTTAATATTTACTGTCTGCTTTTTGAAACGAGGCAAGGGACATAATAACTTGAAAAACACTGACTTTACAAATATTGTTGCCAAGGCTAATTGCTTTTGGAGAACACTACAAATAATGTGTGCAGCATTAAGTTGAAGGAAATAATAACAAAACATTATTGTGAACATTCTTATTTTTGCTTAAAAAAAGGGATACAACTTAATGAATTTAACCTTTCGAGAGAGATCAGAAATGTCTGAAAAGTACAAATTGTCTACAGTTAAGAAAAGGGTAAGTTACCAATTATTGTTAAAACTTTTCCTTCTTGCTCCCATATTTTAATGCTGCAATGTCTGCATGATTTAATCTCTTCACCTCAGATAAGATTTTGTGTTAATATTCTAGATTTTTTAAATACTACAAAAAGATCATCATCTCCTTTTGTTGAATTCTCACGGAACTTAAGTTTCAAATTCAGACTCCAAAGTGGTTCTGGATCCCAGTTCTCTAAAGCTGCTGTATTTCTTGACGTACGTTTGATATTATTATCTGAACATTTTTTACAAAGTAACTTTATTTTCTTCTGGCATAAATAACAAGGCAAAAATGTTGACTTTGTGAACTGATGATTATTTTTACTGTTCTTTAGTTAAAAGTACTGGAAGTATGTACCAAATTAATTCTAAGAAAAAAAAGGCAAAAAGAGAAATCCTTTATTTAACTACTTTGGCAATACACGTTTAGTGGATTTTCTTTCCACTTGAAAGACCTGCATAGGAAGCTTAACATTTTTATTTTACTCCTTATAAACTATAAAATGTGGCAATAGGTTATTTCAGGACAGCTGTTTTGGACAATAATTTGAATTAGCATAAAGTTAACATCTCCTAAATGGTTATTTCAGAAACTAGACAACTAACCTTTGGGAAACATAAAAATAAAATTTATTCTGGCTTTGGACAGAATTTGGTTTTGGAAAGAATTTGAAAGAAGCATATCTCTTGGACCAACTTAAAACAGTATTATTTTTGAGAAACTAAGAAAAACTTCATAATAAAACTCTTTAAATGAGGATTTCCTGTAGTCCCGTGAAGTAACTCCACTCAACAGAATGTGTTAAAATGTTATCTGGAGTTTTGAAATAAAACAGCATGAGGTATTAAGATACACTTTTTTGAGTTTAAATTAGAACATTTCTTTTAGAAATCATAAAGTTTAATAAAAGGGTTACAATAAAAAGAAAATTATATTTTCTAAATTATATTTAGAAAAATGATAAAAGTTATAAAAAAGATGAAATTCTTAAAATGTAAATTTTATATAAAATAATTAAATATAAGAAATGTAGGCCATGCACAGCCTTCTACACATGAACCAAATGACCCACTTTGAAATGCCTTCAGACCCATGTATATTAGTATGTGTGCTATAGCATTCCTACAACAAAGTCAGCAAATGAGTTAAAATAATAAGGGTTGCACATGAGGCCTGCAGCAGAGCAGCCTTCCTTTGGAATCTGAAGTGATGACTCAGAATTGAGGATTAACTTACCTGTGTGGGAATTGATCCCTTACAGAATATTTTGGACACAAAAGTCATGCTATTTGAAACCAGCTGTGTGCTTTGGTGCTACAACAGTTCATTGTAGTTAAGGGATGCGACCTGGATCAGTGCTGGGAGTCCTGTCATAACACACAATGCATTGTGAAGTTAAGGGCTGGATTCTAGCTCCTGATCCAGGTAGTGGAGCAGCTTGTGTCTTGGTTGGTAAAACACTACATGAGCCCAGGGCCCATAGTCTTGAGCTCTCTTCCAGAATCTGAATTTTTACTCCACATCATCCGTGTTATATGATTGGCAATAGAAAAATCAAATAATTACTGTTCCTATTGTTTTTGTTTTTTCCGATAATACTGCTTCAGGTCCAGTATTCCTACTTGCAGATCAGTCTACTTGGCTTAATCATCACCTCCAGAAAGCAGAGTAATACAGTTTGGTGTTCAGTTATTTAGAAATTGTAACTATTACGTATACCTCAGGTGACATGAGAACATGTCAGCATTATCTGTATTGGTCAGCTTTCCATTGCTATGACAAAATACCTGATATCTGTAACTCAAAAGGATAGAGATTTGTCTTGGCTCACAGTTTCAGGAGTTTTGGTCCATGGTTGATTGGCTTCAATGAAGAAACATCAAGGCAGAAGGGCATGATGGGAGAAAGCTGCTCAACTCCTTGCATCCAAAAAGCAGAGAGCATGGAAAGAACCAATGAAGAAGAAACCAGAGACTAGATATCCCAAAATTAAGACTATATGTCCCAACTAAAATATCCAGACTTATGCTTTATTAATCTGCGTGTCTTTTATACCAATCAAGTTGACAATCAAGCTTAACCATCATAATGTTATTATTAAGATGTTATAAATAATCATTCCATATTGTTAAATTTTTATTACCAGGTTTTCAGCTTATACAGCAAAATACTGAATTGTGGTATCAGTCAGCTTTTGTTCCTGAGGACAATATGCCTGACACCTGCAGATTAAAGGAGAAGAGGTTTATTTTCACTCACAGTTTCAGAGATTTCAGTCAGTGGTCAGCTGAATCCAAAGCCCAGATATCGTGGCAGAAGGACATGTGGAGAAAAGCTGGTCAATTTATGGCATCCCAGAGAAAGAGAGCTAAAGAGAGTGAGAGAGTAAGAGGCCAGGGGCCACCACATCTGTCTGGTCACCCACCTCCAAATCAGCACTACCTCCTAACAATTCAGACAGCACTGAATACTTCGGTGGTTTAACACTGATAAGGTTAGTGCCCTCATGATCTAAACAACACTTCAAGTCTCTTCATTAATTCAAATTGATAATCAGGATTAATAACAAAAATAATATTCATTTTTTCTTTACACCACCATATAACCTGCTTTATAAACAGATTACGAGACCCCAATTATCACTGCTTTCTAGCGTGGATGCTTTTGTGTGATTCTCTACCTGTGGGTGGGAGAGGGTTCTCTCTCTTCGAAACAATGCAGTGTCTTCCTAGAAAAGGTATGCATACCTCAAGAAAAAAAAAACTAGGATTTTTTTCAACGGATGCTGTTATCTTTGTATCGGGGACCATAGAAGATGTCATATATCCCAGAAAACCCAACACACTGCTGGTTCATAGAGGAGACATTGAAAATGTAATACTTTATCATTGAAAAGGGAACCAAACACCTTCACTGGAAGAAAGGTAGTATATTTAACAAACGGTGCTGGAAAAACTGGATTTCCACATGCCAAAGATTGAAACTACATCCATATTTCTCATAGTGGACTAAACTAAAATTGAAATGGACTGAAGACCTAAATATTAAAATAGAAACACAGAATTTGCTGGAAGATAGAATCAGTAGAACTCTTGAAAACTTTGTTGTAAGCAAAGACTTTATGAAAAAACCCTGACCACAAAGGAAATAGCACAATCAACAACTGCGATCTCATCTTATTAAAAAGCTTTTTCACAACAAAAGAAATTACCAACAGAGTGAATAGATAACCAACAGAGTGGGAAGAATATTTACTCACTGTTCCTCAGAAAAAGGATTAATATCTAAAATATATAAACTCAAAAGAATGAGACCTCCCCAAATTTGCACTCAATTCAAAAGTGGGCATCTGAAATGATGAGACATTTTTCAGATGATGAAGTAAAAATGATAAATAAATATATGAAAAAACAATCCACATCACTGGTTTTTTTAGAGACACAAATTAAGACAATACTGAGATTCTATCTGACTCCAGAAAGAATGGCTGTCCTCAAGAAATCAGTAACAAACGCTGGAGATGCTGCAAGGAAAAAGTAATGGTTCTCCACTGTTGGTAGGAGTGTAGCTTGGTGCAGCCACTGTAGAAATAAGTGTTGAGAATCCTCAAGAAACTAAAAATATAAGCTCCATTTGACCCAGCTATTCCCTTTCTTGATATCTTCCAAAAAGATCACACTATAGTGACATACGTACACGCATGATTATAGTAGCACAGTTTGTAATAATAAAATCTTGAAAAAATCCCAAATGCCCATCAACTGAGGAATGTATAAAGATGTGAACTTTTTAAAAATACATTGGGATAAAAAGTACTTTGGAGTACTATTCAGCCATCAAGAAGGATACATTTGAGACATTTCTAGTACTTAAGAGACCATACTCTTAAGTGAAATATATCAGACACACATATTCAAACATTGCATAGTTTCTCTGATGTGAGAAACTTGAAAGGTAAATAAGGACCAAAATGTATAATAGGAACTTTTGAAATAGGAATGAAAGCTTCAAATAGGACAGGGAACTAGAGACTATGGAGGGGAGAGGAAGGTAAGTAAAACAGAAAAGAGAAACAAGAGGACAAAATAGAAACAAAACTTTTGTAACTAAAGAGGGGAAGAGGGGCAAATGGAAGGGGGGATAAGAGAGAAAGATATGGCATGAACAAGTACAAAGTCCCTGTGATGTATGTGATCATTGCTTATGCCTAAAATGTACCATAAAGGGCTGTGGATATAAACCAGCACTGTAACCACCTGCCTGGCAAGCACGAGGTGATGAGTTTGATCCTCTGAACCAAAAAAAAAGAAAAAAGAAAAAAATTACTGGCAAAGTTAATTAAATAATAGAGTTTCTTCAGAGATATCAAAAGCCAATAAAATAAAACAGAAATAAAAGGAAAAAATAATATTGATACAAGCTTTGACGTGTATATACTTTGGGTTTTTGTTGTTGTTGTTTTTGACAGATCCTTTAGGTTATAAAAAGATAATGGGATGTGCTTCTCCAGTAATGTTACCTAAGGTTAGACTCTGTTTCTTGCTAGCAGAGGCTTTTGATTGGCTGTCCCCGGCTTTGGTGATTCATCCTGGTTGATAGAGAAGCTTAAATAGCAAAGACTAAGGGGACCTCCTGGGGACACGTAAGAAGACCCTGAGATGCTGTTAAGCTTTAAAACTGACTCCTGCTCACAGGAGCCTCACATGAAACCCTTGGCCAGGCTGGCACTTGGCTTGTAGCTTTGGAAGAGCAGCAGAAGCAGAGGACATAGGTAAGTCAGTCATTCCGACCTGCACAGTCTTGGCAGTTTGTTTCCCTGCAGTAGAGAGCTGATGCAACCACATGCATTCCGTCCTTCTGTCTTCATCAGTTATACTTTATTTTATAAAAAGGACTGAAAACTTACTGTATTGATGAATACTAAAACAAAAATACATCTTATTTAATCAAGAATTGCATGAAGATTTTCCCATCAGTTTTAACCTAACAGCCCCCCTCCCAAAAAAAGAACAGAGGGCCAACCTTGTTGGAACACAGCAAAACTGAATTTCTTGCTGGATATCATGGCACACGCTTCCAATCCAAAAGCTCAGAATGCTGAGGCAGGAAGATTGTTGAGAATTAGAGCCCAGCCTGGGCTCCACAGGGAGTTCAAGTTCAGCCTGAATGACATGGGGAAACCCTGTCTCAAAAAGAGAATTTTTTACGTGAATTTCTTCGTAATAGGAGAGCTTATTCTTCCCTTCACACTGCAAGGACTGTTGGGAAGTAGTGGACGTGGTTTATGCTTTTTCTCTGTAGTCTATAGTTAATACCCAGCCTCTCATTCAGTCCCTCATTTGTATTTTGAGACAGGGTCTGTCTAAGTCAGTAAGTTGTGCAACCTGGACTTGAACTTCTAGTCACCCTGCCTCAGTCTGCTGGAGTCCAGGGGTTACGAGCACGTGTCTGTCTTGCATTCTGCTTTTAACCAGTATAGCATGAGGTATATTTTTTAAAAATACCACATTTCCTCTAACAATAAAAAGTAAATCTATGTATTTATTTTGCCAATTCAAAGAGAAAGGTTCACGGACTAGAATGTAGAGAAGTGATCCCTTCCATTCTCTAAAGTTCCTAATTTACTCTGTAAATATTATTCACTTGACTCTTTGTTTTGTAAAATTTTCTTTTTTGATATATGATAAAAACACCTTACCAGCTCTTCTATGATCTATGACTGAAATATACCAACTCATTTCAAAGTAAATTTTAATAAAAAAATTGTGGTCTCATATTTTCTTGGATCTTGCAAATATGAGAATAGAAAAAAAATTAAAGAACTAAGAGACATTTTTTTCCAAATAATTTAGATTAAATCATGTGAAAGGCCACAAAATACAGATGTTGATTTATCTATATAGGCCCTGGGGTCAGTTTGCTTAGATTAAAACTTCCTGTGTAAATTGTACAAATTATATTTTGTGTTGTTTCTTCTTGATATATAAGATTAACATACTGATACCTAATCTATGATTCTACTGATTTAACCAGACCCTGTCTCAAAATATATAAAGGAATAAATAAACAGGGTTCTGGGAAGTAAATATAGATCACTGGGAAGGCAGATGAACTCTCTTCATTGATAGAATGAACTTCCTTGCATAAGAACTACCAGTTATTATTATTAACATTAAATAATTTATTTGATTATAGAGCAAAGTATTAGAGAAGACAGTCAGGTAGCAAAGTATTAGAGAAGACAGTCAGGTAGCCATTACAAAAGAAAATGGATTATCTCCACTCAATTCATATATAAAACAATACAACAGCATAAATAGTGACAATAGTACTCATTTACATTGTTCTCCCCCCAATCTACATGCGCACAAATTTAGGTATTTCTATGTCCTAATCTCTCAACTCTTACTAAAAGGTCTTGGCAGACATAATTTAGCTAAGGATTTTGGGATTGTTTCCATGTGCCCTAAATCTGCTAATGATATCCTCATAAGAGAGAGAAGACAGAAACGTGAGAAGGCTACGAAAAGCCAGAGGCAGAGGCTGGAATTGTACAGCCACGATCTATGGAATGCCTGCAGCCAGGAGAAAGTGGAGGAAACGGAAAAGCGCTTCACCCCAGAGCCTTTGCAGAGAGCACACATGTTCAGCACCTTGATTCTGAAATTTTGCTTTGAAGCACTTTAAGAGAATGTATGTGTGTGGATTTAAGAACCAAGTCTCTAGTAATTTGTGACAGCAATCCGAGGAAATTAGTACGCTGGAGAATCTGTACGGAGGGCGTATTCTCTTCTGTCTCTGAGTTCTCGCTCCAGGCAAAACTGAGGGAGGCAGCAACTGACTTTCAGTCTCACAGACTAGGAGCTGAGTCCATTAAATGTTTTAGATTAAACTGTTAGAGGGGGCCATCATTAGATACAATTAAAAAACAAATAAAACATAAAATGAGAACTTGAGTAGTTATTTGGCTCACAGTACAGCTTCTAAATTGTTCTTGGTTCAGTAAATCAACAATAATGGGCTGAGAGATAGGTATATGCCTCTGTGGGATGAAGGTTGCCTTAAATGTGACCTTAAAATGTATTAATACCCCGAGAGACATGTTGCTTGTATAAAAAGACTTTCACTTTCCCAGAAGAAAGCCTAACATTTGCAAATATGTTTCTAAATGACTCTTGATCAAACTTGCCTTTCTGAGATAAATTGTTCTAGCATGAGGCCATAACTTCTTTAAGATTGAAATTTCTTGCTACAAAATGTATTTCAGAAGCCCAGTTGAATGGATACCGTAGATTTTTTTAAACTTATCATTATATTTAGATCTTAAATACATGCATACTACTCTGAGTGCTCAGATATAGAATTAAAAATCAATGAATGTCTCTTCTATAACCATGCAACTTGTAGTTGAATTTACCAAGATGCATTCTTTAAAAACGGTTATTCGTAGAAGTAGGAACTCTGTTTCCTACCATTCTGATCAATTGGCTTCCACATAAAGTTATGAAAATCAACTGTCTGCAGAGAATCTATCTGTAAAATGAATTCTAAGACACAGCACTCATTCCTTTATGCTCCGAATTAAAGACATATGCCTCTGCAGCAGAAATTTTAAAGAGAGATAGTAACAACAATTATACAATATGTGAATGTATTAATATCACTGAATCGTGCCCTCAGAATAAACTGTTAAATGTTTATTGCATATGTATTGTCATAATAAAAACTATCATGTCCCTCTCTGGTTTTTTATTAGTAAGAAATACATCATTACCAATAAAAGCTGTGATCTTTTCCTGGTGGATGTCACATGGTTCAAATGCTTTCACAGGTGTATTAACAACAGAAAATGAATGGCTGAAGAATTTTAAAACATTATTTCCATTAAGCTTTTTTTCATGTTCTCAGAAAATTGAAGGCATTCTTAAATTTAATGTTGAAATTTAATACTCAATTTCCATATATGTGCAATTTCAACAAAGGTCCTATGAGATTTATACAAGAGTGTTTGAACTAAGATTCAAAGGAGGCAAAAATGTTTCTGTGCTATAAATATGCAATTGTAATACCATTGTGTGTGCTGTATTTACAACTTTTAAAACTGATGATTCCACAGAAGGGAGCTAGCCAACATGTTGACTATGAAAGTTGATCCACCTACAGAAATACTGACACCAAGAGAAATCGCTCAGACTTACAATCTCCACTTGCGTTTTTCTGGTGATGGATGTAAGCAGATATTCTTAACCTGATGCCCTAAAATATTTGTATTATGTAAACAACTTTACTCTTGCTCAGGGAATCTGTATTCAGCAAACAAATTCCTGCTTTGGGAAAATTTCTCCTGTAGATTGCTGCACGGCCCTAATGTACTGGCCAGACGATATGGCCAATTTCACACTCTTGGAAATTACCGATTCAAGAAGTCTGCATGTAAATCTTGTCTACCTAGTGCTTGCCAATCCAGTAACAGGGAGATCAAACAGAACTTATATCAGATTGTAAGTTCAGGTTTTGTTCTCTTCAAACCATTTTTCTTTTGTCATCTGACACCACTTCTCCTTGAACTATAGGCCTAGAACATTCAATGAAATAAATTTTTTGTCTGCCTTACAATTAGTACTAGAAAATGTAAAGTGAGCTTGCCAGCAAGGTTTTTTTATGTATTATGTATGTTCTACATAAAGTCATATGGGAAATATAATTTGACTTAAGAAATGCTCTTCTTAGCTTATTCTCTTTGAAATATTAATATGGGTTGGAAAAAGGAGTATATATTTACCTTAAGAATTCAAACAATGAATATTAAAATCACAATGAGAAATCAAGACAGCTATTCTCTGGAGACAGAAGAGTGTTATGGAAGAGTGTCAGGGCTCTGGAGTCATCTGTGTTAGAATTTCATGCTAATAGGTTCTGTAATCTAGAACAAGCATATCCTTGTTGTGGATAATACTATGATTTGGCACATACAATTGTAAGTACTACACATTTAAATCACTTACAATGACTGCCAGAATACATTAAGTACTCAATAATTGACTAGTAACTAGTCAACATATCATTTTGAAATTTATCCAAATGTATACTGCTATACAGAAAAATAATTATGAAACCCACTAAAGAATTTGGAACTATAAATTCTATGATATTTCCCTGTATTAATGGAGTGTCATATTTTTCTGTATTAGGTACCTAGTACTGGAAATTTGCTGTGTATTTAAGTGTAGAAAATGAATGCTTTTCATGATCATATACGTGTAGAGTCCAGGATGATAGAAATGCCATCCAACCACAGATTGTCCACATGGGTGTCCAAGACAGTAGTGTCTTTGTTTTATAATGGTTCAATGTACTTAAAATTTGTTGTATATATAAAATTATTAAAACACAGCATGAAATTACCTTATGTCACATGTATAAGGTGTATATGAAATATAAATGAATTTTATGTTTAGACTTCAGTCCCAAGTTATCTCATTATGTACATGTAAATATTCCAAACTTAGAAAAAATTCCCAAATCTGAAACACTAGTAGTAATAAGCATTTTAGATAAAGGCTATTCTACTTGTATACTGAAAGCATAATTTCCCTGGAAATATAAAACTAGCACAACTAAAATTATATTAGAAAGAGAATAGAGAGAGAACTATACTCAATGAGATGCCTGCATCAGATGTTATATATACAAATGCATTACAGTTATATATACAAGTGCATTTTACTGCATAAAACTAAACAAAAAATAACAATCAACTAAAAGTAGGAAAGACAAAAAATAAAGGGATAAAAAGGAAAAAGAAATTGACTCATGCTTTGCCTATTATAAAGGTGAATGAAAAAAGAGGTGTAAGTTTGTTATGCAGTTAGATTTGGAACAGTATAAAAACTAGTGTGTGATGGTGCCTGCCTGTAACCCTAGAACTCCAGTGACTGAAGCAGGAAGATCATGAATTCAGGGTCAGTTTGGACTACATAACAAGTTCAAAACCAGCAGAAGCTACCTAATGAGACCCGGACTCAAGTTTTTAAAAAATTAGAAATCTCTCATAATGTAAGAAAACTCAAACTAGTATCAAAAATCATAAAAATAAAAATAGCATGATCTAAGTACAATTATGAAAATTCAGCTAATGTTGCGTAACACATACGTCAAACTATTAAAAGTAAATGGATGATACTCATTTATTTAAAAAATAAATTCTCAAATTGAACTGTAACAGGCTATAATAAACAAGGACTGTCAATATAAAGACACCAACATTGGCTAAAAGTCAGCAAATGAAGACATATCAGATACTACCCTTGTACCAAAGAAAATAAAGAAGAGAAGAAAGAAAGAAAGAAAGAAAGAAAGAAAGAAAGAAAGAAAGAATCAATAAAAGTGAACCAAAATCTATAGAAAAGACAAATAGAAAAAGATACAGATACTGAAAATATATAACCATAAAAAATAGTGTGATCTTTAAACCTAATATTATGGACTTTAATGTATAATTTAAAAAAAATTTTAATCAGTGTTTGGGATCGAGCCCAGGGCCTTGCGCGTCCTACCGCCACTGGCTTATGTATGTCTCTAGTCCCACACATTCTTTATTTAATGCATATATGTGCCTGTGTTGGGGCTTTTATCTAGGTGTCACTCCAAAGCCTCACGTGCTCAAAGGTGGCCCTTTCAGGAGGTGGCTGGGTCCTGAGTATGTGATATTGGGGCTAAAGTGGAATGGTACTGGATAAGCCTGTTTATCAGTTTAGCATAGTTCTGTGTGTGGCTGAATGAATTTACTGAAGGCAGAAGCCCCACCCTGAATGTGTGCTGCACCCATCAGTAGATTTATAGCCTGGAAGGAATAGAAGGAATAGGGAGGCTTGGGTTTGCTTCTTCCTGCCTGCCACCCTTGGACCATTTCTTTTCTTCCACGCCACCCTACCTTGTTAACAACCAACTATGGGCTGAACCCTCTACAAACTGTGAGCCAAAATAAACCTTTCCTCCTTCAATGTTGGCATCTGGTATTTCATCCCAGCCATGAGGAAGTAACTGAGTCTGTATCTGCATGCTTACAAAAGACAAGAAAGCATGATTTCTTTTCAAATTCTTATATAAAATTCCCAAATTACCCTATATTGGGTTCATATAAGAGCTTAATAAAAGTAACAATCTCAGTATAACAAATGGAAGTTAATAACAAAGAGAGATGTTTTTTTCCACAGGGAAATATGACATTTCTCATACATATATAAACTGATTTAGAAAATCATGCAGCTTAAACTTAAGCTTGTGCACCTAGGGAGGTATGTTGGCTAATTACTACACAGAAGAAACACAATATCTAATAATAACAAAGATAAATGAAAGAAAACAAGCAACAACTCAAAGTAAAAGAAAAATTTAATTAAGTATAAGCTGTTAAATGATAGAGCCAATAAAATCCCTTTGCTCTTTATTTGGAATAAAGTTGATAATCTTCATAAAAAGGAAGAATAATTATCTAACCTTATCAATGACAATACTCAGAGACATTATAATATTAGTAGAATTAACAGAGTATAAGTAGAAAGAAACTGATTTCAAGCTTTCAAGTAAGTTTGAAGTAGAGGAAAAGGAAAAAAAAAAGAAATTAAACAACCAAACTAACCCAAGGATATGTGTTTGAAAAAATACATAGATCATTTACTATTCAAAAACTAAAGTTTTCTGATAGCTGTTACCATATGGTTTCAAGAGGATTCTTCCAAAATGTCAAATAACAGATTACTGCAATTAAAATTCAATTGTTCAGAGAATAGGAAAAAATAATTTTTATTTAAATATATTTATATAGACATCAATCTGATAATACATTAATGATATAATTAATATTTTAGTAATAATATGTAATAATACCGTTAATCTGTAAATCTCATTAAAGATGCATATACAAATGAAAACTATAGAGCAATCTATTTAAGAACATTGTGATAAAAACACTTAATTAACTGGTAAAAAATCAGCTTTTGATTTAAAAGAGTAAAGTAAGTGAAGTTTGTTCTTTGAGTATTATTAGTGAGGTTGAAGACAAGAATAGCCAAAATTAAAAATAATATATTTAGCAAATTAAAACATGCACATAAATCTCACTTAGTATATAAGATACTTTGAATAAAACATAATTCTCTTTTTTGGTTTTCAGAATCATTAAGCACCTATATTAAAAACCTAAACTATACATTTTAATTTTTTTCTTATCTGTACCGGGGATCGAACTCACAACCACGTGCTTGCAAGGCAGGCTCTTATGCCACTGCGCTAAATCCCTGGCCCCAAAAACTTAAACTATAAATAGGGAGCAAAATCGAAGACAGCTAACAGGAAATAGGGAGACAAAGCAACTGCGAAAGAGGAGAGAAAAAAGAGACAGAGTGAGGCAGAACAGAGGAGAAAAGAGTTGAAAGGAGTTAAGCTATGTTATGTAGATGTACCATGTCCTTTGGAGAAATTACATTATATACTGCAAGTATGTGTACCAAAAAGAATGAAAAAAAACCTAAACACTACAGTTTCAATATAATCATTAATGTACTCATGCGAAATGCCATAAATATGCTAATTGAGGCATCAATAGAAACATCCTCTTCAAAATCCATACCAAACAAACAAGATTTGTTAGAAACATTTGATTATGAATTGCTGTATATGTTATTAGCCAACAAAACTAGGTAATACATTGAGAAATGAATTTAGGATGAAAAAGTGGAATAGAGAATTTTTTTTTTTTTTTTGAGACAAGGTCTCACTTTGTAATTCAGGCTGGCCTTAAACTCAGTATGTAGCCCAGAGGGACTCAAACTAGCAGTATTCCTCCTGCCTCAGCCTCCCAACTGTTGGGATTACAGGCATGTGCCACCATGCCCAACAAAGAGAACTTTTAAAGATCATTATTCAAGAATGAAAGATTTTTCTCCTCCTTTGGAAAACTCAAAAGAATCCATTTGGAAGATGATCACAAATAATGAGAAAGAGCAGTTGCAGAGCTCTGTAGAAAACCAATAAATAAGACTAAAGAATGTTCTTGTTTAGATGATAACGAAGTAGAAGAACAAAACATCAAAAGCCAAAATTCAAAATGTAACAGCTATTTTATAAAATCTATGAAGAAACTATATGTGCCATGAAAAAATGCAAATGAAAACTTCAATTCAAGGAGAGACACATTCTTAGTAGAGATAATATAAAACCCTTAAGAATGAAGTGTGTAAGATAGATAACCATATTACTAAGTTTGTGGTGGATCATTGAACAGAACGGTTTGCACTCTCATTGTTTGATTGTCCACTTTCTATGCTCTAATTTTGGGACTTGAACAGCTATTTCTAAGATAACAATATGTAATTTATCAGCTACTGATTTCTTACCATTCTTTTGAAACTCTGTATTATTATTTCTACCCTTTTTTCTCTATTTTGCTTTTTTTCTTTAAATAAAAAAAGTAAAATAAAATTTAAAAATGTTTCCATTAAAAAAAAACAACCAATAGCATATTTTTCGAAACTAGACAAGCCAATTCTAAAATTAAAATCAGAATAATGTAACCAGAAATTTCCTAAAACTAGAGGGATAAACAAAGGGAAAATAATGTCCCATTCATTCTTTATTTTGAAACTGCAATACAGTTGAAACAGCATGACACAGCACATAACAAAAGCAATCTATGTTCTGTTAAGATAAAAGGCATTGATTTTTTTATATTATTATTATTTGTTTTAATTTTTAATCTAAAATTAACCAATTGTTTAATGCTATATAATTTATTTTAAAGAGGTAAAAAGCACCGTTAAGAATTGTATAGACATATGCCTTATACAATTTGAAGAAGCCATTTCAGTAGTAGCTTTTTTTTCCTGAACTAGAGCTAAATAAAATGAATAAAGTGTGCAGAGTCAAGGAGAGATGGGATTAAATCAAATTTTCTTTTCACAAAAGAGGATATTCAGGATATGATATCCTGAGGAGTAATTAACTTTTGAAGGTACGTTAGCAGAAAAATAAAACTGAAAGGTACTGAGAATGAAATTGTAATTTGCTTAAGAAAAATTGCCTGTCAGGAAATAAAATGAATAATTTTGAGTCACAGTCTAAGCCACTAAGCAATTAATGATTTGGAATTTAGTTATTTTCATTGAAAATCAGTGGGTTAAATATCAATGGAGAAGGGCTGGGAATACAGCCCAGTGGCACAGCACCTGCCTGGCAAGCATGAGGTCTGGAGTTTGATTCCCAATACCCAAAAAGAAAGAAAGAAAGAAAGAAAGAAAGAAAGAAAGAAAGAAAGAAAGAAAGAAAGAAAGAAAGAAAGAAAGAAAAAAGAAATTAATGGGAATTTTTCCTAAAAAGTAGAAAACATCTTTGAAAAAAAAATAAATAGAGTATGGAGTTCAGGGATTCTTGTACAGAAGGCCAGATAGTCCATAATTGATTCGCAGTATGTTCCCTTTTATCTGGGGCAATTATTTTACCTGGAGTGTCCTGGCTTCTACGAGACAGATGCAGTCTGGTGAACACGAAGGATACAGAAGGAAGCTGTGCATTCCTAAGGTTTTGTTTTACTTTTGCCCCCCTCGTTTGTATATTTGCTTTCTTGTTTTCAGTAAAGAACTGAAGCTGTATAGTTGTCTGATATGAACTTTTGGCACTTATTCATTTGACTGAAGAGCAAGTTTTCTGCAAATACTTTGGAAAGGGCTCCTCCCTGTCTGTTTGTCAACACTCTCGGCAGGGCTGGCTGGGTGCCTAATGCGTGTGACTAAACTGTCACTCTAGGGACGCTGCATTTCGGAAGCTTTCTGACTGTTTCATTAGTATCATTTTGAGCACCGAGCCTGTTGCTGTTTGGAATCATCCCGTGAAAGCTCTCGGTAAAGCTCTGGCTTCTCTTCTAATATCGCTGAAAGGAAATTCTCTAAAAGTACTTTGAGAACACTTATAAAACTTCTGTCTGTTCCAATATCATACAGACCCATGGATAGATGATAGACAGAAGGACAGATGACAGACACACAGATGGATGTCTAATTTTCCAAAATCACAGCCTCCCTTGGAAAGTCCTCAGATCTTTATGTGCCAAGAACAAATTTGGGTTCCTGTCAAAACAAAATAGAATCAAAATTACAAGCATTTACCTAAATCTGGGGAGGCTTGAATGAAGTTTGGCCATCAGCTTCCGTGAAATTTTCCTCAGTACCTTTGCCCTTGCCACAAGTGACTCTGCAGAGGTCACACTGATGAGATGTAATTAGATGTCCCCTTCCCCGAGAAGCCTAAAGTTGAGTGAAAAGGCAGGAGATGGGGTCACAGAGCTGAACCCCCACCAGGCGAACACTGTGAGAACATGTGCTGGCAGCTTTGCCTGAGCTCAGTTACCCTTCAGTTAGAGCTGAATTGATTTACTAATAAGAAGTTCCTGTGTTCTTTTCTGTATTTTTTACTTTGTCCTAGTCATTGAAATACAGATTTTTTTTTTTGGTCCAATTTGGTAGAGGTATAACTTACATATGGTAAAATGCAGAGATTAAACACGCACTTCCCTTCCTTTTGACAGCAGTGATGTGCCCCACCTGATGGCTAAAAGAACATTCTCATCTCCTTAAATTTCTGTTCATTCATTTCTCAGGCAACCTGAGGCCTTTCCTCTGCTCTCCTGCTCATAAGCGGAGTACAACTTCCAAGATACCTGTTTGGAATTTGGAAAAGAGTGATCATTTTTGCTTTGGAAAAAAAAAATTGACTCTAAGAATTACTAAATCTCCCAGCCCTCTCTACCTCACTCCTCTGTACTCACCCCTCCACCTCCCAGCAATTAGAAAGTATAGTATAGGATGAGCATAGGATTTAAATGCTATTCCTTTTGTCTTATTGGTTTATTCATAGATTTAGTACTTTTGCAAGTGTACTGGTCACTGAAGGCAAAACATAAACAGAATATAAAAGCATTCACTCTCCAAAAAAGATGTGATATTTTTATACAATGGAATGCTACTCAGCAATAAAGAAAGATATACTCAAGGTTTTTATAGGTAAATGAGTGCAACTACACTCATAAGTAAAATAAATAAGAATCCCATGTGTAACTATTATGTTGTCTTGCTAGTGTAAGAAACTGAAAGAGTAAATAAGATCCAAAATTTACAATAGATATTGTGAGGGGGAAGGAAACTGCTTTGAAAAAAGATCAACTGGGGTAAAGGAGAAAGAAAGAATGGAAAAGAAGAAAAAAATATATTGATATGTGATAGCTAAGATAATTATACTGTTTGATCAATATTTCATGTCTATATCTTGTAATCTGAGCAACTATTTTGAAAATGACAATACACAATATATTATCCATTGTCGATCTCCTATTAACTTGTTTTGAAATCCTCTATTATTGTTTTTCTCTTAAAAAGCAAAACAAAACAAAAACAAAACAAAAAACCACAAATCCAAGTCAGACTGAACAAGAGAAAAAAAAATCCACTCTCTTCTCTCAAGGTCCTGAGATTCATGTGGGGCTGAGAGAAATAATTTAGAAATTATGGAAGAAATAACATAAATGATTTAAAGTGACATTTTGTAGACCTTAGAACTCCTGAAGATTGTGTCACAGAATCAGCGCTGTTTGTTAAAGGACAGTCACCTCCCTATGTGATCACAGGACTCTCTGGCCAATGAGGGTCAGGGGAAGTAACATCAGACACTTACAGACCTGCTTTCTAGAGAATTTCTGATACTAATGAAGCAAGAAATAAAACTCAGACCTGAGTTTCAATTCCCATCACCAAAAAGGAAAAAAAAGAAAAAGAAAGAAAAAAAGAAAAGAAAAATACTTCATCAGCATTTTCCTTTGTGCCCCACCTGACAGCTAAAAGATCCCTCCCAATGATATGTTAATGATGGCACCATCTTGATTCCCAAATGATCTCATAAAACAGGGTAACTCTCTCAGGATTTCTATCTTCACTCAATACTGGATGTTTTCAGATACTTTTCTGTATTTGAAGTTATTTATTTTGCATTTATTTTTGACAATTGGAATCCCCAGTTTATGGCTGTTTATGATGTGTTTATATAAAATTTCATTTTTCCTTTCAATAGATTTGGTAAGGTTGGTTAGACTCATGTTGAATCCTCTACACTGCACCTATGCTGGTGAGCACTTCTACAGACAAAGAATGGCACAACAAAGCAGAGTGTTTGCTGTTAAAGGTCTTCATATTCTGCTGCTTACATAAAAACATCACTGTGTTTGTTCCACTGGACTCACAGTCGCTCTGTGAGGTCAATGGGGTGCTGTGACCATCACTGACACTGCAGCACAAAGGTGGGGGCTACACTGGTGCCTGGAGGCAGTCTTCACTTAGGTAAAAGCACTTTGAAATGTCACAGAGTTTACTCAATCAAGCCCTGTCCCATGTGTTACCTGCACACACCTCCTGAGAAAGTGGAGCCTGGAACATCACTTTTGAGAGTTGAACTCTTCTACCTGATCTAGGAAAATAATGCACTCCCAGAAAAGTATCTAAAGGAAACTGAGGAAAGTGGGCAAGATGCAGGCATGTCCCTTTGGCTGGTCCCAGTTTTGCTAGACTTTCCAATTCCTGCATTTGGCAGAAAGCACTCAGCGTGGTCAGTGTTTTCGGGTTCCCTAGCACAGGGTTTTTGTCAGCCTTTCTCTCTCAGGAGCATACAGGTTCAGGAAGCAGCGGCTGGTCACATCCTACTCAGAAATCACTTCAGAGCATCGCTAACAGACCAGGGACTATTTGCAGTCTTGGGTGTATATTAGTAACTACAGGTGGGCCTCTGGCCATGTATCTGTCCTGTGGCTATTCATTGCACCTGACGGGAAGTGTCCACCTGCTCTGGTTTGTGTGGCCTGTGCTGTTATGACAGTCACAACCTGGTGCTGTGGGCTTTGTGGAACATCTCGGTTTTGTCTGACTTGTTCAACAGTGTACCTCAAATGCCTGTCCTATATCTAGTGCACCGTTAAGTTCACAGTGATTATCTGTTGAACATAGCAATGACTCTATGCTGGTTCTCTATTTAGGCAGGCATCACCCTGAGAGAAAGAGAAATCAGAGTGGGAGGAAAAGCAGAGAACTGAGGGGGATCTGCCGTAGCCCTTTCCTACACTGACTGACACTTTGCTCACTGCCAAGTGGCCCTCTTGTGTGTGTGCCACTAACCTTTTTGACAGTCCTTAAAAGTCTCTGCAGAAGGGTGAAGAGGACCACATGACTGCCTCCAGGCACAAGTTTAAAAGAGAAATCCAAACTGCAAAGCGGGGATGGCAGAAACATTGTTTTCAAAATTAGAATTCATAAAACATTTTTAGTTATATATTTTGGATTTATATAACACCATTAACCACCGGTTGTGTCTCTCATTTAGGACCTGAGACACTGTCTAATGTAGAGGACTACTTCCTAAGGAAAGGACCACTCTGCCCCTGTAGGGAATATTTTGTGGTTAGCTATTTTAAGCTTTAGAATGTGCCTTCTACTAAAACAAGAAAGTACCTGGACTTTTAGAAAACCTGTCTTCACTTAGGTAAAAGCACTTCGAAATGTCACAGGGTTTACTCATTCAAGCCCTGTCCCATTTAAACCTAGTCCATCATCATCCCAAAGCACTGAGAGACGTAGGTGCACCCTAAGGGGAACGCACCTGGACACCATGCCCTTCCCTGCCCTTGCTCCTGGGTAGCCAGGGTCAGGAGAAGGATGCGCCTGGTTCCAAGATTTTTCCTGTGCTATCTTCTACAGATTCCTGGCAAAATGAATAAAAAAGACACTAGTACTGATATTTATCCCTCCTCTAGGACTTTTTGCTCTCAAGAACTAGCTACCTTTTTCCAACAGCAAAAGGAAAATACTTTATTTTCTTTCTGCACTATACTTTACAGCAAAATGCTAAACTTACCCTTTCCAGTATGACCTTTAGTGCATAAAAAGAAATGTTCTATATTTTTTAAAAAGTTTTTGTTCTCCATAAGACGTTTCCTTTGATAGTGCTTTTTTTTAACCTCTCCAAATGTTTAATTTAGAGCTAAATAAAAAGTGAATGCTTAGTCCTTGTGTGAATTTTCCTTCGCACTCAAGTAATGAATCAGAAGTGTGAATTTTATTGAGAATTAAATGGATTAACTTTATATATCAAAAACAGTTTCCTTATTATATCAATAACAAATAAAAGGCACCAGAAAAATTGATAAAATCTAGGTGGTTATATGAGGAACTATATACATGTGAAAATTTGGAGAGAGTTGCTATAAATGGGAACAGTAAGATGAATTATCCAGGAGAAGTGCCATTAAATAAATAAATTGAGGAGATAAAATCTGAGAAAGCAAACAAGAATTAAGAGCATCCTGCAGAAGTCATAAAAGGAAATAGAAAACTATTATTTTAAAGTGTCAGAGTAGGATGCACTATTGCAATTTTAAAAGTCAGAAAGTATGTAAATTTTGGTAGCAATTTTTGTGATGCCAACTCATAAAATTTTTAACAGCTTCTCAAATTGTATAAGCTAGCGTGTAATGAAAATATAATAAATTAATAAAGAATATCACTTCCATTTCCACATCTATTATAGGGAATATCTATGCAACATGTTTGGGTGAGATTATATTAATACTCCCTATTACTTTTAAGAGTGTGTATACCTATGACTCTAATTACAAAGATGAGGAGTGGAACCACAATATGAACAATAAAGTATTTTTCCATCTCAGTGTAGTGCTCTAGATAACACTTAGTTATTTCAGACAAACTGAATGTGATTGTTCCGAGAACTTAGCTGAACTGGATGATTTTCCAGTGGCATAAATAGCCTAATTAATCAAATTAGAATGTCTATATATGTAAATATATATAATCATTCTATCAATCATTGAGAAGTCCTAATATGTTATAAATGAATATATTTATAATGTAATTATTGACTTGGTATCAACATGAAGTTTTGTTTTGTAAATTTAATCTGATTAAGGAATTCAAAAATACACGTTTTAAATTACACTTCAAATTCTTTTTAAATCTTGAAGTAAATCTTTCAATACTTCCATATAACTTACATCTTTTACCGAAACATTTACCACTTAGAGTTCAGACACTTCATTGATACTGTAATGATATTCTTTCAAGATATATTTGAACTAGAAAAGAAATATCAGAATATTTTCAACAGTGTCAAATTTTGTGCATATATGAGGAAATCACATGAAAGAAAAGTATGCACCATTGAATTAGCCACATAAGCCTGTGAAAGAATAAAGCTGCCATGTCAGAAAATGCATTTGTCACCCATGTGATTAATTTGATAATATTTAATGTGAATTTTGTTGTTTTTTGAGATTCTTGAACTTCAGTGTGTCAGTAATTTAAATTCAACTCTAAATATATCCTGGCAGTGGTAGTGCAGTCACCCATCTTTTTCCTTCCTCACTATCTAAGAGGATGAGTTTGACAGACACGCAACAAGAGGAATAAGAATTTAAATGATTAATAAAGTTTTAAGTTACACCTGCTGAACACTAAAAAAGAGAAGAATGAGAAATAGCACTGTTACTGATAAGATTTTGAAGAGGCCTGCTTCTAAACGTTCTATTAATAAGAATTCAAAGGAGGATTTGTTGAGCAACAGTTTCAATGTTGAGTTATGTTTTTGAAAGATGGTTCCCTTTAATAGAGGATTATCATTAAAGAAGGTTTAAAGGCATCTAACAGAGCCAAAGGGATTAAAGAATAATGAATGGAGAGAATAATCTTAATTCCCTTCTTTGTTGTTGTTTCAATCTATGCAGAGGTGTGGTATCAAAAAGAAGAGACACAAATGTGATGAGGTACTCAATCCTTCTTACAGCACCAGAGGTCTCAGCTTTCACTGAAACATCACCAGGAAAGAACATGAATGAAAAGCTAAAGTGATGTGCTAATGCTCCCTTAGACTGCAGATGTGGGAATCTACAATAAACGCAGAAGGCTGGAGACACAAGGAGGTGGCTTCGTGGAATGTTTCGTGTAGGGTCATTAACCAGGTTCCAGGGTGTATGTAGTACTGCATTTTATTTACTTCGCATTATTCAACATATTTCCAGTTAGGCTCCCTCAATCATTGTTGATGCTTTAGATTAAAAATAGGGAAGTTATGAATATCTTTTACTTAATGATAGTGTATCCTGAAAAGAAGTTGAAACACAAAATATACGTGGTTAATATTTGTTTGTGTAACCTACTGGAAAGCAAACTGAAATTTCACTCATGATTTCAGTTTTCCCTTTGATTGCAAATGTGCCTTTTCAAAGAGATATTACATTCTATTTAATGTGATACTCACTTGAGAATTCAAATATCTTAGTTTTAGCCAATTTTAGGTTACTTAACTTTTCTAGTATTTTAATTTCCTCCTATTCAATCAAGAAGGATATTTTAGCCTTTTGGAAGGGTTTTAAGGACACTTTTTTTTCCCTTGCACAATTTAATGCAAAATGTTCTGAGAAAGTATTCTGTGTAATTTGAAAAATATTTAGGCAGTTATTATTGCCTGTTCTTTTCCTTTACACTCCAAATGCACTTTAGATTATTTAATCCAGTTGGAATATGATCAACTACTTTTATTTCTGTGATGAGTTTCAAATTAATTTCTTTTCCACACTGTTTCTCAGCCAGTTGGATGTTCCCTTTCTATCATTTGAAACCCAACACTGAATTAACCTCTCAGAAAGGAATGGTATTTGCCAGGCTTTTGAACACATATACAGAACCAGAACTTTGACTTATAGACAGTGCTTTCACTTTACTTTTTTCTTTTATTTTCATGACAGTAAAATTTTCTGGAGC
The DNA here is from genome assembly GCA_004027455.1 of Hydrochoerus hydrochaeris. NCBI lineage: Eukaryota > Metazoa > Chordata > Mammalia > Rodentia > Hydrochaeridae > Hydrochoerus > Hydrochoerus hydrochaeris. The sequence continues at coordinate 11,985 of PVLA01001007.1, read as the reverse complement.
GTACAATCAAGATAGTGTATTAATAGAAATAACATTAATAGAAACTTGAACATAATGATAAAAGTCAAAATAAGGACCTCTCTTACCAAGGCATTCCACACAGAGAGATAACAGCACAATAAATAAATTCTCATTTGTCACACAAGAAATAATACAAAATTGTAAAAACAAAAATATGGTATTATAATAAATGTTCTAAAATGCAAGCAAAAATATACGATCATGCTCTGGAGACAAAAGCTAAAAGTGAATAGTTGTAGCAAAATAAAAATAATGTGAAAGATAATAATGTTCAAGTTGTATGAGAAGAGAGAGAAAGATTCAAATAGAATGGTTTCAAAAGAAAGCAGTTATGTTTATGACCCTCGGAGGGCACTGGCATAACTGTGTACTACTATTTCACACTATTTGAATACACACTGCTATCCATTCAAAGGACAGATTTCATTTCCATAGATCACAGCACATGTTGGAAGGAATTCTCTGTTTCTCCTAGTAGCAAGTAGACTACAATACTGTAGGAGAAATACTTTCAATATCAGACCAGTGTGATGCTTACAATAGAAGGCACCAGAAGGGACCCGGGAGCCAGCAAACAGTGACTTTAGGCCTTTTTTTTTTAATCATTGTGAAAAATTCATTTCAGAAAATCACTTCACATATATTCTTGAAAATACTTGCCAATCCTAAAATAGAATTTCACTTCATTCTTTAATTTTGCTGTTAGAGTTGAGTTATTGAAGCTGACAGAGAAAAGAAAAAAAACAGTTAAAAAAGCTTAATATGGTAAATTATGCTTAATTTTATAAAGCATTGCAAAACTTGGGTCGCTTAAAGGAACTAAGAACTGTATAATGCATAAGTGGGATTGTTCACAGAGCAGTTATTCTACCCCAAATTAACTACGCGAAGCATTACCTTTCTCTTTGTGGCTGAAGATACATCAGATTTAAACAATGGCTAGTTTCTACGTGAACAGGAGAGACATGTTTGTCATGGGAGTAAAAAAATAAAATTTGTTTGTTAAATTACACATAAATATAAGGTACAAATGTATTTTTAAAATACAGATTAAAATAATCACACTTACATTGTGTACATACGAAAATACAGTATTTAATATTCAATATACACAGACACATTTATGATAAATGCAACTATTTGGCGGAGCCAGTTCTTGCAGGGTTTTTCCTGTCCCCTATTTCCACCCATGGAAACAAAGTCGCCCTGCGGAAATCTCCTAGCTCTGGCGAACGTCTTGAAGCAGTTTGTTGATCTCGGCCACCAGCTCGCTGGCATCCATCAGCTCGTGCTTGCCGTCGCTAAGGTGGTTGAGCACATTATCAAAATCATCTTCTTCGTAGTTTTCGGGGATCTCCTCCATGGCTGGCAGCCACTTGGAAGCAGGCTGCACACTGGGGTGCGTTCCCAGGGGCGCCCCAGAGTTGGTGGTGGGGTTCTGAAAGTGCGTACTGGCCGCCCAAGCTGCCACCCCTGGCGGGTACCCCGCAGTTTTAGCCGGTACCGAGGGTGGCTTCCGGCGCTCCAGAGAGTTGGACCGATCCACCTCGCCGCCGCCGCCGCCGCACTCGGAGTAAGTGTCCAGCGAAGCGGGCAAGAGGCGCTGGAAGACGCTGCTCATCTCGGAGAGCAGCGAGGACGTGCTGGCGTCCCCCACGTCCGCCTCATTCGGGGAGTCCTTCCCAAAGGTGGAGAAGCTCTTCTTCTTCTCCCCGGTGTCTGCGTGCTGGGCGTCATCCTCGGGATTCGGGTGCGGATGCTGCTGCTGAGGCTGGGCCGGGAACTCTTCCCCTGGGATGAACATGTTGCTTCTATAGTCAGAGGAGGGCGAGTGCAGCGGTGGCATCCAGCACTGGTCCGAGTGGCCCAGGACTCTGCACTCTTCCGTGCACAGCCTCATAGCTGCACTCGGGGAAAGCAACGAGGATCCGTTATTATACTCAGCAAGGCTCGGAACTACGCCGAACCCGGTTTGGGTTTTATTAAGTAGCACGAGACCAGTTTAAGCTGTTAGCAGGATGCTGACCTCTGTTACCAGACACATTAGATGGGCTACAATCATAGCTTTTAGTTCGACTACTAGATTTACGGACCTCCATAAGACGGATCAGCTGCTAGGTTGTTTTTCTTGTTTATTGAATAAGGAAAAGAAGAGGTTAGTAAATGAGTATTTCTCAGGAACATCCTTCTGGCCACTTCGTGAGAAAATAGATTGACAATTTATGTACAAAAAAGAATAGATAAAAAATTTAAATTCTAAAAAATATAATTTTAAAATGAAATACTTAACTTGGGAATGGCACTAGTAGCCCTTGTACCTCTGTGCAGCTTTCTTGACATGGAATTCTACCTGTCTGCCTTTAGTGGGGGTCTTGGAAGCATAATTAGCTGGTTCAATCTCTCAGAAAGATTTCATAAATTATTTATTGGCTTATTACTTAAAATGGTTGTGAAAAGTCTCCTTAACTATTGAACATTGGCATTCATATATCATTGTCTTCTCTTAAAAACTTCAGATTCATTAATATTGGAATACATGGAAAACATCATCAAAAACTGAATAATATGAAAAATTCATTATTTAGTTCTCCCAGATGTTCTGATATCCTGCTGGAATGTGAGCGGTCACATTCTCAGAAAATAAAAGACATGATAAAAGCTGAAAAGGAAAAGGAAAAAAAACTCAACATTGGCAAATACAGTAACTAAACCATATTAAGCCAAGAAATGCAAAGATGTAAAATATATTCCACAAAGGATATATTTCAAGAAAAACTAAGACTTGCCAGTATCATGATTTCATTTTAGAAAAAAAGAACAGAATTTCAGAAATTGCAAAGTAATTTTCTTAGATTTGAAAGGTAGTTGGTCTTATATGAGCTGTTCTACATACTGGGAACTGAATTTGCAGATTTAACTACTTAGGAACAATTTCTCTTCTTCCCAAGTTATTGCTAAGAGACTGACTTTAAGGTTCTGCTCTTCACTGGGATGTACTCCCACCTGGTGAGGAATCTGCAGAGAATGGGATTCACATGGCAGTTTCTGAATGAAAAGTGGTGCAAGAAGAGGTGAATTTCAGAAGAGGAAGAATAATGATTTTTGATTCAAGGGATAGAAATCACCCTGCTTGACAGATGGAACCTGCAAGATAATTCTATTCTTAAATCCCTCTGATCCTCAATTTTTCAATGGGAAAGGGAGAAACTGGAGGAACAAAGAATGAGAGCAAGTGTTGTAAGAAAAAAGCTGCATTGCTAGGAAAACTACACATACATGAGAAGTGTGGGAAAATGCAGAGAAAGATGCAGATCCCAACACCATATAAATTAAGGTGTACTAAGAATGAATATGGAAATCGTGTGATTTGCTAGAAATAGAGATTAAATTTTAAAAAGTAAGGCTGATTTGAGAATAAAAGCAGGATTAGATGTCTTGACTTCATGCATTATCACTACTTAGAAATATTTACTACCATTTTCCACCACATGAGGTGGACAGTTTCAAAAGGCGCTGAAATAGAAAGGAGGTTTTCTCAGCAGTGAAGAAACTATCCTAGTGCTAATGGTTTGTTTTCCCCTGTAATTCTTTGGGTCTCTGAAAATGAAAAGGAGACCTGCACACATTGTCCTACTTACATCCTGTCAGGAGGAAGGGGAACAGACCAGCTGACACTTCTTCATTTGTTTTTCTGGTCTTTAACTCTGTGGTTTAGACCTAGGAAGAACTTTATAATGCGCTTGTTTATTTGACTGGCTGTGTTTTGTTTCAGTGCTCAATGACAGTGGTAGTGGTTAGGAGATTTATACACGGTTCTGAGAATTCTGAATATGCTCACACTGTCTAGATACCTGCATGTAATAAAAATATAACCGGTAATAAACATGACAACACAATCTGGGTGACTGATCCAGTCTGACAGTTCATAATCAAAACTAATTTGAATCATAGTAATTATTTCTAAACAGTGAATGCAATTTCATCATAATTAAACATGGCTTTAGCTATAAAACAACTAAATTTAAATTAAATATAATAAGGAAAAGAGATGGAGAAAGACTAATGGAGAGAAAGCAAAACAATGAAGAGAGTGGTAGAGAAGAGAGCATTTTTTTGCAATTTCATCCATACTCTCAATCCTATCCCTAGAGACTCAACTGTTTGAAAACATTCTTAGTGCATACATAATTCAGCACCACAAATGTTGCATTCCGCACCCCAGGGAACAGAAGTTGTTGGCAAGCAACAAATTTTTTCTGTTACTCTTTAAAAGCTCTGGGGGTGATGAAGTTTCCTTGGAACCTCTTCTTTACCACAACACAACTGTGAATTTTGTCACTCTGCCACACTTTAAAGGTGAGGCAGGAAGTAGAACATAGAATGTAAGAAGAAAAATTCATGCTCAACTGCTATGAAGCCATTAATCATGGGGTAACCCGTCAGCTCTCTATTAAGGACTTATTGCATGTGAAATACTGACACCATCCCTTGCTCAAAAGGCTTATGATCTAGTTGAGTCAAGTGTAACAAATGACATTTTTATGCTCAGTTAAAGGGCCAATTTCAGTGATGCCAAGGAATGTCAAGAGAAGATAAATTAGTGAAGACAAAGGCTGATGTCATTAAAGAAAGTGCAAGATGAAATAAAGTTTGAGAGATGAACAGAATTTAGTTCCAAAGGGGAAAAAAAAAGTCTTTCAGGTGGGAAGTCAGGATGAGCTGAGCCTGTTACATGCTGGAAAATGATGCTTTCTCCTTGTTACAGACTCAAAAATGGCAAAACTGATGCCTAATAAACTAGGAGTGGATTTTGTTGGCCTTTGAATACCAAGAAAAATAGCTTTGTTCTCCGTTGCCAAGCAACAAGTTAGGTATTGATTTTAAGCCAAAAATATAAATTAAAATGTTCTGAGAAGGTTTTTTTTTAATGTATGAAGTAAAGATTTGACAGTGGGAAGAACCACTGGAGAGGGACCATCGGCTTGGACACTGGTACAATCAACCATCCATGGAAGAAAGGCCAGGAGAGAGCTAGTGCACCTGTCATGAGAACAGAGAATCTAGAATTAAAGAAGAATGTTTGAAGTAATACTTACAGAAGGCAGATGACGAAAAGTGGAATGAGCTCAGTCAAGAAGAAGTATTTCAAAAAATAAACTCAAAAGCCTTTGTAAACCATCTTGGTGCAGTAAAATAAATAGAGAAGAGATTTTGCAAGCATGATGCTTCATGTTACAGTTCAACGTTGGATGAACAGGAAAGAGAATGGTTGATAGATATGACCCAACAGACAAAAATGCATAGTAATTTTATTGCTCACTATGTAGTGTATTTATGTGGGAATTAAAAGAATGAATGACCAGAAATGACCCTATTGGCAAGCAGAGCACACCACATCGTCTATATTTGTTCATAGACTAACACTAAAAAAAGTTGAAATATGATGCTTACATTCTTAAAATAAACACATTTTAAAGAAAACTGTCCCGGACTCTGTTAATGGCATTCAGATGTGAACTTACATATTTTCCTACTTAGAAAATGCCCTGGAACTATAAGTTTACAAAGGACATGCTTTGTTCTTTATTATGGACATTAACAGGATAAATATCAAACTATAATGCCAGTAAACTGTCATCAGAATGATGCTCAGAATCAAGGGATCTTTATCTCTTTATCAATAATCAGTGCACGCATGGCAGTCTATGCTGCCCAGTATGAATACACTTTTGGAACCACTAGTGATTTGCTGATACTCTAGGCTTATGGCTAAGCATCATGAGGATGCAGGTAGCCAGTGAGACAAAAATGAATATACTATGATATAAACTGTTGCAGTGCAAGGTTACATACCAGGAAAATAACCTTTCCCTTATGCCTTTGGATGAAGCATGATTGGGTAAATATGAAATCATTTTTAAAGGAGTATCTGAATGTTAGTGAATGTTAATATAAAAGTAAGCCCCTAACTTTCAAAAGAAAAGTTACATGGGTGGAATATAAAGTACTCACTACACAAGACTTTCTGCTTTCTACCGTTTATCTTTGTCTACCTGTTGTTTACCCAATGTCTTCATTCCTGACATTTATTATAACTACTATTATCTAGAGCAAGTACTAGATAACTCCCCTGCTTGGAGGCGTACAGCAGGATGAAGGAGCATGTGCTTGGGATGCATGAAGCTCTGGGTTCAATTATCAAAAGTTAAGTAAGTAAATAATAAATAATTTTAAAAATATAAAGTAAGAAAATAGATTCACAATAACCTATTAGAATTATATGATGGCAGAATTAAAAAGGAGTCAAAGCATCTTAGAGGCTAGTAAGTCTTTACAATATTGTGTAAGAAAATATAAGGCACCTACTTAATTGAAAAAAAAACACCTGTTACTCTACGTATTTTATAGATTAGTGTTTAAGAGTATTCAGACTGGTTCAAACTCATCTCTGCCATGTACAAACTGCCTGATTTAAGATGCATTTTCTAACAATAAGCTTCAGTTTTTGAATCTGAAAAGAAAAATATGAACACTGATGTTAACTATCACCACTGCTAGTAATTCTCACATCAAAGTCTTAGGAGAAGCAATGTAGATAAAAGAGCTATGTGGAAACCTAGGGATGTAACGCAGTGGTTAGAGCTCCTACGTAGCACAGGCCTGAGTTTTACCCACAGTATCACCCAAAAGGAAGGAAAGCACGAAATGAAAGAAAAAGGGAGGAAGAGGTGGAGAAAAAGAGCAGGAAGTAAAGGAAGGAGGAAAGAGCAAGAGAGAAAGGGAGGATGGAGGGAGGGAAGGAGCCCCACTTGGACCTGGAGTTCTTACACTGGTCCCGGAGCAAGCCCTGGAATGTAGCTGCTGACTCCTACTGCCTCTATGGCCACTGCAGTCTATGACAGCTAGAATTTCTATTTATTGATTTTCATGAATTTCTATAGCTCTTTCATATTTATTTTCTAGACTCTCTTATTAACTATATTTGGAAAATAAATATTAAACAGAGCTAAAATGGGTGATAGAATGTTCTTTTTTTTTTTTTTTTTTCCATTTATCAGGCAACACACATTTGCTCCTCAGGTAAGGAATTGAGAGACAGTTAGCTACAGGAGCATTTCTATAATCCTAAGGGTTGATTCAAAATTACAGTTTTTAGTAACAGAGTTGCTATAGTGACACAGCCAGTATTTACTCAGTTGGTTCAGTAAGTTTCTGCTGCACAATTAAAGGAAAGGGATAGTAAGGAAAATGTGGTTCAAAGCTTAAAACAATCCCCTTCATTTAGCTGTGTGCCTATAAATCCCCCTCTGGAATCTCTGCCTCTCTTCTGTTATAGCACAGACACTCAAGTGAATGATGGGAAGAAATATTCCATCCTCACCACCTACAAGATGCATTCTTTCTCTTATTTTTAGTGCTTAAAATGCACCCTTTCTCATGTATTTCAGACTCTAACTTTATGAGTTGGTTCCCATCACAGGAAATGCACTCTCCAAATTACAGTCCATTTCACCACTCTGCACCAAAACAGGCTGCCAGATTAAGAACATCACATCCACCCAGTAATTTTATACAGTTGCTCAAGAGTATCTTGTGGCAGTACTGGATAGGGTAGAAAGAGACAGAAAGTGGTCTGGTTTTCTATCCTCTCCTTTCATACTTGCTCCATCTCTATCAACTACTTGCTATGAATTTTAAGTGAATAATTTTACAGTATTTCACTTTTGTATTCATTGGTAATAGTATACAGACTATAAATCTTTATTGCAAAGGACAAATAGAGAGGAAATAGAAACTTGGGCAAAATTGTTCATTTTACTAGAATTTTAATAGATCTGAGCATAAAGATTTACTATCATTGTCCTCTTACCTGCTGGAATTCTTCCATCTGTAAGAAACAGGTCACTGAATCCTTCACCCAGCAGCCTATCTATTGGAGAATCTCGCCCCAAATCATAATCACTGTCTCCTGCTTCACTGTCACCACGGCCACTGTCTTTCAAGCTAAATTTGTCCATGTCTTGAAGGGCATATCTAAAAAGATCAATGGGGGGAAATACAGTTTTTACTCTTCAGCACTAATCTGAGACTGAATAGGTAACACGAGGATAATTCATACCTATAGCTCCTGGAATATTTGTTTCCTCGAAAACTTGGCCTTGGCTGATATTGTCCCTGGTGAAGCATTGAAAGAAGCTGAGAGACCTGCTGGAAACCAAACAGACAGAGCTGATTTCTGTAGACACACCTCCAAACCCTCCCATATGTTGAACATGCAACAAAAGTTCTTTGGTATTTTATCCTGAATAACCAAACATGTTACAGCCCTTCTAAAGATTTTCATAGGCTGGACCGTGGGCTATGCAGTCAGTTACCAAATGTACCTGAAATATATCCTGGGAGGTCTGAATGATAATACAACTAGATTTTTTTTGAAACAAGATTCTCTTAAATAACTGATTTCTTTTACAATCCAGGTAAAGTCATCAGTTATAAAAATACATAGAAGATATTGTAAAATTCATTGCAACACATCTGCTTCAAATAATGTCAGAAAATTTTCCCAAGTGAGACAAAAAGAACATGCATTCAGAAGGGAATCTAGAGGCCTCCGTATTTATTTTTTAGTAGAAACAAAGACAATGAGAATAGACTAAGTCCCTTTACCCTTGGGCTTTCCAGGACCTTAATTTGGCAACTGAAGGGACTCAAATTAGGTGGCCCCTCTGGAGCACCATGCTTGTTTTTCAAAGCAATGCATATTACCTGCACTTACATTATGCAAAGAAAAATGGACACAGTGGGCTGCTACAGTGTGCACACTCGCTGCATGTACACATGTAATCTGCATCTTATTTAATTTGCATATTGATACTTATTAACAGCAACACTTAGGAACCAATACATACAACAGATATTATCAGTGAAGGATGCAGGTCACGATCTTACCTCAACAGCAGGAGTGGCGTGGGTGAGTTCTAGTGAGAAATTCTCCGGCACGTGGTTTGATGAGATTGTCACCAAACTATTGAGCGACTGGTGACTGTTGTGACTCTGGCGACTGCCCATCTGCCCTCTTTCTAAGGTAGGAGATGAAGATGGGGATGATCTGTGATGAGATCTGATGGGCAGGGTGCCATTGATGGTGGGCACCAATGTGATGTCCCCTTTGTGGATCTGCCTGGATGGTCTTTTTGGGTGGTGCTGGTAAGTGGATTCTGCTACCCTGCAGTTATAGGATCTTGTGTCCTTCTTTTCCCGGTTATATCTAGTTGCAAAGAGCACCATAATAATCACCAGCACTGCACAAATTGCTCCCAAGGAAATAATTATAATCATAGAGAAATCCAAGGATGCCTGGCTTACTAAAGTCATTGCTGTACTTGTCACGGATTCTGCATACTCAAAGATGATGCACTTCAGGAGGACTTTGGTATGCAGTTGAGGATGGCCTTTGTCCTGGATGAGGACTGAGAGGTCCCATTCTGTGTAGGGAACTGAGTCCATGCTCACATTGGTATGGATGTCACATGACCGTGGATCAATTAGGAAGATGCTCTCTTCGTTGCCTGCTACTATGGAGCAGCTGAGTTCAGCATTCACACCAGAGTCTCTGTCAATTGCCCTTATTCTCGTGACATGAAAGCCACTTTCAGCCCCTTTGGGGATGGAGATTTCTGCAGTATTATTGTGCAGCACAGGCCCAATCACCACAGGAACATTGTCGTTTTCGTCGATGATGGTAAGCACAACTGTGGTGTTGCCTGCAAGTTGCTTTGGACTCCCTCCGTCTCTTGCTTCTACCACGAACGTGATCTGACTCACTTCTTCATAGTCAAAGATTCTGAGGGCATAGATGGCTCCATTAGAGGGGTCGATGGTCACATATGTAGTGATGGAACTGTCCAGGATAAAAGTCTCCAAAATGGTATATGTCACTTGCCCATTTTCTCCAAGATCAGGATCTGTGGCTGTCACAGTGGTGATATACGCTCCTGGAGAGTTATTCTCTGAGATCACAAACTCATATCGGCTTCTCTGGAAGCAAGGTGGATTGTCATTGATATCATTGATTTGAACAGTAAAATGTTTTACTGAAGAGAGACTGGGTCTCCCCTTGTCTTCAGCGATGACAGTCAAGCTGTACTCAGATCTTTTTTCTCTATCCAGTGTAGCATTGGTCAAAATTAAATAATTGTTTTCATAGGTCTGCTGGAGTTTAAAGTGACCATGTCCATGAAGCTTACAAACTATTTCTCCATTCAGCCCAGAATCTTTGTCCTGTACCCTGACCAATGCAACAAACTTGTCAATAGGATCGCCTTCAAAAATATAAGATATTTCTTCTTTTCCAGGGGGCATGAGGTCTATGTTGATTTCAGGTTTATTATCATTAACATCCATAACATTAATTATAATTTTGCAATGAGCTGGGATGGAATTCGGCCCCAAATCTTGAGCTTGAACATCAATCTCATACGACTTTGTGATTTCATAATCCACTTGCTTGAACAGGGTCAAATGTCCTCTTTCTGAATCAATTTTAAAAGTCTCTATAATTTTGGGAGACACATGACTGCTGAAAGAATATACAATTTTCCCATTAGCGCCCTCATCTGGATCAGTGGCGTTCAGATCCAAGAGCAAAGTGCCGACCGGAGAGTTTTCTAAGAGTTGTATAACATAGGACTGCTGTTCAAAAGCAGGGCTGTTATCATTGGAGTCCGAAATGCTTATTTTCAGTATGGAGGAGCCAGACCTCTGAGGCACTCCCATGTCAGAGGCAGTGAGCTGAAGCTCGTAGCTTGACTTCAGCTCCCGGTCCAACTCTCTGACCACTATGAGTTCTGCATACTTGGCTCCATCGGTCCTGGTCCGAACCTCGATAGTAAAAAAATCATTGGCAGAGAGGGAGTAGGTGTGGAGGGAATTTTCCCCAACATCTGGATCAAATGCACCGTCCAGAGGAATCCGCGTCCCAACAGCAGCACTCTCAGATATTTCAATGGGTATGAGCGATCTTGAAAACTGGGGCGAATTATCATTAATATCCAGCACCTCAACTTCAATATGGAAAAGCTGCAGATGCTCTGTGGGTAGAGTGATCACATCAAACTCTATGGAACAGTTCAAGTTTTTCTGGCACAGTTGCTCACGGTCGATGGTAGACCCTATGCTGATTTCCCCGTTATTCTCATTCACCACAAGTAGAGAATTTCCCCTTTGCATGGCTCGAAAACGAACGGCAGAAGGATTAGGTAGCTTCAATAAAACATCAGACACATCCTGTGATAGTCTGGCGATTACTGATCCAACCCTCTGTTCCTCATAAATCCTGTATTTCAAATTCTTGCCCAGTACATCGTGGTTGAAAGACGCTACCAGGAGTGCAAAAACCAATCTAAAGTGCATTTTAGTATTCATTTGGTGCATGGCCAATCTCCAAGAGACTCCCCTCACAGAGCAAGTTAAAACAGCAAAGCAATTCCCCCAACTTCCTTTGGCAACTCAAAGCTAAGCGGCATTTGGTCGTTGAAACTTGAAAGCGTCTCTTTAACACAGCACAGCAATTAATAGCTCGCAAACTTTTGTCTCATACACACCGTGTCTCGACTTCCCGCTACCGGCGTGGAGTCCAGTTCCTGGCATTTGTTTGGCCGCTCGTCCTCCTGCCTGGCAGCCCAGTGTCACCTCCGCCAGGTCCCCGCGTCCAGCCCGAATCCGTCTGTGGCTGGGAGCCGGCGTCTGCAGCGTGTCTTTCCGGAGCGATTCTCTGTCCCTTTCTCTGCTCGGCAGCAGACTAAACACCCGTGATTGCTGACTCCAGTCTAAAATCTGTACAACTTCACTTCAACTCAGACAAAGCTCTTGCCCGGCGTGTGTTGAATCGCTTCCAGCCAATCAGCGCGCTTCCAAATCAAAAGCTGATGGAGTCACCGGAGGAGGGAGGGCTGCAGGGGAGGC
>PVLA01001006.1:138032-419478 GCA_004027455.1 Hydrochoerus hydrochaeris | reverse complement strand
GTCCTCACAAAGGGGTTATCTAGAGGGCCTCCAGCAACCCCCCTGGAGTCTCCACCCTCGACTCCATATTGAGCATCACATAAAAACATACACATGTGAACTACACAAATTACAATTATCAGTACAAAACATTCCAAGATCCCCGCGCCCAATTCCCACATGCGGTGTCCTTTTCCTGGAGAAGCGATTGTCACAAGGCGTGGATGGACTAGGACACGGCATGGACAGAAAAGGGCACCGCAGTTTCCTTTACTGCTGTCTTACAGAGCAACTTTCTGGCACTAAGCTGGATTTATAATTGCCTTGTTCCAGGATCAGCTGAGGACAGAGCGCTGCCGGGCGGGAAGGTTTTGATCACTAGAGATGTGCCTTCTTGCAGTCCTCAGCATTCCCTTGGCAGTTAGCAAAATAACACTCCTGTTCAGCAGACAGCACCACACCCTGCTTACATTTATGTAAATTTATAAAATGAAAATTATAGACCTGAAAAACCAGAGGGTCAGCTCTGCACTGTGACTGTTCCTTCAAGAGGCGGTAACTATGATAAACCACATCTAGAAGTTATGTGACTTTATCCATCACTGTCCTCTTGGTTGCAAAGAGGCACCGTATGAGGAGAACTGAGGGTCGAATCCACATTTGTTTCCATGCAGACTGCAGATTTTAAAATTGACCTAATGAGCTTCAAGTTTATAGTTCCATGCTGAGAAGAAAAGGAGACATTTCTGTCGTGTTGGCCACAGAGTTTATTTTTGATGGACAGAGTTTCACAGATGAACTGCAGCAACACAGAGCAAAAGTGCTGCTGAGAAAAATCTTTCAGTTGTTACCTAATAAAGCCTAAGCTGGCCAACTTCCATGCCCTTCAGTGTTCCAGAAATACAAACAGGAAGCTAACATTTCTGTAGTAATAATAATTCTGTAATAAAAGCTGAGGAGAAACAATAAAACAGAAGGTCAGGATGAAAGCAATTGGTTTTTTATTAACGTTTTAATGCTAGATCAAAAGAGATTTTAAGGATTATAGTGGAGCCAGAGTATAATTAGAAAAGTACTTGTAATCCAGTGACTTTTATTTTTCATTCTGAAGCAAAGTTTTATTCTTGTCTTATGGTAAGGTGTGAACTTACACAGAATTTCTATATTCTATCAACTTGTACATTCTGCCCTGTCATCTCATGGATAACTTTTTGTTTATTTCTGGTACAAATATTCTTTCCAAATATAAGGTGTATGATTTATGGTGTTACTCATTCCATTATGGTAGGATAACACATACTTTGATTTGTGTAATGAATTTAGTGATTTGAAGCAAGTCGAATGAATTCTTTCAGACATCCTTACTTATCCTACAGGGTGAGATTAGCCTTTATATATGTGCATAACTTACACTGGTAAACTTTCCAGGTTTCCAATGGTTTGGACTTTCTTTTCCAAATTATCGTATGTTCCAACTCCCTATTGACAATAGAGGTGAATTCCAAAGGGAATTATAAGATACTTTGCCACTGTATAAGGAAGAAAGAGCTGAATTCTAAGGAGAGAATAAACAGAATATTCTAATACTCAAGTGGAGGAAGGATGGCCAGCAGGTGCAGTCCTTGTCAAAAACAGCTGGTAAAGAAGAGGGTGTGAGTTCTACAAACCATGGATTTCTCGTTGCAATCTTGAGCTGACCAAGCTTCTATGAGCTCATGATTTTGCTGGATGTTGTATTAGGTGCATAAACTAGCTAACTGTTGAGTTTCAAAGAATTTGGACTATCTCATCTTAAGAGACCCCGTTTTCATCAAATACATTTTGTGGCTTCAAGAATATATATCTAGTTTCTTTAAGGGATTGTAAATACCTTCATAACAGTTTTTAAGACTTCTACTACTTTAAAAAAGTGCTAATCCCCAGGTATGATCCAAGTAAATTCTGGTCCAGTGATAACTCTTCATCTTTCTTTATGTTCCCACGTGGCTATTGTTACTGAAATGCAAATTATTGATGTGGGAAACAACACTGATTTTGAAACTTCAGTAGCCACAGTGTACTTTGTAGCTTATGTGCAATATGTGAAATGTGCATCTTTCTAAATCTGCATCTGGCTCGTCCTAGAGGGTACCTTTCCTTAGACTGACAACAGGGCTTTATTCTGCCATAGTTCTAATGGGATTAAATCGCAGTCTTTCACTTTCAATTACTACAAGCCTGGCAGCCAGAGAATCAGTAGAGTGACTCTCCACTGGCCACAGCTCAGATAAATTCGTGTACGCACTCCCCAAATAGACAAGTTACTCTTCTGAACAGAAGCGTCCGGTGGCTGCTACCAGCAGATGCTGGGCCAGTCTCAGGGCAGTGTTACTCTGTCGTGCTGAGCTTTTCCAGGAAGTTGTGTAAGAAATTGTGTAAATGGAATGCTGCCCTCTTATGGTTCCACAAATCCCTCCGGTGCCAAGCACACGGTCTTGGTCTCTAGTTAGAATAATCAATGGGAAGATTTAAGAAGCAGAGGGACCTGAAACATTTGATGTACACCTTCATTTTACAAATTACAGAATGGAATTGCATGGCAGTGAGTCATATACACAGGTAGCATAGAGTAAGGGTAGAATTAAGCCCACTGAGTCATTCTCATCCATTCTTGAAGACATTTTTAACTTCTGCTTTCATAATTCAGATACTTCAAGGGAGACCACAAAACACGTACTTCATCTGAAGAAGTTGCAATAAGATAATTATATTACATCAATATAGTGCCAAAGCCTCCAAATATTAGAAGGTTTCTTCATTTCCTCAAATCAGAGAAGGTCTGAGAAATCAAACTCTAATTCCAAAAGCCCTCAAAATTAAACTCAAAAATTCAAACTCATTTTTCAGGACATTTACACCTGTATTCTATTAAAATAATTCTTATTCATTTTTGTCATTTGAAGAGTCATAGAATTAGTTGAATACTTTTTCTAACTTATGCTATGTCAGAAGTGATAGTTTTCATATGTAACTTCTGACAATGTTTGTTGCAATCTATTATTTATTTTTATTGTTTGCCATTATTTTCCACAAGCTGCATTCTTCCTATTCCTCTCTCTGGTCTTTCAAACTAATTCTTCTTCTTAAAGAAGATCTTTCTTTGACAAGGCTGGTGATATTTGTCAAAAGATAAGATCACAAATGCAGAGATTGAATTGGCTTTCATTTGTGATTGTAGAAGTGGGTAACACATCATTATATAAAATTAGGTAGAGGTTTAGATGAGCTGAATAGAAATATTTGGCTTTCAGTAGAAGGCTGAAGAAAGAAGAAACACACATAAACCCAGTTGGTTTTATGGAAGTAACTTTCCTTATAGGGTGAAAACAGAGGAGACCACCTTGTTCACTAGGCCAGCTCAAGTAAAGCACCAGGCCCCTCCTCATTAACTGCTATCAATCTCCTGTGTTTTGGAAAACTAGTCCTTCAGTTCAGTTACATGAAATTTAGCATGAGTGACTCCATTCAAGAATAATTTGGAAGGCTGGGCCCTGTGTAGAAACTCAGTCAAAGCGAACCCTCCATAATCTCTGGTCAATGTATCAGAAAGTTGCTTTTTATTTTCTTCTGATAAGGGGAGGCTGGTGTATCTCATTGATCTAGTCACTCTTTAAACTCAGTTGAGAAAGAAGATATATTCCCATTATCGAATCCCATTATCAAATCTATAAACCCATTATCAAATCTATAAACTTGCTTGCATATATAAGTATAATAAATCCAAATCACTTAATTATTTCGTTTTGTAGTTATAAGGTGTGATCAAAAGCATGGTGCATGTTTAGATAGTAAAAATTAGTAAAGTAAAAGACACAAGGTCGCCCATCCCCTGTGAAACACGCACTTCACGTTGAACACACCTACACCATCACTCTCGCCACTTTTGGAAGCAGTCCCAGGAGTTCTATTTTCAGTTATGCTCTCATGGCCGCCCCCATGTCCTAACTGCTTCAAAACCTTGACCCTTCATGCTCATTTTGACTTTGGGAAAGAGCCAGGAGTTGCACGGGGCCAGGTCCAGCGATGAGGACACACTGTCGTGTTTTTACCAGCACGCCTTTCAGCCAAGTGGCTCTAAACGAGAGCACTCACCATATTTTTTTTAATCACATCTGATAAAGTCACTCATGACAGAGGACTTCCAGAGCTGTTTCAGCAATCAGAAGAAAGGTGGAATAAGTGTGCTCAAAGTGAGGGGGATTAATGGACTTGTGTCTTTTATTGTAATAATATTTTAAGTGTAAACATTAACCGTATATTTTGATCACCCCTAGAATGTTTTCTACAAAGTCAGGTATGATTTAGGCTCCATTTAAGGCAAATAATATTTATAATTCAAACTCTACATATAGACTTGGCCAAGGTTCCAACATCCGAAGAGGAAAAAAATCCATAACCCATATTTTATGAAGGAAAATGCCTACAGGAAGAAATTTTCTATATCTGTTACATTTTCCTACCTCAGTCCTCGAGATTAGACAATTATCATTTCACTCTTGATGTTTAGGTCCACAAACTCAAATGTCTGTAGGTTACGTTAGCGCAGCGGGTGCATCCATTAGGTACCATACTTACCTGGCGACAGGCAGTGACGGGGCTCAGCTGAGCTCTCCCTGTGTTCCACCCAAAAGTCACAAACCCAATTAAAATAATCAACAGAACAAACATTGTAAGAAATAAACATGTCTTCAGTCTCCATCTAAAACAAATAAGGAAACAAGCACTGTGTTTAAAAAAACAAGGCAGCTGCAGAATCATGAGCCTGAGCTGAGGCTTCATGGCGTCTTTCATATTATTGAAATTTTAGTTGTTTTCCTGTTTCTGCCATATTTACCAATTTGAATTTGCTTTTTAAAAACTTGCATTTTATTTGGGTATTACTTTACATTTCTAACATATTTTTAAATAGCACATCCATTTTTATCTCTCATGGTTAACTTTAAGAAAATGCATATTTCCCCCTAGGTTTTTCTTTTTATTAATGGTGACAAAATTTCACATTTACTAAAGGTAGGAGAAAAAAATCAGGAGGGTAAGAGAAACAAGAGCTCTTCAGAGTGAGTTTGGGCCAAGTAAAAAGGAAGGAAAA
The DNA here is from genome assembly GCA_004027455.1 of Hydrochoerus hydrochaeris. Taxonomy (NCBI): domain Eukaryota; kingdom Metazoa; phylum Chordata; class Mammalia; order Rodentia; family Hydrochaeridae; genus Hydrochoerus; species Hydrochoerus hydrochaeris. The sequence continues at coordinate 414,371 of PVLA01001006.1, read as the reverse complement.
ATAAAAATGAAATACGCCCTACTGCACAGGTTGGGTGGGCTGCAGTGGAGAGGCTTAACAGCCTCGATTTTGCAGTAAATCACGTGATATATTCTTCAATCCTGAGTGAAGATGAAATATTCTATAAAGTTATGTTGTTTTTCTTGGAATAATTCCTTTTCTTGGGAACAATTGCAGCAATTTTGGATTGGTTTCCATATTTAAAACTACAGTCCTTTTATATAGCCAAAGAAACAAATATGGTAGCCAACTGTTAAAGAACGTGAATTCTCTCTTTGAAACTCATTAGGACATGCTTGGTTGCATGTTACTCTGCAAAACTTGCCTTTCTCCATGATCCTGTGATGATCGCCAGCCGGTTTTGTAAGGGAGTCTGAGAAATCCCACAGTGTTTTCCTGGCTCCAATAACAAGGGGAAACACAGCTTCTGAGCTCGCCGTGCGTTTGCCGAGATGGTTCCTGAGTGGGAAAGGGAGGGCACTGAAACAGCAATTTATGAACACATATTCTCCTTGCCACATGGATCATGAAATACACATTTACTGAGTCAGAAGGACCAGCTGGAGACAAGCTCAGGCCCCTTTTCCCTCTCTTGATCCCCAGATAAGCCATATTGTTCTAGCAAACAAAAGGAGGTGTTGTTTCAAAGGTCTTGATGTTATTATAAAATCTTGAAAAAGAGTAGCTCAAAACCAAAAAAGCATAATCCCTAACACCCGTCAGGTGGGAACATATTCTTTCTATCCATTCTCTCCGCAAGAGAGACTGCCAGAACGTCCCTAGGGTACGGGACAAGGGATTGCCTGGAGGCTCACAGGTGGCTTAGCCTGAAGCTTCTGAGTCTCTCAGCACTCAGGCAGGACAAGCAGGAACCAGCAGCAGTAACTTTCCAGGACGCCCTTGGAGGCAGAGGACAGTAAGTGAATTCAGTGCTGAGAGAAAGGCTCCTGCAGACTCCGCAGTGTAGGGAGAGGCTCACAGCCGAGGACCACCAAAACCTGAGGAAATCTGATTTACCGAGGAGCATCAGTATCAGCAAACCAAACACTCCATGACAAACACAACGCAAACACAAAAATAGCACCGAGTTATTAGGACAGACCAATAAGTTGACTTTCTCTAAAGTTTGTAACTCATAGAAACATGCAGAAATATTGTACTTGTAGAAAGAAAACAGCTGGGAAAATTGAAAAGGTATATTGATGTATATTAAAAAGTCACAGTTCACTTCTGCAAATTCAAAAATGTAGTTATGGTCCCAGTAGCAGAATTAACGTAAATGAGAAGTTCATTCATTAACTAGCTGGGGACTGAGCGGAGACATTTTCTCTACTCAGCAAAATAGAACACTGCAATTGAAAATGTAACAGAAATGTTAATATCTCTAAATTACAAATATTCTCATTAGAATTCTAGACCAATGCAAAGAGAGTGGATAGAAAGAAATATTCAAAGAAACAGTAGAGAAATATTTCCAGGGCTGAGAAAAAAGAATTATGGTATTGAAAGTAATGATACAATCCTGCAAAGATGAATTAAAAAAGACCCAACCCTAAGCCAATATTTGGAAACAACACAGCACAACACAAACGCCTGTGCCTAGGTACAGAGCTGAGCAAGTCTTGTGTGTGCACATACAATGGGTTATCATTCTTCCTTAAAGGGAATGAGGTATTGATGCAGGCTACAGTGTCGATACACCTTCAAAACTTGATAAGTAAGAGGAATTGGATGCAAAAGGTCACACAACATGTGTGAACCCATTTGTATGAGGTATTTTTAAATAGATAACTCTATCACAGCAGAAAGCCCTGGTGCCCAGGTGTTGGGGATGGTAGGAATAGGAACCAGAAGCTTAACAGGTGTGGGATTTGCTGTGGTTTGAAATTCATATTTTAGAACCTTAATCTTCCATACAACAGTGTTAGGAGCTGGATAATTAAGCCGTGAAGACTCTGCCCTCATGGATGGATTGATGCTGCTAGCGTGTGTGCTTTATGTAGCGAGCGGGGTTTGTCAATGCTGAGAACTAGGCACCTTCTAACCCTCTTGTCCTCACACTCTTACAGTTGTGCCCTCTGTCATGGGATGGTGTTGTGGAAAGGCCCTCAAGAGATGCTGGTAACTGGATGTGGGACCTTCTAGCCTTCCAGACTGTGAGAAATACATTTTTTTCTTTATAAATTATGCAGCCTGAAACATTCTGTTATAACGACACAAAACCGGCTTTTAGTTTAGGGTGATGAACATGTTTCTGGACAAGGTGGAAGGTAAAGTTGCATAATATAGTGAGTATAATCCTAGTTAGAATTACACTCTTCAGTGTGGTTAATTTTGTGTTAAGTCAATTTCGCCTCAGTTTTTAAAGGACAGGGAAAGAAAGAAGAGCATTTTGTCTCATGTTTGAGAGACACGTGAACTGCTCATGGAACCATGCCTGACAGAGAAAACCGAACCCTGTTCCAATAGGAAAGGGGCTTTAAAACTCTATGTTTATAGAATTCTAAAAGTTTCCAGGTGAAAAATAGATAACTCACAAGGAAACACAAAGGTTCATGACAGATTCTGATTTAAAACAAAAAAATAAGTTAAAGAAAACATTTAAGCAATGTTTTCAAAGTGCTGAAGACAAGAAGATGAGCTTTGTGTTTTATTCCCAGATCAACTATCATTCATGTGAACTGTCAGTAATAACAGATGGAGTCATTAAAGATGTGGGGAATTTAACCTACATCTAAAAGGTATATTGATGTAATATTTTACCAAAAAGTTTTAAGTTCTTAGACTTTTTTTATTAGTACATGTTTGTGATACATCATGATTACATTCATTATGGAGAGTTGGTACATGCACACATCTTGATTCCCTTTTATTTAATGTTAGCTGAATTTTATCAGGCACATGATAAGCAGAGGAACCCACAGAAGTGTTTCTTTAGAGTAAATACTACTCTCCTGTCACCAACAACAGGCAAAGCTTAGAAGTTGTCATGCCTTACAACAACAAGGTAAAATCCGGACTAGTTTATCTTCAACTTATTTTCTTTAACTCACCGGAGAACTAGGATTGTGTGGTAAACTGTCACCATGGAAAACTCTGGATAGAAAGGTCCTTCCACAGATAGTGCTGCTGGAGCCATATACTGACGGGAATATTTAAGTAGTAATTTTCATAAATTGTTAGTGGTTGTAAAAAACCAGCAGGGTGAGAAATAATAGGGACCTCAGCCTTCGGGGTTTTCTACTTGTCTGTGGGGTTTTCCTTGAAGAACAACATCACTGGTTTCTCACAGTGAAGAACTGAGAAAGATTCTTTCAAGATTCTAGCAGAGGAGAGAGCTTCACCGAGAAGGATGCTCAGCCTTCTCCCAAACAAAGGCATTACCCAACACAGCACGACTGGGTTTCAACCCAAACTTACAGCATGTGCTCAAAAGCAAAAACAAAAAAAAAGTTTGATGAGACAAAACGTTAATTTGAACCAAACTCACATGTCACACAGAGGCAGAGAATAGAAAACAACTAAAGGAAAAAGTAAACAGCAAAAAGAACAGATGGGTGACACAGATGAGGAGATGGATATGCCAAGAAAGTGTTGAATGGGAGCATTAGAAATCAGACACAACGTGATAGAGCAGAGAGCAATTCTGCTGTGCTCACTGGTAGAACAGAGGCCGAGAAACAGATCAACGAATTCAAAAATAGATTTATAATTTCCGAAAAGAGAACACAGGAATAAAGAATGGGCAAAAGAGACCAGAAGATCCCAAACTGTGATACAACATAAAAAAGTGTAACACATCTGGAATTAGAACATCAGCAAGAAAAGACAGAGAAAATAGAGCAGACGAGGTATTTGTCAGTAACGAAACTCAGGAGCCTTCCAAAATTAATGACAGACACCAAACCGCAGATGTGGGAAACTTAGAGAACAACAAGCAATATTTAAAAGCAAAACATACAGACACACTACACACACAGAGCACAAGACAGACAGAGAGACGACAGACACACAAATGTGCATCCAGGGAAACGTCAAAGTGCTGAAGACAATGAAAAAGATATTAGAAACCAAAATTGCTTTTCTGAAAATTCTCAGATTATATCAATGTGGCAATAGCACGTGGTGAAGGGAATATGGAAATAAATGTGTCTTTCCTGAGGGAAGGCTGTCTGCACAGCGTAGACAGCGATGGATTTCATATACTCTGTGTGCACACGTGCATGTGTGTAGATAAATAGTAAAACTATAAGGACAGCGACTTGGGAGTTTCCAACTGCATTATGAAAGGAAAAAAGATTTTTAAAAAACTTACCAAAAGCTATTTTACATTTATACCGTGGAATTTGAGGCCATTTGAAAGGGCAGCAGAAACTCATGCTCACTGCAATCGAAATACCTTATCTCTTATTTTTCAGTAAAAAACTATATATGTCCACGTGTATATGCCTATCAATGTACAATAAAAGTTGGGAATATAAATGTACCAAAAAAGAAGAATGAAATGGGGGAGAAGAAAGGAGAAAGAACATTTTCCCAGCCCGTAGTAATATATATTTACATAAAGTAAGATAAATATCTTCCTGTAAAGATAAATAAAATTCACACATATTAAGATATATAAATATTCAAACAGTATAATACAAATATATAAAGATGTATTCATACATAAAAACAAATATATTTGAATATAGTAGTATAATTTGAAAAATGATTTTTTCAAAACTGCTGGCATCTCTGAATAGATCACTCTAGAGTGCTGAAGGCCACGTCTTTTTTGCTGAAAATAGGAAGATTAATCTTAATTTCTCAACCTCACTGTAAGTGAAAGGACAAAGTTAACACACACTAATGCATTCGAATACAAATTTTTTTCTGTTCAAACCTTCAAATGTCCAATTAGGAGACAGAGCTTCTAAGGCAAAAACTTTGCTCCTAGAACACATTTTTTTATTTAAGCGCAATCTTCATTTTGAAGAGCAAACAAAAGGCATAATGTGACCTGCTGGCCTGGAGTCCCCCTATGTCCCAGAAGTGCCACATGAAACCTTGAGAGGGCCACATCAAAGCAGCTATGTCCCGGAGGGCTGCAGGGCCATCGTATCAGCTACACGTGACTTCTCCATGGGCTTGGTAACCAGCGCTAACACGAAAAGTCCAGGAAGAAGTCATCTTTGGAAAGGACACAAAGGGACAGAGTGCTGAAAAGCCTGGAAACTCCATCAACCCCATGTGCCTGGGCTCATTTTATTTAAGGAATTCAAAACAGCATAATCCTCTTCGATGTCCTTAGAAGTATTGATAACCTTACAATTTGGGAAATGTAAGGAAAAGTGTCTTAGTCTCTATTTATTTTTACACATTATTGATCATGTAGTAAATATACTGATTTTGTACATTTTTTAATGTATGTCTACAAGTTCATATATGGTTTATAAACCAGGGCCTGTGCCCTGGTGTAGTGTTAAGACTGGGCTCTGAGAACATGGTGACAGCACTAGGTACTGACAATGCGACGACGTTTGCCAAACACTTACCTCCTTAGGTCTTAATTACCTCAGTTGTACAGTGATGACCTGCTGAGCTCCTGCCATCGAGTTGTTCTGAGGATTGCATGAGATACAGCAGGTAACCTTCCTGGCACAGATCCACACTAATGGAAGTAGCCATTGAAATAAAGTAGTTCTTCCCCTCTGGATAAGATCACTGAGACCTAGAGAGGGAAAGTCACGGAACAAGAAGTTTTCAATTAGTGGACAGGATTACTAGAGACAGAATGCAAACCCAGTGGCATCTTGGTCCTAAACCTCTGGCTTACGAAGTCACTAAATACATTATTTTGCAAATATTTCATATGGTTTTTTATTCTTCCATTTGGACATTAACTCTGGGGAGGTTTAACTGAGCGCCCCAAATCAGTGCATTGGGTATATGCGACAAATAGTGCTAAGAGAGAGGAAATTGACATTTATAAAGCATTTAGCAAATATCTGCCAGAACCAGGGCCAGGTGCTGAGACTAATTATATTTATATTTAATCCTTACAAAAAATCCTAGAGGCTGGTGTTATTTTCCCTGTTCCATAAATCTTGCCTAGAGAACAAAATTTTTTCTTTAGACTGTGCATTTCCTTACAGAAGATAAGCACTAACTGATAGCAGGATTTTAAAATCAAACTTGGTAAGAAACATGATTCTGCTACTTATGGGAGACTATGGCTTTTTGAATCATTAAATTTCTCTGAGTCACATCTATAAAATGCAGATAGGAAATACAGCCTACATCAATGAATAAGTATATTAAACGAAGTGGAACATTTAAAGTCCTCTGCTGAAATCACAGTAAGCAGTCTATAAATGTTAGCTATTATTATTATTATCACTGTTAATATGAATTTGGATAGTCAGCTGGAGAGAAAGACCATTATTAAATTGTAGCCAGACTGTCAGGGTGCCCTTTAACATAAGAGGCTTCCGCTCCAACGTGGAAAAGCTTTGGAGGTCAATTGTACAGGTAATTGAATCAGTTTAAATAACTCCAGTGGACATGCCTGCCCAGAATAATCATTATTTCTGTAAAACTGTTAGTAGAGCATGGTAGGTGATAATTCTAAAACATTACTTCCTGACAAGAGAGTGGCTGGTAAGATGATGGGAACAGGCAGTTTGCAAGGTACAGACAGAAATCTCTACCTACAAACATCTCCTCTCAGGGCAAAGGTTTTGACCTCCACCAGGACAGTGAAGCCACACCTACTGAGATTTTTGTCATCATTTGGTGATTGTACTTCAGAAATTAAAAATCCTCTGGGGAGGGAAACTCCATACATAATATTTCATCCCATTCAACTTTTAGAGACAACGATAAATGACCTTTTTTTTCAAGAGAGAGCAGGAAATCGAGGTTGCTAGTTATAATCAAATATGTCTGCAGGGTCCCAAATCACTTTAAAGCTAGACTGTCTAGATCAAACATTATCCTATAAATAGCATAAGTCACATTAAACTTTCTATAAGTAAAATATTTACTTTGATTATTCTAAAGTAACATTAGAGTCTTGCAGTATCCCAGTGTTACCGTTGTAAACCTTATTTGTTATGACGCTGTGTATTTTGGCTCAGCATAAGGAAGGCTTTTTAACTAAGAGCTGTGCCAAGATAGCAGGCACCACACCGGTATTCTGTGAACCCCTTGTGTAGGGGGCTTTGAACATAAGACTGCTTGCCCGGAAGGTTACCAAAGAGGTGCCAATGTGGGAAGAGAAGTCTCAGGACTGATGTTTGCAAGAGGCAAACATTGTATTCTTGTGTTGGTTTCCTAGGGCTGCCGTAAGGGTACCACAAGCCAGGTGGTCTGAACCAGAGAAATGTATTTCCTTACAGTTCTAAAGCTATCCTATCAAGTACCATCAGGGCTTTGGGAAGCGCTGATCTTTGCCGAGGGTTTCCTTGTTGGCTTGCGGACTGTCTTGTCCCTGGGTTGTCGCCTGGGGTTGTCTTGTATCTCCTTTTTCACCAGGGCTGCAGTCATATTGAATTACAGCCCACTAACGGCCTCCTACACCTTCCCATATCTCTTGAAAGGCTCTATTTGTCCTATATGGACAGCTACTTTCTGAGACATAGGAATTAGTCCCTCAAACCATGAATTTTGAGGAGACACAATTCACCCTGGAACAGTAATTTATGCAGGAGAATTACTTAAGATCTTAATTAAAGTTTCAGAATTCATCAGCTCCACTCCTGAATATGGATTCATCACGTCGAGGAAACTTCATATCGAACGAGTATCCAGTTCTAGAACTTGAGCTTCTGGTTGAGTCAGACTCTCTCTTTGAATCTGACTGAATGAAAACAGAATAGGTTGGTTTATAAAACTGAATATTTCAAAAGAAAAGTTCCCTTTATTGGGAACTTGATTAGGGGCCAAAATAACATTATTATATCTTGGCTTCTCTTTTTTACATCTCTCCCATCTCCTTTCACCATCTCTTAATCCCCTCGTGGTTGGAAGGTGGCTGGATGCAGCTCTTGCGTCTTCAGAGATTTCATGGTTAGTGGTGTCATGGGAAAATCTGGTTAACCTGTTGTGTGAGAATTGGCAAGATGGAACCTAGACGAGAGAAATGGATCTTAAACGGCAAAAGAGACGAAGCATTACAATAGGTGAACGGCTATGCCTTGGATAGGAAAGTGTCAATTTAATGACAGAAAGATTTATAAAAAAGCATAATTTAAAGTTTACTTGGGAAAGAGATTAATAGTAGTGAGAGTATTTAATTTAGTGCTTACCATTTTAACCCCTCTTGTGATGTATATTTATGCTTATTTAATACACACATTAGGCACAATTATCATCACCATCATACATATTGGAAGATAAAGTCTCCCAAAGAACAGTATTACTTCCCCAAGGTAGCCCAGAACACAAAAGCCAATAAGGAGGCAAAACAGGACTGTAGTCTTTGGAGTCTTTATAGTTTCACTTCATGTCGCCTCTTCGACATGTTAGATAGCAGAGTGGAACCCCGCTGGCTTTTAGTAAGTTTCTGTATGACAGCAGTGTTGGAGAGGAGAGAAGGCACTATTCCCTATTTTAAATTTGTACATGTGCTAGACAGATGCACTTATCCAACTTCACTTTGAAAGTTACTCAATTGACAATGGTTCTTTGCCTATAATAGCCCTGGCCCAGGCAGTCTTCACCCATGAGTTGCCCCTTAACTTCATTAAGGACCTGTTAATTCAGCTCAGAGTGGACAAAACGGGGTGCTGGGGGGAAGGAGTCACACAATGCTTCTTACCTCTATGAGCTATGAGTTCTAGCTGATGGCTGTGTTACTTAACAACCGCACCAACTAGCAAACTTTGAAGCCTAAGTAAACACTACCCAGCCGGTATTCAGAGCATGCTGTCTTTATTCAGGGAAGTACTATTTTTTCTGAGTCCACTTTTTTGACTACAGAATTCAGCCGAGGTGTGGGTCTTCCCCTGGAATTTGAGCAGGATGCCTTGCATTTGAATGCCTGCGCCAGCTTAGTGGTCTTCACCAAAAATAGCTTGGACTTTTGACTCACCCAGGCTGCCAGTAAACTCTGTTTTTTTTAAAACCCCTCTCCACAGATACGCTAAATTTAGTAACATCAGGTCAGTGCATTCCGAATTGGATACAACCTTGCATGTGTTTTAGTTCGCATGTCCTTGTCATCTGTTCGTATGTGGGACCAGGGGCAGGAAGAGTCTGGATGATTATTCAGCTCAGCCTGCCAGGCGCGCAGATAAGGAAACAGAGGCCCAGAAAGGCTGATGACCTACATCAGTCCACACTGCTGGTAAGGGGCTCCCGGTCCGTGAAACCAGGGTGTCTTCCACCAGAGTCACAGCAGGAAGTTCGATGGGTCGGGATGAAGCTCTTTCCCCTCAAAAGTGGTTTGGGGGTGGGAGGTGATACAACCCCCACCCACTGCTGAATGTATGGGATTTTCATACTGATATACCATTGTACCAAGAAGGGATACCTGAGGGCCGGAGAACACAAACTCAGGAAGCCAAACAAGTATTTGAAGGCTCAGACACGGTCAGGTGTGGTCCCCTCTCCTGCCCTCCTCTCCCTTCTCTTCCCTTCTTTTTGCTGCCTTCCCCTCCTCCTCCTTTCCCCTCCCCTCCCTTTTCCTTTTTTGAAACTGTGGTAAGAACACTCGACACAAGATCCACTCTATAAATAACTTTTAAAGTGTACAATGCAGTATTGTTAGCTATACACCCAGTGTTGTACAGCAGACCTCTAAAATTCATTCATCTTGCTTTTTTTGACACTTTATTCTTGTTGAGCAGAGATGCCCAACCCCCAAACTTTTAGTAACGTTCTTCTCTCTGCTTCTCTGACACCGTCTTTTAAATACCTCATCTAGGTGGAGCTGCGCAGTATTTGTCATCCTGTGTTCAAATGGTTCCAATTAGAATGATGCCTTCGGGTTCCACACATGTTGTTGCATATGGCAGGATCTCCTTGCTTTCTAAGGATAAATGATATTCCATCATCTAAAAACCAGACAGGGATGGGAATTTAGCTCACTGGCTTAAGTGCCTGCCAGGCAAGCACAAGGTCATGAGTTCAATCCCCAGTACAAAAATAAAATAAAATAAAAACCAGACAATCTTTCAGGTCCTTCCTGCCCCAGCATCCTCTGGTACAAACCAAGAGTGGATAACAACTATTTCAAAGCTAAAAGGCACTCGGGGTTGTGAATGCAGCATGCCATCCACAGGTAGACATTTACACGGTGTCCACACCTTGGCTTTTGTGAATAACGATGCAGTGAGCACATGGCTGAATGTGCATTATCAAGGTCCAAATTTTAATTCTTATGGATAAATATCCCGAACAGAGATTGTTGGATCACACATCAATTATATTTTTGGTTTCGTTGAGGTGTCTCCATGTTGCGCTAAAGTATATTCCCACCAGCAGCTAAAGGAGTCCAACTTCTTCACAGCTACCCCAGAAACCTTTAGTATCTCCTCCTACTGGCTTTTTTAACAGGCATAAGGCAGCATCCCTGTGTAGTTTTGATTTGCATTTTCCTATTGATTAGTGATTACTGAACATCTTTTCAATGACCTTGGCTATTTTGTGCATCCTATTCGGAGAAATTTCTATTGAAATCCATTGCACAGCTTTAATTAGACTGTTTCTGCCTGTGGATTTTCTTGCTTTGATATTGAGCTGTAGGAGTTGCTTATGTATCTTGGATATTAAGGCTTTATGAGACTTACGGTTTGCAGGCGTCTTCCCACATTCCAGAAGGTGTCTCTTCCTCTCTGTTGATTGTTTCCTTGGCTGTGCTAGACTTTGCTATGGCTCCACTTGCCTATTTTTGCTTTTGTTGCCTGTGTTTTTGATGTCATATCAAGAAATAATTGTCCAGCCCAAGATCATAAGAGACTTTCTCCAATGTTTTCTTTCCAGGAATGGTAGTTTCAGGTCTTAAATTTACGTCTTTCGTCCATTTCAAGTTGTTTTCTTTTGTGGATGATGTAAAGGTCCAATTTCATTTCTTCGTGTGTGGATATCTGGTTTTTCTCAGTGCTATTTGTGAAAGATGCTGTCCTTTCCCTATGGTGTATTCTTGACAAACTTGTCAAAAATCAGTTGTACAGTACAGTCTTTCTTTGATATCTGCAGGGGATTGGGCTCCAGGATATTCTTCAGATATGAAATCTGAGGATATTTATGTCCTTCAAATTAAGCATGCCCTGCCTCAGACATCAAATCATCTCCAATCACATAAAACCTAATAAAATTAAATGCTATGTAAATAGTCATTGTGTTACATTGTTCAGGGAATAACACAGGAAAGAAGTCTCTACAAGTTCAGTACAAATGCAATTTTCAGAAATGTATTTGATCTGTAGTTGCTTGAATCCATGGATGTAGAACCTGCAGATATGGTGAGCTGACTATGTATGTGTGAGTTTACGTGTAAGTTTTCCACCCTGCTTCAATGGTTTTCATGCCTATCCGATGCTAGTGATGTACTGGTTTAATTACAGTAGCTTTGATATTTTAAGATCTGATATGTGATATTATTGGCTTTGTTCTTCTTTTCAAGATTGCTTGGCTATTCATAGTCCTTTATCTCATGTGAATTTTAGCATTTTTTGCTATTTCTATAAAAAATATCTTTGGGATTTTGATAAGGATTGTATTGGGTCTGCTGATTCCTTTGGGCAATATGGAAATTTTAATGTTATTAACTTTCAATTCATGAATATACAAGTCTATTTATTTATATCTTCTTCAGTTTCTTTCATCTTTCAGTTTTCTTTCATAGTTTTCATACATTTGCTATAAATCCTCAAAAACACTATGAATAAAAGCAAATTACCTCAACACCATGAGGGTCCTGTACATATGGCCCACTGGGGACATGAAGCATTGTGGTGAAGAGCTGTTAATCTTTGTTTCTTTAAAATCAGAAACAAAGTGAGATTACCCACCCTCACCACTTCTCTTTAGCATACATACCAGAAGTCCTAGACAGAGCAATGAAACAAAAAATAAAATAAAATAAAATAAAAAGCATCCAAGTCAGAAAAGAAGTGAACCTTACATTCCTGCTTGTAAATCACATGATCTGATACACAGAAAATCCTAAAGACTCCGCTATGCCACAGTAAACATGATATAGGCAGCTAAGTTAGATAAAATATTACAGGCAGTCACACAGGGCTGGGTCCTCAAAGGAGCCAGTGCAGAGAATGGGATCCCTTGCAGCTATGGAGGAGACAGGTACCTCTGCTGTGGGCCAGACCTCAAGACAAAAGACAAAACAAATGCACCCACATATTTCCTAAGAATAAGCATCAGGGATTGATAATCTAAATAGAAATACATCACCTGAGGAAGCTGGGAGGAGTCACTAACCCAACCCCCTACAGGAAGAGCCCTGTTCTGTATTCATGTCTGCTTCCCACAAGACACCAATTTAATCAATTTTTTTTGAGCAGTTATATGCATGATCTTATGGTTGACCATAGTCCTGTCTACTGCATGCCCACCTCGCAATTTCCCATTTTTCCCCATCTTGGACCTGCCTCACCTCGTGGTTTTGCTCTATAAACCCCCCAAAAGGCAGGACCTTTGGTAGCTCACTTGGAATTCCTTCTGTCTCTCTCCAGGGCAGATGCTTTCTTTCCTCCAATAAACATATCTTGCTTCTAACCTCTGTTGCTCTCAAAATTCATTCTTCTATTTTAGAGAACACAAACTCATAGTCGCCATATAGCAGTTTGGGAGTTTCTTATCCCCTACATTGAACACATTGAATAAAATTGCAGGATACAAAACCACCAATCAAATATTAGTGCATTTCTCTACACTAACAATGAACCATCTAAAAAAAAACAATTAAAAAACAATCCTATTTACATAGTATTAAAAAAGAATGAAATAATTAGAAATAACTTAAGTAAGGAGGTAAAACACTTGAACTCTGAAAATGAGTGACTTTTTAAATGGGGCTTGGGAAACAAGCTACCTCTTGGTTGCCAGCTTTTGGGAGCTCTTTACTAACCCCTGAGTCACCCTGTGGCTGGTCTGGGGCCTCCCATCTTGGTAGGTGACCCAGCAGCACTGTTTCACACAAGGAAACAATGCTTGAACAGACTGTCTTTCATCCACAATCAAAATCTTTTCCCCTATACTTTTACACTTGAGAAAAGGATTCATTTCTATACAAATCTCTTCTTTTCTAACATCTGTCTGAATTTCAAGATAGTTGAGGGTTTTTATTACAATTTAGTTGTCTCTAAATTAATTCAATTTGATAGATATTTATGTAAAAATTGTACTTAAAAGTCTTGGACACATCAAAGAAGGCTAGAATGCCTTTGATGAGTGGATGTTAAGTATCTTTTTAAGCATATGTCTTAAAAACAATTAAAATCTGTTTAGTTGCTGTATATTCAGTCTTTTATAAGGCAAATCAGGGTAGATTATGAAGTATTTATTATGCATGTGAATTTGGTAGTTAAGGACAATGAGCTTCAGGAAATAAAGAATTTAGATAAAGTTGCAGGACTGGGAAGTGATAAACAGGAATTCAGACCTAGATTGAGGCACACCAGCAGTCATGCTCTGTGCATTTTGCTAGTTGATCAGATTCCATGGATTGAGTAGCAGATGTCTGACTTTTAGGATACAAAAGTGTTGCATAAAAGTGCCTTTGCAGTCATTATGAGGATGTCATTGTCCCATTCTTAGAAAAGATATCTGAGATTCAGATTAGTTATTTGACTTATCCAAAACTCCTTGCCTGGACGTGCCTGATACAAGACTCCAATCATTGTCTTAAAAGTTAAAGTGAACTGTGAAGAGAATTTGGTATGTAGAGTTAAGAGACCAGGTTCAAGGGTTAGTGATTCATTCCACTGATCAAAGTGTTTCTTAGAAAAATTATTTAGATCTTTGATTTGATTTCCAGTCCTCTGTCAAAATACCATAAAGATAGTACTTCTATTGCTGAATGGTTTACTAAATGAAACAATAAATCTAAAATGCCCTTCAAAACCACAATATGTAAATATTATATGTTGTAAATAAAACATTTTTAAAAGTATAACATTAATTTTAGAAATTATAAGTAATTTTTATGTGATTGTATTGATTTTCTTTGTTAAAGAAAATTATTGTTGATTATAAAGCATCACAAAAGATGTTATTTTATGTATTTTGCCCATTTCTACTCTAATTTGATGACTAGTATGAGAATTATAAACATTGAACCCCTTCTTTCAGGTATTTGTATAATCTATGGTTATAGGAATGCATCATAAGCAAACTTCCAGATTCTGAAGATTAATACAGTTTATAATCTAGTCTTTTTCTTCAATCCTTTTTAAGAAGGTAGGAGCAATTTGAGGGAGAAAAAATACTATATGAGCAAAAGTTGACATTTTTTAAAGAATAAAAGAGGTAGATTTTTATGTGTCTCTCTGCGTGTGATATATGAAATTATGTGCATATATTAGCAAAAGTCCCCTGGAACAAATCAGAGCAAGACCTGTCCACATGCAATTTCTTCTTCCAATAGAACATCACCAACTTATTTATTAAACACCTATCTTTACTACCTGGGCTGAGGAGTACAGATACTCAAATGCCTTCCATGCAGTTTTCCTACAATTAATTTTACAAGGCGAGGTACTTGCATTTCAAACAGTTTAAAACAATCAGAACAAAACAAGAGGACACAGCTCTTAGCAACTCTCAACTGCACTTTGTAGTGAATTGTTTGGTTACAACGGGTCTTCCCTCTTACCCAGGGTGCAAATGTTAGAAAAATGAAATAAGAGTGACAGAGGAGCTTCAGAGGGAAAATATCAGTAAGAAAAGAAGCACTTTAGTTCCTAGGGTAACCCTGTGAATCAGTGTCCTTTTGGATGAAAGATTAAAAATACTAACCCTGAGCAGCATGGCAGGGGGCAGACCTGGCTCTCAGAGTTCAAGCCCTTCTGCACTTAGCCTTATGACACAGTCTGTCTGCAACTGGGTTTTCTCCTTTATCATTATGCTTTATAACTGGTCAGTATCTGCTTTAATGGGAATTCTTGAGTGCTAATGGACCACATTTCACGGTAAGTAAAATCACATATAGTGCATGAACATTAGTTCACTGGTAGATGAAGCTTTCGGTCAGAAAGATGCTACAGAAAACCTTTTTAGAAAGCAGAAAAATAAAGAGGGCACCAACAAGTGAAAACAGTGTGTTCTACTGCATATAGTAAAACCAACTCATCCTAAACTCTACCAAGGCAGCAGCATTAAGTACTGTGAGTGCTTGTGAGTACTGAAATACCAATCAGGACTTAGGTTTCAGATGTGCATTTACCAAATGTAATTTCAGTCATGCAACCTTGGGCAACTAAACTGACCCCCATTTCTTCATCTATAAAACACAAGTATCCTTTTATTACCTTATGAAGTTGACATAAGATAAAATGAGACAATGTATATAAAAAGAATTTTAGCCCTATTAACAATATGACTTTAGGAGGCACTAAGAATATTTTCTTTTTGCCCATGATACTCTGCCCCAAGGAGTAATTTCGGTTATCCTCAGTATGGATAAATTTAAACTCAGTATTTAAAATGTCTTAGACATCAACTCCAAGCTTCTCTTCATCTGGTTTTATTCCTATCTAAAACTGAGGAAATTGAGTGTCTTGGGTCATGTAGGGTAGAGCTTTGAAACCAAACCATCACTTTGATCAATTAAAGGTAAAACAGTTTAATCATGGATGTAGCTTATGGATATAGATTCTTAAAAGGCCATGTGAGTTTCATACACTTGTGTCTATGATCTTGAAGCAAAATTGTGAGTACTGTACTTGGATATGCTTGACTTATGTGTTTATACATAATCATACCACCCCACTCTAATTAACATTTATTACCATGTTGGCATGTTATCTTAGTTACTTTTTACTCATTTCTGGAACAAAATACCTGACACCCAAAAGGAAGGAAGGAAAGTTTTATTTCATACAGTTCTTGCAAATTTCAATCCATACTCAGTTGCCTCCAAGGCAGGGTGGCATGGCGGGGCCTCAGTTCATGGCGGCTGGTAACAGTAAGGTGTGAACCCACAAGAGAGAGACACACACCTTCTTCCTGCCATTGCATTACATGCTGGTTCCACCCTTAGGCTGGTGTAGCACTCACACCACCAATCCAAGTGCTAGACAATGAACCAGTCACAATGCTAGATTTGGTTGAGTCCATAATTCATGAGGCTTGGGGGCCACTGACATAAACCATGACATGTGTATTGGAGACTGTCTTTGCTAAGCACTGTACTATGTGCTTTGAGTAAATTACCATCAAGTTTTTATAAAAGCATACACAACATAATGTTACAGTGGAGCATACTTTGTGCAGGATGTCTTAGTTACTTTCTTCATCACTGGGACACAATTTTGGATACACACAACTTAAAGGAGGAAAGGTTTACTTCAGGTCGTGGTTATGGTAACTGCTTAGCTGGCTCCACGGCAGAACAGCATGGCAGAGGGCCCTGGCAGAAGAAAAGCATCTCATGTCATGGCATCCAGGAAGCACAGAGAGCCAAAGGAACCAGGGAGGGAGCTGGTTCCCTCAGTGATGTACCTTCTCCAGCCCAGACCCCTGCCCTGGTACACTCACCGGCTTGGATCCACCAGTGGATGAGTCCACTGTTGAGTGTACACCCCCATGGCCCAATCACCTTCCACAACACCCGCCTGGGAGTGCATGATGACTTTTGGGTTCATTCTTGATCCAAACCTCAGCAAAAGGTCACAGTGTAAAATATACAGAAGATAACAAAGTGGACAAATTTTTGCCATTTCTTTACTCATCGTGATTCACTAAAATACTGACACATGGAACCACAAGAATGGATCAAGTCACCTCCAGACTGTATCTTGAAAGCAGAAAATGGCTGAGGACAGAGTTAAAGAGTTTCCTAGAGTTTGGATATGATAAAGAAGAAGAGCCAGCAAAAGGGATTAAGGAAGAATATCTTCAAAAGTGAACACAAAGAAAGTCATGTAGAAACAGTCTCAAGAGCCTAGGAAAGGAAACTAGTTGATAGAAGGGAGTGGTCAGATTTGTTTAATTCTACTAAGATACTGATGGAGATAAGGACAGAAAGTCGGCCACTGTTTTTAGAAAAAATAAAGATATCAATGGCCCCAAGAAAACCAATTTCAGTAATAATTCAGTTTCAGTTGGGTTAGGAAAGAATAACATAAGAAATGGAAATAGTGCATAGAAAGAGTTCTTTAAGCTGTAAAGGGAGAAGATAGCATAATGGTAACTGGGGCAACAACCAGAGATCTTTGGGAAGATGGGAATGGTCTTCTGGAACAAGAGAGTGTTACTGAACAGAAAAGGAGTCGTACTGTCTCGAGAACACCGGTGGGGGTAAGTCCTCGTGTCAAAGCAGAACACCTGTGCCAGGATAAAGGAGAGAGAGTTGGTGTGCGCAGGGGCAGAAGGACAGAGGAGCTAGCGTCAGAAATGAGCAGCTGGGGTTGTTCTTGTCTGGTTTGATTTACTTTTCTGGGCTCCGTCCTGCAATATTTTCACCTAGGAGTAGGAGGAGAGGAAAAGTTGGCTGTTTGGAAGGGCTGGTATAGTGAGGATGAGGAGAAACCTGTGGAACTATGAGGCGTGGGGAGTGCCATTTCACGTGTGTGGTCTGAGTGTGGAGCATGGTGCCCCTCAGCATAGCTGAGTGATATCTTCTAATTCACATTGGAGCACAGAGCAGCTGCGTGGTGGGGTCTAACCAGGCTTGGCTGCCACCATGCAAAAAGGACAGAAGGAAGAAGAGAAAAAAGACATTCAGAAGCTTCATGTGAGAGAGAATGGATTTTCGAAGCATGGAATCTTAGTAGGAAGAGAAACACACCGGAGAGCTGAGAGGGGGTTGGATGTTAACAAGGAGGGGGATGGATGAGGCTCAGGAAGTTGCTTAACTTGTTGTATAAAGAATTGCAAAGTAAAGCAATGAAACATTTTAAAGATAACTCAGTCAGTAGAGAGAACAAACATTCATGAATGGGTGGCTAAAGTGGGGCAGAGGAGGAGACATCATGGAACTGAGAGGCCAAGGTGATGGGTAGATGACCAGGGGACACCGTACAGGATGAGTGCAGAAAATGTGATCTCAACCAGCAATGCAGAGGGAGCGACACGGACCATGGCCAGGTGACGTGAAATTCACCCAGGTGAAGAGTGGTGACAGAACGGTGGAAGACTGTGTTCTGAACCCCAGTGTGATGCTCAAGAGGACCCTGCTCCTCCTCAAAGTCCTGAGCTTTACTGCACAAAGAGAAAGCAGCGTTTTCACATGAGCGAGCTTCAGAGGCGCGAACATCCTGGGAGGATCCAACCTTACTGATGTTAGGGTGCTTTCAATCACTGAATTTGGGATATTACTGCCACAGAAGCAAAGTGTAAAGAGATGGGAATAAGACTGAAACAAGAATTGGAAACGATGGTGCAGTAAAGGAAGTGAGTGTTCTGGCTCTTGACGAAGCAAGCAGCGTCCCAGAGATAAAGTTAGATTTTGCCTGGATGTGTAGTCCCTGAGGTAGCCTTGTAGGTGGGAAATGAAAAGGGAGGAGCCAGTCGTGGTTTAGATACTCCCTCCATAGAAAGCCGAAACTCTCACACAAAGTTGGAGGACCGGTGTGATCCAAAGGAATGACCGAGTGTCCTGTCACCACCCAAGGGTGCAGCGGGAACATAGCAAGCTTATAAAACAAGACTCAGTAAATACTTGGCAATCAAGCAAGTAGGGCGTCGGAAGTCCATGGATTCACTGAATTCCTATGACCTCAAATCCGGTCCACAATTCTATTCCTATCAGACACCAACCAGAAGACTAAAAAAATTATAAAATTAAAGCTATAAAATTAAGAACTTCTACTTAACCATGTGTTTTGAATTTGTGTTTACTGATTTGATGTAAGAAGTGGAGAGAGCCACACCCTAGTTTTGAAAATGGAATTGCAGAAAGAATCACCCACAACCTCTCCACAGTCTTATAGTTCATGATTTATGGTTGATGGCACCCAAGACTACATGGGTTTTGGCAAAGGCAAAAATCAAAACCAAGTACAAATCACCAGTGACTTATCTTCCACAGTTTTCATCACCGTTCAAAAGCATCAGCTGAGTTCTATTTCTCTGCATTTTAAAAGCCAAGGTTTATAATGAAATTGGGCATTTGAGTATCTTAGAAAAAAATCAATCTAGTTTCTAGTTCTACTTTATAAACATCAATACTCAATTATATATTTGATGTGGCTTTACGTATGCATGTATATTATGGTTAGTCTGTATATTCATAGAATTTTTAGTACTTTGTCATGTATATATTGCTATTTCTATGAATAAATTTCATTTAAAATAGACTTCAATAACTAATATAAAATCTTTTAAGTCACTGGTATTCTTAATAAAACATCATGAATGTGGTAGCATATCTTCTTGAAATTTCTACATCACATTAATACCTCTTAATTTAAACAATGTTTCTTAAGGAAATATGTGAAAGCACATTTGGATTATTACAAGATAGGTTTCATTTTACAGCGAGAAATTTTTTTAATTTTAAGTTCTATGAGTAAATAAGTGATTCTTCCATTAAGATATTAAACAATATTTCCTTTTAAAAGAAATTAAACAGCCGCAGATTGAGGGCCAGGCCCCACCTATTAAAACACATTCTGCCAGTTACTTCATAGGTTAGAATAAGTAAGATAAGGTAGGCCAGGTATTTTGGATGATGGTGTTTCACTTAAACTACAGACACAGAACCTGCTCCAAGTTCTGTGTCTTCTTGCAAGTTTCTGCAGGTTTTATTTGGTCAATTACATTGTTTGACAAAGGAGACCAATTAAAAAGGTGTAGGGGATTTACATATGCTAGCTGAAAATCAGGACTCCCTGGGGAAAGCTTTGTAGAAATATTTGGCCAAAAGCTACCTGGCTAGGTATGAAAGGAAAGTGAGGAATAGATTAATGGCCTTAGATTAGGGAGCAGAGACCATGCGAGGCCTGGCAAACTTCATGCTGTTGAAAATACTTAACTGGAATTAGGTAGAGGAACAAAAGAAAGTTGTGGTTAGAAGGAAATTCAAAGAAAGGGAGTTGCATGTGTTCTGAGGAGTGATGCCTTTGAGGGGGGCGCCTGGTGAGGGACATTGAAAACAGCGGGGTTCATCATTTCAAAGCCCTAAGTCTGAAGTCCTCTAAACCTGGCTTTCCTCCCCCCGCCCCCCAACTCTGTCACACACTGTGGGAACTTTGGACAAGGAAAGATAGGACAGTTCTTTCCATAACCATGGTTGGCGCTCTCTTCAATGAATTAGTTCCAACAGATTTCGTTCTTGGCAAAAAGAAATATTCTGGCTAAACATCGTAAGCAGATTTAAGATCTGTAAGAGTGATTATGAGTAAATATGTAGGAGTTGTATAAGCAAATATTTTTTAAAAGCCTTTGAGTAGCTGGTTACAAAAAACGAATCATGGTGATAATTACAACCGAAAGAAGCACATCTTTTTCTCTGGTTTTTAATTATTTTTTATAAATCTTCTAGATCAGATAACTTTAGTAATTGATAAGCAATCTAACTTGAAATTCAGTGTTGGGAACCGTGTAAATGGAAATGATCCTACAAATAAATTATACTTTTTAGCAAGTTCTAGTTCACTGCTTTTGAGATTCCTCTGAAATATTTGGTTTGGTCCCAAATGGCACCATTATTTAGAAATTACATGAGCCTTTTCTCTTTTTGATATTGTATTGAAAAGTGAGCAGTTTTGATGCAATTTTTACAAACAGGTTTCAGTATAAGCAAGTTGAGTCTATGGCTGGACTCACTGAATATAAGATGGAGAAATTGGATATGTGTGTGTGTGTGTGTGTGTTTACTAGGAAGATCCTTGGAAAACAGTGTAGCATCAGAAAGGGTTTGCAAGCTTAAGACTTGAGAGTTTGAATCCTGTTTCGTGTGACATTTGTTGTACTTATTAACCAATATCATTATCTCTAGAATTTGGATAATAATGCCCAGTAACTTGTCTAGATTCTCCCCCTTTTTCATGTCTTAGATCCCATATGTGCTATCCTATGCAGCTGGAGGAAACCAGCTTGGGGTTCCAGCTGTGTTCATTTATCCAACTTTCTTGAAGGAATCCTAACCACAGCATACTCCTAGTTACGCAGATATGAAAATGAAACCAAGCATGTGTTTGTAACAACACTCGGATGTACTGGACAAACCAAGATACGCTTAGCTTCTCTGTAACCCGCCCTTAGCAAATAGCACACTTTAGCAGAAGTTCCGGACTCAGCCGGTGTGGGATGTGATAAGCACACGGAAGTAGTGGCTACTGCTGTTAAGCCATTGAGTGTCAAGTACGAAGAACCATTTGCACACTAGGAAAAGGTTCCTCCAAATGAGGTGTTACTAATTCTAGTGATACAACTATCAAATCAGAGGAAAACAAATACTTCACAGCAATAATTCCAGGAATCCTAAGTCATTATTTCTAGTGTCATGGGCTCATGTTTCACTTCCAGTCTTTGCTTCTTTCTTAAGCTGCTGGAAACAATGCTTGGGGAACCTCGTGATTGAGTACCCATCTTTCTGAGACTTTCTTTCCATCTTCCTCCTCACACACCTGTATGCTATTAATTCTCACTCTACCTTTCCAGGTCGCTCTTTGGAACCCCACCCCGGCATTCCCAAGTTTTGCTTGAATGTACATGTGCAAATTTACAAACCATCCTTAAACTCTCCGTACCGGAACAGACCTCTGTAAACTCAGTGCTTCACCATGCTCACAGACCTTCCCTAACTCAGGGCTCTAACTTCTGTAGCACCATTAGGTTATCTAGAAATCAGCATACATTCCTCTTTCTTCTGTATTTTTCAAACTCAGACTCAACCCGTTGACTCTTCTTCCAAAACAGCTTTCAAGCAGTCATTCTTTGTACATCCTCACTTGCTGGATTCTATCATCATCTCTTACTGAAAAAAAATCCCATTTATTGGTCTGTACTACAGGTTTCAGCACTTTTCATGCAGCCTGTGAGCCTGTCTTTATTCCTCCAATGTACAGCTATAAAACAGCACATTAGTTCTGTGTTCAAAATACAAAATATTTCAATGTTATCTGCTAAAACACAAAAACCTAAAATATTTTTCCAAAATGACTGCAGCACCTAGAAGACAAACACTGGCCTCGGGAAATGCCTTTACAATGTGCTCTTTACAATCCTTGGTTCTGTTTGGGTCTTTGAGCAGGGATTTCCTTCTGTCCAGAGGCTCTCCATCCAAAGGACCACCCTTAACACTCTTCTTCTTTGTCAGTTCATTTGCAATTCCCCTGGCTGAACTCTATGGGGCTGCAGTAGGGAAGGAAGCTATTTGGTCATTAAACAGGGTAATTTCTGGGAACACTGGGAAATGCCTTTTTTTTAAGTCACCATTGCATGTAGCTGGAGAGATGCAGCTGAATGTTAGCCAAGGCACGTGGGCAGTGGTGACATAAAGTACTTACACTACTAGCAAAGCTATACACGTGGATTCCCATCCTCTGTTTATGTCTAGGCAGCTAGAAGGGAAGGACTCAAAGATGGCACCATCGCAAGCTGGAAGCAGCTGCCTCCTGGTTCATCACTTAGGAAAGAGTTTCCTAGGAATTATCACCAGACCACACTAGGCCTCACCTGAGTGAAAACTTTGAGTTACGCCACTGAGACATCATACTTCATTTTGACTTTAATATAGCATCCATAGCTAATATATCCCAGAGAAAGATAAGTAGTTTCTCTAAGTTCACTTGGGATGTGGCCACAACCACGATTAAATCAATAACTATCTCATTCCATCACTTTATTTCCTTTCCACCCCTCTCTGGACTCCACAGTGCTGGTACTTCATTACGTATTTCCTGACTGGATGGATGTGGGTTTACTCTAGGAGGAAAATGTTCTGAAATGATTAAAATGGACAGATTTGGGTTGAGTAGGAAAAAGAAACTTTCTAAAAACTTTAACCATGGATTGATGTTAAAGGGCTACTGTCAGAGGCGTTGAAAGATTTACCACTAGGGATCTTAGTTGGTCAGGAATTTAGAGACTAATCGTCCAAACTGTGTAACTCACTAGTGCACTAATTAAATCTGGAGAAGTCAAAGGAGTCGCCCAAAGCATATTAGCCACAGACCTGCAGGGGAAACTGAATCTTCTATTTCCTGAACCAGAATTTTATTATATCAAAATTTAAAGGGAGAAAGAAGAGTCAGAAACTCAAATATGAAAATCTATAGATTTTCACAAAACATGATAAGATTATTTATATTGACAAAGAGTCTGGTGCAAGGTTACAATGATTATTGTTGTATCTATCGTAATTTTAGTAAGTGAAATGAAATATTTTGTATTCAATATTTCCTATCTACCTTTTACTGCATGGCACGAAGTACAATTCTGCCTCACAACAGATCACTGAACTTTTAGGAGCTGAATTGGGAGTAAGAATCCTCTGGGGGAAAATGCAGCTCAAGACCAAACAAGTGACCTTTAAGTGAATCGTGGAATGCCATAATCTTCTCACACTGGAGACTTTCTGTAAAGCCTTCTTTTATAAACGTAACTCCCATTAATTACCAATGCTGAGTAAATGAGAGATGGGAGAGGAGACGATCTGGCCAGACTGAACAGCTGGAAAGCCCCAGAACTCTGTTTTCCCTCCTTAGACTCCAAGTTCCTATGGTGACCTGGAGTAGAATTTTTTACTCATGATTCCCATGAAAATGAGTAATTTAATAAATATGATGCTGTAAGGTTAGAGAAGGTCTGCTTCACAGAATCATCATCACAAGGCTGATTATGTTTGCCGCTGGAATTCAGCTTGTGCTCCATTTGGGTTTCAGGAGAGATGTCAGGTTTGCGTTTGCTGGGAGAGATGGCCTTAGAGAACCGCATGGGGCCTTCGGTCTGGGAACCCGGGCTTCTCTGCTGCCCTGAACCCCGGAAGTTTCTCCTGGGGCCCATTAAGGCAAGTGTGTGTGATGACAAAGATGGTGAAACACTTAGTTAGCGAGTCCTACTGTTGTCATCTTGAGAAAGCTAGAAAATGGTAAACCAGGGGCAGTGAAACTCTGCCTCCCCTGAATTAGGTGATTAAGAGAGAACGCAGGAATGTGCGCACAGTCTAGCACACAGTGGGTGCTCAGCAATGGTTTCTTCTGCTTTCTTTTCCTCCCCCTTCTACCCCCTTTCTTCTTTCCTCTCCTTCTCTCACTCTGTTCTCCCTTTCTCTTTCCTCTCTCCTTTTCTTCCTTCCTTTCTCCATTTCCCTTCCTTCTTCTCTCCCTCCTTCCCTCCATTTATTTCTTTTTCCCTCATTTCGCTCCTCCTTCCCTTACTTAGTAAATCCACTGAGAACTAATTCAATTCTGTTATTTGCATACGACTGTACAGCACTGAATAAGATTGAGCCTCATTGTAGATCAGAGTTTTTAGAAGATGACTTGGATACATTAATTCGGCAAATTCGCTGAGTGCTAACTTGGAATTTTTTAGCACAGACATACACTATGTTACTTCTTTCATTCAGCAGGAAGTGCCTCTCACCTCGGTACAATCCATGCTTCTGCCATGAAACTCACCTTTGAGATTCACTTCTATAAAGCCCAAGAAGCACGGGCAGGTGAGGGAGAGAAGGGACCACTGACCGGACCCTCAGCCACTTCCTCTCAGGATCAATTTTGCATGAAGATAAAATGATGGTAGATGCATCGGGCCCAGCATACATGGAGCCACTTTGACGAGCTGCCCTATTCCTTCGGGAGCCCATGTAAATTACCTGTCATCTGCTCATCGGTAAAGTAAGGATTAAACTCACTTTGGGAAGACAGTGCCTTTGGTCTGAGTAATCATAAAGTCATTTAACAACATATTAAGAAATGAAGCAAGTGAAAGCTTAGCTCTTTTTAAAACAGTGTTTATTTTTTAAAGAAGTTGAAGCCTGCAGAAAAGTTGAGTGGTGAGGACTGAAATTGCCCAGGAATCCTCTGCTCCCTGGTATGCACAGCCTCCCCCCCTACTAGTATCCCCTGAGCAGAGTGACACATTTACTGCGACTGATGGTCCTAGCAGTAAACCCATCACTTTCCCTGGAAGTTCCGTTTACATTAGGGCTCACACTGGCACTTGCACATTTGGTCAGTTGAGCTACTGTATAATGACATCTATTCACCAGTGCAGAGTGATGCAGAGCGGTGTTACTGACCTACACAGGCTCTGTGCTCTGCGTATTTACCCTTCACTTTCCCCTGGGCCCTGACAACTACTGATTTTTGTTTTTACAGCCTCCGTAGTTTTGTCTATTCCAGAATGTCATACTGCAGGGATCACTCACTGTCGGCCTTTTCAGACTCTTTTAGTAATAGGCATCTAAGATGCCTTGAAGTCTTTTTATGCGTTGACATGGCAGCTCTTTTCAGCACTGAATGATTTCCCATTGTCTGATGTCCCACAGATTATTTATTCATCTACCTGCCACGGACATCTTGATTGGTTCTAAGTTTTGTCAATACAAGCAAAGCTAACACAAATGTGTGTGCAGGTGCTTCTGTGGGCACACGTTTACAGCTCCTTGGGTTAACCAAGAGGCATGATTGTTGCGTTGTGTGGCGAGAGTATGTTTAGACTGATAAGAAGCCCCAAGCCCTTTCCCAGACAACTCTTCTCCATTGCGATTTTGCATTTTCTCGAGGGATGAAGGCCAGTTCTTGGCCCTGCTTCTACCCACATTTGGCATCCTCATTGTGATGAACGGCATCCATCTCACTTTGCGGTGGTAGCTCATTTTAACTTGCTCTTCCTTGATGGCACAGGAAGTGGAACATTTCTTCACATGCTTCCTTATCATCTGTACATCTGCTCTGGTGAGGTGTTAAGATCTTGGCTCAGTTTTTAATTGGGCTGTGCATTTCCCTACTCTAGAAAGGACTTCTTTGTTCCTCTTTGGCAACAGTCTCTTATCACATATGTCTAGTCTATGACTTACCATTTGATTCTCTTGACAGTGGAGCACTTTTTTGTGGAGCACTTTTTAATTTTAATGAAGTCCATCTTTTCAGTTTTTCCTTCATGGATTGTGGTTTTGGTGTTGTAACAAAAAAGTCATTTCTAAATCCAAAGCTTTTCTTCTATTCTATCCTGAAATTTCAGTTTATATATTACATTTAGCTCTGTAGCCTTTTTGGTTTAATTTTTATGAAGGGGGCAAGATGTGTGCTGAAATAGATAATTTATTTTGCGTGCAGTTGTGCTAGGACCATTTGTTGAAAAGACCATCTTGGCTCTGTTGCATTTCCTTCCAATTTTTCTCACAGATCAGCTGGCCATTGTGATTGCTAACTGTGATATGTCAGCTCAGCTGGCTAGGAAATGCACCCCTTTTGGGTGTGATGATGAATGTGTAGGGCAGCAAACTGGGGAGGAAGATCCATTCAGACTGTGCGTGAGACCACTATTGGTTTGTAGCCTGGATGAAATAAAATGGAAGGAAATAATTTCATGCCCATTTTTCAAAAGCTGCATTCTACTTGAATGGGTGTGTCTTTCACTACTGCCATTGCCTGTAGATATCAGGCCCTAATTTCCTCAGCCATCAAGGCAGACGTGCACCAGTATCTTTCCAGGGAGGCTCCGACCTTCTGCCCCATGCTGCGCTTTCTCCCTCTGATCCTGCAGCTTCCACCTTCTTGGACTGAGCAGACAGACCCCCTGGTTTTCCGTGTGCAGCCGGCCTTTCAGGGGCTTCCATCTCTGGTCCTGTAAGCTTTCTTAACACTTCCCCTTGCACAACTATGACACAGTTCCTATTGACTCTGCTCCCTGACACAGCTGTGTTTGTGCGAGTCTATGTTCAGTCTTCTAGTTTGATCAGCTTCTCTGTCTAACATTCTTTTACCAATCAGTTTTACAGTAATTCCTGAAATCAAGCAACATCCTCTAACTCTGCTGCTCCTCCGCATTGTGTTGGTTAATCTGGTTTTGTGGCCCAGCATATAAGTTTTAGATTTTTAGATATCAATGAAATAACCTGCTGAGATTTTGATTAAGATTGTGTAGAGTCTATAGGTGAAACTAGAAAGAACTGACTTGATAATATTCAGTCTTCCCATGTATGAATATGAAATATCATCCATTTATTGTATTCTGTTCTGGATTCTTTAATCAAAATTTTATAACTTTATTCATATAAAATTCTATAATTTTGCTTTTATATCTACTTATTTGATTCTTTTGAGTGCTAACAGTGGTACTATACTTTTAATTTCAAATTTCACTTTTTATCATTTTACTTGTAATAATTACTTATTGATTCTTGCAAGTTTTTTGGATTTAGATATTCCATGCTGATTATCGATCATTTACCAATGAAGAGAGTTTTATTTCTATCAGTCTGTGTTTCATCTTTCATTTCCTTTTCTTGTCTTATTTCTTTAGCCAGGATTTTCTTTTACTATAATACTGAAAAGGCATGATATGGGCAAAAATCCTACTCTTGTTCTTGGGCAAAAGGAATTATTCTAATTATATTCTATAATTACATTCTAATTATATTCTAATTTTTCTAATTACAGTCTTTAGTTGTATGGTGATAAAACTGTGCACAAAGGGAGGTATTTTACAGTTTTATGATTAGTTCTCAGTTACTCAATGAGCCTGAATCTCTGAAATAAGAACTTCAGTTGTGTTCCTGGGTCCCC
This sequence comes from Hydrochoerus hydrochaeris, assembly GCA_004027455.1. Classification (NCBI taxonomy): domain Eukaryota; kingdom Metazoa; phylum Chordata; class Mammalia; order Rodentia; family Hydrochaeridae; genus Hydrochoerus; species Hydrochoerus hydrochaeris. Next base: position 386,520 of record PVLA01001006.1, on the reverse strand, counting down.
ACTGCCACTCTTACCCCTTGGGTAATGAATGACAGAATAGCCAATCTGGGTTGGAATTGAATATTTCTCTTCCCTCAAATGAGTAAGGCTCTGATACTCTGCCAGTAGATTAGAATTGCTGAGTAGTTTCTCCTGATAACAGAACTTGGTAAAAAAAAAAAAAAAACACAAAATACTCTGATACTTTTCCCAATAGCTACTTCCCCTTTCCCCAGCTGGAAGCTCAAAGGGATTTTTCTCTAGTACTCACAGGGAAGGAAAACTCACCAAAACATGAGGACCTGCCCATGCTGGAGTTTTCATCTCTCAGACTTCTCCACACAGAGAATCTATCCACGTGCCAATTGCTTCCCTCACTGGTTCCTGTGGGAGGTTTTGCTTTTGTCAGTCTTTTCTCTCTGTATTCACTCATCATTCTCTCCAGCCAGGGACAGTGCTTTGCCTCATAACCTCACCTCTCTTATGTATCTGAGAATTGCTGTTTTATAAGTTTGTTCAACTTTTAACTTGTTAGGGCAGAGTGGAGTCTTCAAAGCTCCCTCCACACTAGATTAGAAGCCGGCTAATCTCAGCATCATATACTGTCTCTGTCAAAGTTAGTAAAAGCAGCTACTGTAATCCTAGAAACCATGATGTGTGACGGAAAGGGATTCAATTCCATATCTGCCTTATGATACAGGAATGCAAATATTCCATCTTAGAAAACCAAGACCTTTTACACATGAGGAAATTCAGTCAACAAAGCCTTAAGTAACCTGTCCAACATTGTATAGCTAGAGATGGGTAAAGTTAGTGCATGAATCCTGGGGATGTGGTTCCAGAGACTTTGAGCTTAGCTGCAGCACTGCTGCTGAGTTCATATGGCTGGTTTAGCAACTCTTAATCACAAGACAATACTTCCCAAAAAAACATGGTGCATTCATTTGAGAGTGTGTCTCATTTTATTTCCAGTAAAGAATTTGGCTTTTTTAGAGTAAAAATTTCCAATTATTTCACAATATGCTGGCTTTATGAACAGTAAGCATTTCTTTGTCATTTTATAGTTACATTTTTTCCTCTGCAGAGTTTATTTTTAACCTATATGAATCCCACAGGAGAGATGTCTACTCCATGAGACATGAGAATCTCAGGATGAGTGTAAAGAAATACACTGAGGTCTGGAGAGAAATCCAGACCATGTTTTTCTTTGACATAACCTAAAATAGCCTATTGTTAATGCCTTTTAGTAAACAATGCATTCCTTGTTATTATATTAACTCCTTTATGTAGTTTTCAACTTTACATTGTGCTTTAGTGGAGATGAATATGCAAAGTGTTTTTACTGATGAAGATGAATATTCAAACATGTTTGGAGACCACTGTTTTATAAACCTTAGAACTTAGGTAGCTACCTTTAGTACTTCCCTGCAATGAGTACATTTACACTTTTTCCTGGGATAATGCTGTGTTGTGAGACTATTCTCCCAAAAGTTGAAGTGGTTTAGCTACAAAGAGAGACGGGGGTGGGGGGTGGGGGGAGGAGACAGAGAGACAGAGACAGAGACAGAGAGAGACAGAGAGGCAGAGCTATGATGAAGCAATGACTCCTTCCTGCTCTTCCTCATCTACACATACCCATTTCCCTAGTTGAAGCATCACTAGAACCTCATCAATCATGGCTACCAAACTTAGACCATGAGCGCAGCAAAGCTCTTGTAACAGTGAAGCCGGACTGTCCACCTTATTGGTTTGAGAGCTGCCCAGGGGATCAGAAAAGCACACTTCTGTGTGTGTCTATGTGAGCCATGGAGGAGTGAGTGACCTTGTATCATATGTTTGCACCATGGCCCCATCCTCTGTGGTACCGTTTCCTGCTCTGCTTATTTGCTGCTGTGAACTAAGCAGCCTTCCTCTGCTGTGCTCTGATGTTCCTGCTCTGCAGCCAGCTGATCATGGACTGAATTCTCTGCAACTGTGAGCCAAATACTCTTTTTCCCCTTTAAACTGTGGTTGTGAGGTATTTTTGTCCAGAAGTGTGAAAGCTGATCAGGATACCTCTTTTCTTTATAAGTAAACCTGTCTCTAGCATTCTATTATATCAAGAGAAAATGGACTGAGAAAAATAGAGTATGATACACAATACACTATCAAAGAATATATTGGAAGGAAAAAAAAAGAGCAAGTTCTGGGTAAAAGAAATAGCTTTCACTCCTGTCTTAGCTTCATGGCTGAGGCCCATATAATAAAAAAGAATAACAAAAAAGCATACACACTTATTCAACATGAATTTTATATGACATGGGAGATCAGAAATAAAGATTCAAAGAAGCAAGTAAACTCATGAATTTTTATGCTTAGTTTTAATGAAAACTAGTCATGGAAAAATAAACTTGGAGGGTAAAAGGTATGATACAGTGTTAATAAATCATGAGAAATTAGCAAGAATGTCTTGTTCAGATTCTTCTTTTATGTCCCTGTGCCAGCTGAGATGAAGATGTGCCTTAGCCCCAGGTCTGAGAAGAATCAGTCCAGAATGAGGGTCTCAAACCTTCTTCAGTCAGGAGGGTAGGAAGAGAGTCAGAAAGACCTTCCTGCTTCTGCTGTCTTCTTAAATGCCCAGGTTCCATATTCCTCCACATTGTGAGGAAGTATGTCCCAGGACCCATCTGGAGGAAAAGATTGGGGGAAAGGATGAATGAAAAGGAAAAGGGAAGGGGTGAGGAAGAAAAATAAGGAACAGGGAATGGAAAGATAAAAGGGAAAAAAGAAAGAGAAAGAAAGAAAGAAAGAAAGAAAGAAAGAAAGAAAGAAAGAAGAAAGAAAGAAAGAAAGAAAGAAAGAAAGAAAGAAAGAAAGAAAGGAAGAGACGTCTTTCAACATAGTGTTTCATCCTCAAGAATTTTTTTTTTTTTTTGTACTGGGGATTGAACTCACAATCTTACCAGGCAAGCACTTGAGCCACTGAGCTAAATCCCCAGCCCTCATCCTCAAGAATTGTTAAGGGCATGCAGACTGCATACAGGATCTTGAGTTTTCCCTATAGCAAAGACATTTTCCTTAGTACAAAGCATAGACTCTCCTCAATGCTAGCATACTGGGATACTTTTCTGCACTAAATAAATTTGGGGTTTTGTGGGAGGTGATGTGGCTAGCACATGGCAGACAGCAGATGTTCACTTGGTAAACAAACACCTATCTCATATTGTGCCATGTCAGGGTTACTGTTCTACGAAGTTAGCACAAGCTACCACCATGGAGCCTCATTAAACCTATGAAGTAAGTCTGGTACTAAGTCTATTTTACAGAGGAGAAGTAGGAAGAGTTAAGGTCCTTGGTCAAGATTACACAGGAAGTGACAGACCTGAGGTTCAACCACACATGATCCACTCTGGACCCCTTACTGCCAGCCATCTCCCTGTGGTATTTGAACTCTCCTGTAGCTTCCCTCTTTCACATTTTTTTAACCTCTTTTTCTCTCTTAAAGGTGCTTTTGGCTTTCATTTGAACAGAGTAACCTGGAATTGGAAAATTGGGGTGGGGCAGGGTCACACCATGGAGACTTCTCAGAGCATGATGGAAAAATTATTAAAACAGTAGTAAGAATGTGATAAGGACCATCATCAGGAAAACCCACATTGGGTCAGTCTAATGTTTCAGTTATCAAAGTACTTGGGTAGGTGATACGTTTAGTTTTTCATTTTTATTTTTTATTAGGACATGTTTTCAGTAGATGATGTCTAACTTCCTTGGAGAGAATTGGTCCATGTACACAACACATCTCAACCCTTTTTCATCTCCTCTCCTTCTCAACCTCCATCTCTTGATCTCCCTCCCATTTGAAAAAGCACTGTTTCCCTGTTTCCTATTTTCTATCTTTTGTTTTGATCTCTAATTTATTTATGCTTTGGGTTTTTCACAGAAAAGAGACCATGTGATATTTAAACTGTGTGTCTGATTTATTTCACTTAACATTATGGTCTCAAGATGTATCCATTTGTCTACAAATGACTTGTTTATACTTCTTTCTAGCAATAGTATATATAACATGAAACACTTTCAGAATCTTCTTGGATTATATTTTCTGATTTTTTATAAAGAAAGAATCTCTAATGTAAGAAGTTTATGCATAATCACTGAGCTGAGGCATAAATTTGAGCCAGCTGATACCTGGTCCTTTGCCCTTTACATAATCTCTCTGACTCATACTTTCTAGCAGTGGGAAATTCAGGCAGATAACCATTTCCCAAAATATATAATAACAGCGCCTTGCATTAATAGGAAGCCAGATTGGAAAATGGGTTTCCACACTCAGTGTTATTTATTTATGGCTCTTGGAGTTGTGTTGAGGATTCTAAGGCCAAAGTCTGCCCTGTGGAAAGGGAACAGTGATTAACTGCGCACAGGTGCAGAGGGTGAGGGAGAGACTTGGGGCATTCACTCAACCTCTCACTGTGATTTATGTTTTGGAAGCTACCGTCTTATGTATTACGTTTTCCAGGTAGACTTACCTATTTGGAGCATCTGAATCATCATTCACTTCACCGTGATTTTATCCAAAAGATTGTATAATATCTAGCAGAATGTTTCTTAATTTTGAAGACAAGGATTATGGATGTCTGGGTTATCCTTCAGCAGGACACAAATTCTGAACTACAGGTAGACTCAGCAAATAGAAAGATTCAGCTTCGGGTCAAATGTAGCTAAAAATAACATCATGTGACGAGTATGATTAGCTGCCTGGGAAGCTGGGGATGCTGGGAAAGCTGCTTTATGAGAAGGATGGAGCCGAGGTTGCTGAGTTTCTCTTCTCTTCGGTCTTGTTCCTCAGGTGCAAATGGTGCACCTCTTTGCCATCACCATTGGGACTTTTCAAAGCCATCAGTATTCTAGGAAAGGACAAAGATTTCCAAAGTTGCTCGCAGTCGCTGAGCTTCCGTACTTTGTTTGGGGTTAAACTCAGCAACAACTTCCTGCAAACTTCATCAGTTCCCTACAGACATGAAAAGAAATTGCTTCTACTGAGCCATCTTACTAGGAGACCTGGACTAAAAGTGTCCTGAAGAAGAAATTACTCTTCACTCCCAGGGTCACTTGGTAGCTAAAACAGGCTTCTCTTTTTCTTTTAATCTGTTCTACTTCACTGGCTCCTTTTCTGTGTGTTCTTAAAGGTATTGCCTTATTTACTTTGATGGTTTCTCAACTAATTGAATACAACAGTGAGTTCTCTCTTCCTTGACTCTTTTGGATGTTTTCACCACCCCAGGGCCCCTGTTGGGCAGCTTGGCTTTGAGATATTCACTTACTGAAACACTTTAAAAGTTATTGCTTCTTATGGGACTGTTTAAGATTTTCACATTGGGTGAAACTATACAGAATAGGGTGATACTTGCCTTCGGTTGTTGTGACAATGAGTTTCATAGTTCTTGGATAGAAAAAGTTTCTGAAAAAGAAAGAATGAGAATGTCTCATGGCTTTATCTCTAAGTCTATGTGTGGTGTGTTGTGATCAAAGGGTCTCTTTCTTGGATCTATGGAATTATCTGTCCATGAAGGTAAGTAACATGAACTGTAAAGTTCAAATGATATGGAAACAGTGCCAAGAGAAAGAAGTAATTTTCTAGAACCAAATTCTTCCTTTTGACATGATTTGTTTCAGACCCCTGGACAGAAATTATTGTCTAGTTTTCTGACATGTTTGTCCATGAGCACACACACACACACACACACACACATACACTCACACAGAAATACGAAACTCTCCGCTGCTAGTCCTCCTTCCTCCATCCCATAATCAAATCTGCCTGATGAAGTACCCATGAAACCCTTCTGCCAAGCTAATGATTTTGTTTGAAAAGCTATAAACATCTCCAAGAGAGGATTCCTCTTTGGTACCTTCCTTTACACTTATCCATATCAAACACACCTCAAAGCACAGGATTTTCCCAGTTTCTATGTTTAGTACGTTGTATAATGAATCATAGTGTCCACCTGTAAGTGTCATAAACAGCTGGTATAAATATGCTTGCATAATGTGACTCAAAACACATCTCCAGTTTTAGCTGGAGTTCAAACAATATTCACAATTCCAAGAAACCTGTGGCTTGCAGCTTCTGGGTCAGTGGGTGGAGGATACCGGAATACTGAGAGCCTGGTACCCTGCTGCCTGCAAAGTGAGCCAACCTGCAGGAGGCACAGAGAGGGTGGACAAGGGAGGAGTGACCGGGAAACCTGTTTCCGTGTGCTCTTGAAGCCAATCATTTTAAAGCTGTCCCTTCCGTTTGTTACTGGGTCCTCTGGAGTGGGTGTCTTAAAACACGGTCTTCTGTCTTCCTGGAAGGGTCTTCCCTCCTTTCCACCACCCTCCCAGGTTTCCCCGATTATCCCTGACACGGGGTGTGAAGGGTCCTTCTGGTAGGAGAGGGCTCTTCTGGCTATGACCAGCCCCTGCGCTGTGTGCTCCAGCTCTGCCCCATGCCTGCTCCGAGCAGGCTTTGCACCATCTCCTTAGCACAGTGTTAGAGACTTAACTGAGCACAGTTCCCTGAAGGTCCAGCCCAAGAAACAAACCATGTGCACAGCTAAATGGCCCAGTCTAAGTTTCAGAGTGAGGTCCTCCGGCTTCCTAAGGAGGACTGACTGATGAGGGGGAGAAAATAAACAGAATCATCACTGATTCTGGGAAGGTTCACTCATCCCTCAGTCATCCAGTGTCTCCTTTTGAAAGTGGTGTCTGATTTTTCCCAGGGCGAGGAGTCACCTTCTCGAGTGTGACCACACAGGGCTCACGCTTAGGCTGGTTTTATTCCACCCTCTCCTTCCCAACTGCCCCGCTAAGTCACTGGCTGCAGAAGGCCAGGCTCTGAGAACCTGGCCCTTCTGTCTCCTGCTCTCCCGGGGACCTGGCCTGTTACTCAGCACAGTGGAGACACTCACATTCACAAAAACGATTCAAAGGATGGTGAGAAAATAGAACGCCCATTCACTTAACCAACACTCCATAAATATTTATTGAAAACCCAACTGTTTACCAGGTTCAGTTTTGGGTGCTTAGAATACATCCATGAAATATTCCACCATTCAGATGAACATTTTGGAAATATGACCTTTTCCAAGAACTGGAGAAATGATTTTTCAGGCTTGTTTTTTAATTGTGGTTACCTGAGAAATGTCCATGGACACCTCGGACAAGTCACTGAATACTGAGTATTGAATCCTGCATTTATGATTAAGAGTCAAGCTTAATTGTATCTCTCCAGGTATGGAGAAATCCGGTGCCCCAAAGGTGTGTATTCAATATAGAAAACACACTTAGTAACTCGGTAAGCAAATAATCGCTGTATTTACCGACTGTTGCCATGGGCACAAGTATCAGCTCTGTGGTTTAGTGTTTTCATTCTGTGAGTACCTTGAAGGCTAAAGGCTGGGCAAACTTTAATCACTTCCTAAAACTGTACTAAATTAAATTTTATTTGCAGAAAAAAAAATATACCTGGTCCTTTTTAAGAAAATAACCCTGTTTGTATTACATTTAACTTGACATAAAACAGATTTTTATGCCTGTTTGGTTTTAGCTAGAGTCATTAAAATATGTATGATTTCCATGCTGCTTGATCTGCACTTTTTCCTGATAATGTCACTTTTGCTGAGACATGATTAAGTATCTAGGAGTTTCTCATTATCAGTCATTTTGAGTCATATCAGTCATTTGTGGGTGATATGTGGCATATAGCAATTAATATCAATTATTATCCATGGGCAGAATTGTGAGCCAGTAAGCAAAATTTTAAGGGACAATCCTAAATATTTAACTGGAAAACCAGTGCACCTCAGAGGGGGGGGAATTTTGTGCTTTCTGTTTCTCTGACTTTGGAGGTCACTTTAATTTAAATCCACGGGGTTAAGCCCATTTGTAATATTTTGCGCAAAGACAGATGGTGACTTCTCTATTCCTCCAGCCTGTAAAGAAGACATGTATCCCATTATTTCAGATTTATGGTAGTATGACTTAACACTTCTTAAAGGGCTGTGAAGCGCTGCAGGCTTCATAAACAGGTCCTCCTGTTCCTCACGGAACTCTCCTCCCTGCATGAGCACTGGCAGCGACTGCGTGCATCTCAGGGGCCCTTGAATGTGCTCCAGCAGCAGGGGAGCAGTGTCTTCCACAGTCAGAGCCGTGGGAGCACGCAGGAATGACTTCTGCTAGGGCTGGCAAAGGCGGAAGGGCTTTCTCACAGAGGAAGTGAGTTAGGCAGCCTTTCCCTCCGGATGAACACGCATCCTGGGTCAAGGCCTTCACCAAGCAACACCACCCCTTACTCTGTGAGGACCAATGCTCAGCCACGCTGTTAAACAGAACTATGTGCCTTTGTGGTTCCCACCTCCCCCCAGGTCTATGGACCCCAGCATAAAGGAACAGGCTTAGCTCTCACGGTAGAAACGTGGTTAGAATCAAGTGCTAAAGCCAGTTTTGCGCCTGGCTTGGCTGTTTTTCAGTGGTACGGCAAGTCGGGGAAACCGAGCTGACCTCACAACAGTGTGGCAAGCACAACCCAGCCATCGTTCATGCTTTAGGTTTGCTGCGAGGATCGCCCCGGTGAACGTGCGTGAAACCGCGTGGCCACCCGAGCAGCGATTTCTACCCTTGTCAGGTAACGTCGTCGTCGTCCGTAAAGCTGGCTCTGAGACAGAAACTGGCAAGACCCTTGGTATCATACTTGGTATCCTGCCCTCCAGCAATCGTCACACTCGAATGCCAAGGCTCCTCTCTCCTGTCTCCCAGCGACATCCAGACAGAAAATCTTGATGTTTTGGAGAGAAACTCCAAGGCATAATTGGCAGGAAGGTGACAGAACTGTCGTAATTAAATAATTAATTCTGCTACATGAATTACAAAACAAGTCTGGGCTCTGTCTGTGCTGTGACAGTTTAAACTCTGGCCAGATTGGAAGGGCAGCCACGCAAAGCAGACAGAGTGTCCTCGCTTGGAGAGCCCACTGCTCCCGCAGCCAAGTACTCACTTCCTTCCGCCTAGCTGGTTTCTCAATGAGTGAAATAGCTGAGGTAGAAAAACGCAGATGAAAAGTTAGCATTTCCTATCATCTGTTTAGATGCTGAGCAGAAGAAATTTCTCAGAGGCAGGAGGACCAGTGTGAGTTGGAGGCCAGCCTGGTCTGTATGGTGAGTTCAAGGCCCACCTGGATTCCATAGTGAAACTGTCTCAAAAAGACCAAAAAAGAAAAAAATTAATCATTAGTGCTCGGTCAGGGTGACAGTGCTGGAAAGGCCCGCCTGCAACAACTTGCCCCAAAGCAGCTCTTTGTGGATCTCACTGATTCTTCCTGCAGAGAAATCTAGAAAGTGACCGCTTCTACCATTCCACCCACCGCCCTTGCCCTCGTGTGAATAGCTACGGCAGCTTCCTAAGGAGGCTTCCCAGAGCTACCGCTCTCCCGAGGGAGGCAGAGGGCAGCATCGCTACCTCCTGAGGGCCCCATTTAGAAAAGGTCAGGCCTGTAATTCTGCTGAAACCCCTCAGGGGCGGCTCCCACTCCGAGTAACTTCCAGACTCCTCAGAAGGGCCTGGCTCTCCGCAGCCTGGGGCTCCGCCTTCTGACACTGCCACCTGTCCACCTTCTGCAGGCTCACACAGGGTTCCTTCTCCCCATGACTCAGCCGGCTCCTTCAGCTTGCAGTGCTCACAGGGCTCCTTACTCCTCTGGAAGAGGCGTCAGCGACCTGGGTTTGTCCAGATGCCCACAGGATCTGGGTTTCACCAGCTTCCCACAGCTTGTCTTGACCTCCCCGTCTCATACCGAATCTTCCCTCTTCCTCTGCTCCTTAATCTTGCTTACCTTGCTCTACTTTTTCCATCCAATTACGGTAGGTAGAATAGCCCGCATAACTTATTTATTACGCACTTTATGTATTGCTCGTCTTCCATTTAAATGCTAAGAAGGATGTTTATTTGTTTCGCTTGTGTGTCCCATTTGCAGAAAGCCATGAAAAAAACTTCTGGCCCAGAAGTTTTAAGAGTGGTGACTTCAAAAGAAAACTTGGAGAAAAGCACAGAGTGTGGTACGGAGCACTTTTAAACAGAACAAAAGGGGTCTGGGGGTGGAGGCTCCACAGAGAGAGAAAGGATGAGAGAGAATTGAATCGTTTAATCCACAGAACTAAAACTTAGCTACAAAACCTTTAACCTTCAGTTTCTAAGCACATTGGCATAATAACTATTCATCTTCGCTCTCCCTCTGTACTTCTCTAAAAATGCTGGAAAATATTTTGTTTTACATCTTAGTTCTGTCGACTGAGTAGATAACACTTGGTGAAACAGAATGATTCTACTGTTTTCACTGGATTTTTCTTATCTTGGCCATTCAAGAGTTCAGCAGGAAGCAACCGTACATTCCATATTTATTTTTCAATCAACTTCTTCGATGTTAACACATTTTGTAAGAGCTATGATTATAGACCATCATCTGAACCAGAGATCTGTAACAGGCCGAGGCAGGATTTTTGTTGCTAGCTTGTTTCACAGGGGTGCCAGACAGTCTCCTTACCAGCTGCTTCTGTCCAGAGCGGGGTGCTGCCAACCAAAACTCCTTACCGAGTGCATCTCTTCTAGGTTGTTTCACTGGTAAAGCATGTTTACATGCTGGTGTGTAAGCGCTACTGGCTACTGAATACATGGCACAGGTTAGGTGTCGCGGACCTTTGCCTTTGGCTTTTCGGTGCAGCCTGAGTGAGAGCGCTTTCACTTTTGTACTCCGGCGTTTCTGATTGGCTAGGAGCTGGCAGTATGCTTCGGACAAAAGACCAAGTTGATCAAAAGTTATTTCTCACTCAACCATAAGATTTGTGGGGATCTTTGGTTTTACCCTTTATGAAGGAAAGCTTCGGGAGTAAGACAGGTGAAATAAAATAGGAGATATTTTTTAAAAATGTTTTGGAGCTTCGTGTGACTGGAGCAGATGAGGGTTTAGTAATTTCTTCTCTGACAGTGGGGTGACAGACTTCAGTTGCGTGAGGAACTTCAGATGAGAACAGCTTCATGCAGCCTCTGGAAATGATGGTCAGTTCCCGGCCGCACAGTGGAATCGCTCACTTCCAACATGCACCAGTGTATGTGCACTTATGTGTGTGCACACAGAAGCACACATGAGCAGGTGCACATCTGTGACAGCATGCAGTCCCTGTGTCAGAGGGCCCTTCACTGACTGACTGTCCAGATGCTATAAGGCTTCCGCTGTCCTTCCAGGATGCTGGGTAGAAGGTGCCATGCTAAACACTGGAGGTATACACATACACAGGCATAATTTTTCTAGAGAGATGGAGGCCTCTGACTTACAAAAAGGGGTTAATAGGGAATTTTTTAATCCAAGTTTTTCAGAATAAAAGTTCTATCTGCTATCATGCTTCAAAAGGGAAACTGAACAAAGATAAAAATTTATCAATGTTCTCTTGTTACTTATTTAAGCTACAAGAGGTTTGGGCAAGAAGGTACACATGGAATTCCTGCCAGCCGGTTATAACGAGCTGGGAATTACTAAATGAATTATCATAAATAAATGAATATTGCACCAACAGTAAGTTATTCACACAAGTCCAGTACCACGTAGTGGCCCCTATGTGGGACCATTTTTTAGGAGCCCCACTGCAGCTCCAACGGACAAAGCCCATTTCTTCTGGAATGCTGAAATTCGCTGAGAGGTCCCACGCTGGATCTTTGCTTTCCAAAACTAAACGGAGAGAACATGATACTGGTAATTCAGTCCACCGAGTGGAAAATCTGAAATGTTCCAGTCTTCAACATTTGCTTTCCGAATTCACCACAGAGGTTATGTTGTAAAGCTTTTGCTGCTATTGCTTCTATTACATAACGCCTGGTAGGACGCTCCGCTGTGAATAAATAAGCACAAGAGCCCCAGAATCTCACCCAGGATGCTGGGCCCTGCGGGTCTGTGGGGAACACTCCCTGCGGTTAATTCCCCTGGGCCACCCGCCCCGGTGGCCTTAGGTCAGGAACTTGTTACCTGAAACAACAGCTGTTGGTATTCACGGTGCAGGGTGTGCTTTAGAAAAAAAATTTTGCTTCTATGAAATTGACAATGTGGGCACTGGGCTGGAGTGACTGACCACAGTCTGAGTCCTGACCACATCACAGTGAGGGACTGAAGAATTCCCTTTGAGAACCTCCAAACACCCAGAAGGGAGAAACCGCGCTGTAAATGGGCTCAAGTATTTGCTTAAGATTGGTTACTAACTCTGTTACTTAGGTTCCCTATGTACATGCAACAGGTATGACCCCCACTCAGCCTCGTCAGAGAGGAAATGCTGGGAAACATCAAAACTCCACCCCAGCCCCCTTGAAAACCAAAAGGATCGACAAATTGCTTTACAATCACCCCGTCTCTACATTCTCCCCTTCCACGCTGTCGGCCTCACACAATGTAGGTGATACCTGTAACCTATTATGTCAACAGCCTGATCTGAGATGCTTGGACTTTCACGTAAGCAGAGCCGCTATGTGCACCTTAGACTATATGTTACTAATCTTCCTCTTGGCTTGGATGTGGCTGACTAGTTCCTGCTTTCTAAGGCATTCTCCTCCCTCGACTTCGACAATAGCTTATTCACCCTCTCAGCAATTTTCCTTTATATTTCAAGCAACAATTTATTGGATGACTATTGAATGGCTGCCATGAACTAGCACCGACAGCATACCTTCAGCTATGAATAATTGTTGCAGTATTGGGCAATGCCCTTGGCTTTTTGGTTTTAGGGCATGAGACTAAAAAGCTTTAAAAATCAGGGTGGCAGTAATCGATGTGTCTGGATTCAAACTCCATTCTGCTACTCGCTGGCTGTTCACATGTGGTCCTTAGAGAGTGGACTCTAAGACGAAGATGAGTTTGTGAAGTGTTTAGGAAGGAGTACTCTTGAGGTCAGTGCTTTTGGGAGTTGTGAGAGGCATCCAGTTTAGGGGGGAAAGAAAGATCCAGATAGTGGTTGGCTGTGTGCACTCTCGGTGAAACCAATCTTACTAGCAGTGTCTGAAGCCAAAAGCGCTTTCTGAGTGACCTGTAGGGAGCAGAAGGAGGTGGTGCCTTGGTCATCCTGTATCACCAGTCTTTGGCCTTCAGGGTGTTCCCAGAAGGCTGGCCTGGCTCTGGGACACATGCTCTCTTCCCTTAATAGGACTGGGAGCTAAGAGCTGCCAAAAAGCAGCACTGCGGGCCATGAAGGACTGCCCCCTGCCCGACGGGAATCTAGGACAATCTTCACAACCTCCATCCATGTAGCTGGGATCCTTAGAATGATAGGTTATTTGTGTGTGTATGCTTCACTTTTCACAGTTATGAAAAGGAATCATGACAGCCCATACATCATAGATTTATTGTGGCTGCTCACAACAATATCTGGCACATAATAAATGGCCAGCAAAATCAATTTCTGTTTTATTTCTTAGTCACTCAAGATAGCTGCTGAAATCAGCTTCTGGTATGGGGCTATACTCAATGGATTTCCCAACTATAAACTTGGATTCATCCTAGAATCAAATTCAAGTCATAAATTCTATTGATTCTTTCTTTTAAGTATCTTTTTTATTAATCATCTTTTCTCAGGGTGAGTGGTACTTCCACGGTTAAGATCCTTGGAGACTGTAATCTGGACTGTGTCTTTGTTTCTTGTCTTTCTCCCTGCTGTGTAATTATTGTGAATAGCCATTGATATTTTGTACCAATTTAAATCTAAGCATCATTTCCCTACTTACACTCTCCTTCCCAATAAAACGAAGTACATATTTCTTAACAGAGGGACAACTGTTTATCTCTTTCCACTCCCCTGAGTGTAGCAAACCCACTAGCAGCAGCTATTATTTATCACACTGTAGCAGGTTCTCACATTGCGCTCAGACCTTAACCAAGTTTTGTGGGCTTACCTTCTCTCTCCGGTTTAAACATGGTCTTTTCTACAAAGCCTTTTCTAACTCATACATTAATGCACGTATAAACACAAACCTTCATTTCTTTGCCTGTGGGGAAATTACTTTCTCTCTCCTCTATGTCTCCCTGATTTCTTTGTCAGATCCTCATGCTAGGTGTTAAATCACTTAGTCTACTGCATGATACTGTGGTATACTGAGCTCTACAACTGAATAATCCTGGGTTTAAATCCTTCCTCAACTCGTCGGTGGAGTCACTGGGACGAATTGCAACCATAATTTTCTTGTCTCACCTTGGAGGAACTAAGTCAAGATTAAGTGAGAATTATAAAAATGCACAAAGCACGTACTCAGTGCCAGTGCTCAGTAGGTGGGGGCACCGTTATATCCGTGTGCCTGTCTCCCCGTTCAGTCCAGGAGAAGCTCTTCAAGAGAAACACTTGTCTCACATATTTTTTTTTTTTGGACAGGTAGGAGAAGTTCTGGCATAAGAAATGAATAATAGCTAAATCTATGACTACAACATGGTTGATAAACACCATATCTTATGTTGAAGTTGCATTGTAGTGTAAGGTACAGCTTTAAGAAAAAGCAAAATTTCAAGGGTGTAAGATGCAGCCACATAAATAAGCGTTATCTCCATTCTAAAATGAGAATCCTTTGTAAAGTAAGCAGAGGTTATTTCAATCTTAAACTTCATGGTCCTGTCCTCTCAGAGCGGTAAGCATTATTTTCCACTGATGGCAAAGATAGAAGTCACAATGGTTCGTTATTGGCGGTGTGGGATCCATTCATTTAGCCTTCCATCAGTTATTTGTTGAGCACTTGGCAAATGCTCGCCGTGCTAGATGCAAGCTACCCCCGGAGGAACAGGACAAATGTGGCTGCCATCCTCACGAAGCCAGCAGCCCCCTTCGGAGGAAAATGGCTACAGCAGTGAGCGGGGGATGTCAGTGCAGCCAGATCTGTCGCCAGGAGTGTCTGCAATGCCTCGCACCCTCATTTGCTGAGGGAACCCTTGGAAGGAAGGCAGCTAGTTGGTCAGAGCATGCCATTCCCAAAGGGCTTTGCAACCTGTGTTAACCTTTAGACTTTATTCTAGGACAATGTGTGGATTCAAGCCAACAACACGGTCAGTACGAGTCGTGTCATCAGATTTCCAGTTTTGCACACACACTGGATCAAAAGACAGAGACTGAAGGCCGAAAGCTCATCCGGGAGACACCAGCAATCTGAGAATGAGGTCTTCAGCCTCAGGCCTGGATCTCTGCTCACTATTTCTTTGTCTTTTAAGGTGTGATTACTAGAGTTTTATGATAATAATAGTAATATAGGTATTATAGTAATCAGGACCATATGTGCGCTCAAGCAAAAACTAAGTGCAAAGGCTCCTAAGGATGTCACCTACCCATCCCTCTTGTTTTGCAGGAACAGATGCCTCACACTGGCAAGCGTCTCCCCTGAGGCCACTCACTGAGTCGAGTCCACATGGATCATCCATGTCCTAAGAGCAACAGAGAGGAGAGAAGGACATGTTCTCCATTTCCAAAGAACTTTTAATCTGGCCCAAGAAAACAAAAGACTCTACCTACAGTGACTTGAAGCCAGGGATAAAGAACGCACATCAGGCTAATTACTTTTCTACCACTCTAAACAGACCTGCTCCGTGCTTTTCTTGATTAGTGGGAAATCTTCATGGCTCCTCTGACTACATAGAACCGAGGTAAATTCATATCTAGGAAAAAGAAGTTGGCCAAGAAGACAGGTGTCCTTATATCTGAAGGAATTTTACAGTTTCCTCCTCTGTTATATTGATAGTTTGGACCCTAGGGATGAGGTAGGATTATATTCCTATTCATACTCCTGTGACCTGTCCCTCTGTGGAACGCAAATTCCATTTAGAATCAGCAGCTTAGAGCCATGTAGGTACCTCCTTGTCACAGTGCAGACATGGGATATGGGACATGGTAAGGATACACCACATGGGTGGATGCTATGCAAATATCTTAATTTTGGTCATCATCTGTAATGAGAATTTGAAGTTTACCAGGTATGTTGTTATTGGTGTAACATTTTTACCACAAGAAAAATACATTTATAAGGAATGGGTAGTTTCTGCCTTCACTCTATCGCTAATAACCCAATACCTATAAGGTACCTAAAGAACTTCTAAGTTTTTAAAAATGCAAACAGGCCTCAGTGTGACAGCATGTGAGTACTTGATAGAAGTCTCCTCTGGAGTTTGAACCCTGGTTCTGCTATAAACTAACCACATAAATGGGAACAGATCACCAATTCCCTGTGGGCTTCACAGTGTTTGTCACTAGGATACAGGTGATGGTAGCAATTGTGTCACTGGGTTTATTAGGAAAATCAAATTTAAAAATCCAAAGAATTCAATGGTTATTATCATAGCATTTTAAAATTATAAGGAAATATGGTTCTATCTATCAATAAGTCAATCAATGACAGGCATAGGTGTGGAATCAGCCTTATTTCATGTGAAAAGTGATTGCTATTCTGCTCCGCTCCTAAAATCTTAGGTCAGTCCTTGGGGGAGCAGTTATAGTGGTCATTCTTGCACTATATGGGAATGTTTAAAAATCCCTCTGATGGCTCCAGGCTGAAAGGAGGGATGCTATGCCGAGGACCCGCCCTGTCGGGCTCTCATGATCTCAGAGAGAAGCCATAGCTGAAGGTCCAGGGCAGCCTCTGGAAGGACAGATGTGGGGTGGTGTGGTGTCACATCACACCCCAGACCAGATGAAAGGTCTCTGGCATTGTGGTTGTACACACCCTGTTTTATGGTTGTAAGAATCCGTTTCTCCACCAAGAGCCTGTGGAACTTCCCGCATTCCATTTCTGAAAGATGTAGACCAAATGAAATGTGGCGATAAGTGATTATCAGTCAAAAAATCTCACAAAACTCTCATTCATTAAAAGACTTGTGTTCAGTTCATACTGTCTACCAGGTGAGAGGACAGGAAAGCTCAAGAGACACCAGCATCCCGGCCAGGAGAATACCAACTAGCGGAGGAAAGAGGCAAGAGGGAAACCACGGTGTGACAACAAGGTATGTGAAATTCAAGGTGACGAGGTAAGAGATGGAGAAAGGTTGACTGGGGACACAGAAGTCGAGGGTGGCTGAGCTAAGGCTTAAAGGACACTGAAGGCAGTCAGCAAACAGGATAGTGTCATGAAACTGTGTTTCCAACGAGAGGAACTGTGTGCTGATGACGGAGAAGGTTTACAGCTGAAGAATCCCAGGAAGCAGGGCGAAGGGTGAGACCAGGTCCCAAGAAGCTTCTTACTGGCTTGATCTGCCTGGAAATATCTGCAAAATCTTACCTAGAATTCTTCTCCCTTGGTCATTTTAGAAGATAGTTCAGAAGAAAGACAAATGGGAAGGAGAGTCTGCTGCTTCCGTTACATTTAGCTCAACTCTTACTGAAAACTGAACATTCGTAGAGAGTTAATGTCACTTTTACAGTCCATATTCTTGTACATCACCACTTTTTGGAGAATAAAATATTGTTTTGGAAAATATTGCCTGATTAATACCAATACGAACTAATACGAATTTGTTACTTGCCAGGTAGCAAGCACTGTGGGAAGGCCTTGGTAGGGATCGTTCCACTTATATCTCATAAGATGTGGGGAAAGTACCGTTACCCCCACTCTTAACAAGGCAGCCAGGGATTCCATGTGGGTTCTGTCACTGTTAGGGAAAGCAGACACTGGGAAGCCAGGACTAGCTAGAGTTTCAACACAGCTGTTTCCGGTCAAGGGCAGCCACATCATCCTTCTTAATCTGTAAAATAAAAGATGAAGGATGGGCTGCTGAGCAGCGGGTAATTGGAGAAGTTAGAATTGAAAAGACTTGTAGCCCCTCAAGAGTTGACATTCTATGCTTTTGACCATGCATGATGGAGCATGCATTCTGGAAGTCACTGCTAGCATAAAAGGCTGTAGTGACTTATCTGAACCATGTACTGACTGGAAGGACATCACCGAAGGCAGATAAACTATTAACTGACCAGTCTGCCTAGTGGACCACACAAGCATCAAGGCCCCTCTCCAAGTGATCTGGCCATAGTTTCACATTCACTCTGAAGAATTATTTAAATTCCTGCCTTTTCCTAGAAAAAGGTGTGAGAATAGTTTCTCCAGAGGAGAAAAATTTTTCTTCCATGGAAAAGGTCTTCCCTGCCATTGAATGTTTCTGAACAATTAAAAAAGGTTTTTTAGTTTTATTTTTATTGCTGTTGCTACTGTGTTTGCTTGAGTTTTTGTCATCTTCTTTTACCCTGTAGATGTGCGCTCAATCAGGGAGCACAGAGTGCAAAGCCATCTAAATAGAGACTGGGAAAGGAAAACCCACAGAAGTATCCTTCCAATCTGCATGGAAGGGAGGCCCAGTATTTGAAGATTTCAGCAGCATGGTCTTTTACTCTGGTTTTTAAATTGGTCATTCATTTTGGCTTCCAAAGAGTTGCTTGACCTTTTTAGTAGTTCATGTTCCTTGGAGATTTATAG
Source organism: Hydrochoerus hydrochaeris (assembly GCA_004027455.1). NCBI lineage: Eukaryota > Metazoa > Chordata > Mammalia > Rodentia > Hydrochaeridae > Hydrochoerus > Hydrochoerus hydrochaeris. The sequence continues at coordinate 368,061 of PVLA01001006.1, read as the reverse complement.
AAGCAAAATCAGACACTGCTCATTTAAAGCAGTATGACATCTGTCCTATCCTTGGGGTTTCAAAGAAAAGATAAACCTTGAAGTCAACCCAACAGCTCTGCCACCCATCAGCTACATGATTCTAGCTAATATTCCTTGGTGCCCATTTTTTACCTGTAAGATGCGAATTAAAATCTTCATTTAATGAACTCTTGTAAAGTTTAAGTGCCATCATATATGCTAATTATATGTAAATATTTGATCCAGTGCCTCACTGAAGTTCAATAAATAAAAACATTACATTGTTTCAAAATAACAAAAACTAAGATTCTGAATTAACAGCAATAAGACTCAGAGCAGAGTGTTCTCTGTTCATTGGGGAAGACCATCTATAAAGCACTGACTTCTACCTCATAGACATTTTACTGCACATACAAGAAACAGTAGCAACAGATACTGGGTCAATAAGCCAGAAGAATGGAAAATCATTAAAGCAGTTTGTTTGTGTGCTTGGAAGTTTCCATCAGAACTTATGCAAAGTTAATGATCTGAATTTTCTAGAAGGAAATCTGAGCTTAAGTGTGGCTTTACACATCGGTCTTTTCTAGGTGAAGCTTTCAGGAATATCAGCTATCAGTGGTTGGGTGTGATTATTTGTGAGAAGTAGCTAAAGAGAGAAGAGATATAAAACTGTGCTGGATTGATGAGACCATGCCTGAGGTATAAACAGCATATTAATAACTTTTGCATGCACAGAAGGGTTGACCCAGCTGAGCCCAAATGTCAAACCTATCTGTACATATGAGGATGGTAATTTTCAGCAAGAATCTTGGGTGCAAGCCAACAAATTCTGGGAAAAGAAATAGTATTATGCAGAACTTCTTGATGATCTTTGATGTTCAGAGAGAAGCCCATCCAGAAATGACAATTATTTTCTTTTATGACTCATCTTTAAAGATTACTCCAGCTAGGTCATTTTTTTCATCCAAAGACCACCATCAAGTTCAGAGAGGGTCGGAAGGGCCTTCTTTTTCAATTCTGGGTAAACCATTTGCATTTTCCGAAACTAAGTTGACAATTACATGGTTTGGGGACCTCCAGTTATAACTGTACTGCAAAAATAATAAGAGAGGAAGCAAGCAGAGGTTATGTTAATGGGACCCTGGTGGCTGTCGCAGACCTGCGGTTCAGCCTTTGAAGTCACTTTCAGTAGATTTCTGTGTGAAATAAGTAGAGAAAGCTGCTCGACTGGGAAGCATCACGAGTGATATTGTTTAATGCACTGATGTTATTTCTTGTAAATTTGTTTTACAGAGCCATTTATTTTCCTCTGAATGACTACTATTTTAGAAATTGGAACTCTTCTATTAGGCTAAGCAAAATAGGGGGTTAAGATTACATGCCTACTTATTTCTATTTTTATTTTGTACAATAAAAATTAATTTAAGCATGTGCTTTTTAACAAATAAAACAAGCAGGAAAAGCTAAGAGAAATCAAAGGAACAATCTCCCTCCTCTAACTTCTCTCCCCAAAAATATTCCTTTTGAAATTTCTTTTCCTGAATATACAAAACAAACAATCACACAAATAAAAAAAATCAAAATTTTATGTATAGATTATTTACATGGATATTGCTTGTTTTGCATAAATCCGTAGCATTCTGTAAGTGCTTTGAATTTTCCCATATCTCAGAGACTTTTCAACGATACCACATATAGATCTGTCATAGCCTTTTAAACAACTATTTTAGTGGACCAAAATGTATCTAAACAGTGACCTCTGTGCCTTGTTATTATATATGCTATAATGAAGAGAATGAACTCTTCATGGAATTGTTGAGTCAAAATGTAACTACATTTTAAATTTGGCCAGGTACACTAAGTCCCAAGAGTGTGTGAGTTTCTTTTCCTCCACTACAGTGTTAAATTGTCTTTATTTCTGCACCCTCCTGTATATCTGTTTGAAGATACTGTACCAAGAATGCTAGCAAAATAAGTCAGTTAAGGATAAAATTTGCTAAACTACAAAGGTGTCATTTTAGCCTGGGCCCCAACAGGACCTGAAAGTGTACTCAAATTCAATCTTTTGAGAAAAAAATCCTTTTACAAAGGACCACTGATGAAGGTGCAGGGAGGAGTCAAGGGAGAGACTCATGGACTGCACAAGTGACCTGGATCAAGGGAATGGGGGTGCCTTGTCCTCACCTGCGAGCTGTCACGGAGCAAGGAGGGAGCAGGTACAGAACCTACGGAGGGGCTGTGTGCTCTCCGCCTGCAGAGGAGCCCAGGAGGGACACTCCCCTTGCTCTGTGTTCCTGGGGACTCCTGCTGGATAAGATGAAGCCGAAGCCAGAGCACAAGCTCTTTGATGAGTCCCTATGGATCCGCCTCACAAGGCAAAGAGGAGGATTGAATAAATCTGAAGGGACGAAATCTTCAAATGATCTTGGCATCGAGACGATTTCAAGAATGACCCAGCCCAAGGTATATAATGAACCACACAATCGTCATATACACCTAGGAGCAAAGATTGTCACGTCTTTTGGCAAAGTATTATTTTGCCCATTATCGCTCTCATTATCCTATTTCATCAGCCATCTGAGGGAGAAGATCATATGTAATTTATTCATCATACTCAGCAGGATCCAAAATAGTGCCTGACACAGATGAAGGGCTTAATTCACAGTTATTGGGTACATTTATGAATAAATAAATATGTGGGAGAAATATGTCTTACTTTTGAACTTGGTATTTTATATTGTTAGGTAAGCCAATTTCTTTCTGCCTTAAAGGGTTTTCAGTGATGGAGATGTGACACAATCATGGGAAATTTTTTTCTGGAAACAGAAAGGGCTCTAGTATCTTCTGACATCTCAGCCCTAGAACCAAAGTTGTATGTGGCTCTGCCTTCCTGGTGGATTCTGCATGAAGGCGTGTTTCAGGTACACAGTTTCCACCCAGATAAAGAAACAGTGAAAGGGGAGATTCTCGGTACATGAGAGATTGTCTAAGCTATGTCAATTGCCAATCCTGTTCTCCATTAAAGTTTTACAGTCATAATCTCAAGTATCTACACATTCTTTGATTTCCTTAATGGATTCTCCTCGTCTCTTGCTTACATTCATCTCTGCTATTATTCTTGCAAGTTTTCTCTGGACCTGACTGACACTCATTTCATAAAAGCAATTGTCTTGGTTACTTTTTTTGCATTGCTGGGACAAAACACCTGACACCCATGAAGGAAATGAAGGAAAGAAAGGTTTGTTTAGCTCACAGTTTGTGGAGGTTTCAGTTCATAATCAGTTGGCTCCAAGACAGGGTGGCATGGTACAGGGGCAACACTTCAAGGCGTCATCCAGTAAAAGAAGTCAGAATAAAAAGGGGAAGAGCAAGCCTCTTTTCCTCTCTTATATTGTATGCACCCCCCACACACACACCAGGGCGGAGGTATGACTAACAAATTCTCTGTGCTGTCCTCTTGTACAGGCTGAGGATATTTACAAAATAAGGATCCTGGCTCCCTGTTGAGTCTCTTAGTTAAACTTCTAAACTCCTCAAGTTGACACAACGCATCAACCATAACAGCAATGATCACATATAGTTGTATTTTTCTTAAAAAATTGTATCAAAAATAACATTTTCCTATCTGGCTGCCTGAAAGATGTGGACTCTCTTTTCATCAAAGAACTCATAAACACAATTTAACATATAGTAGAGACTCAATACACAGATTCTGTGCTTCTTCACGAGTTTAACATTCTTCTGCCCTTCACTGAGCTGGCCCTAGACTTTGAGGATGCAGCAGGAGAGTCAGAACTCATTCATTTTTTTTCTACTCAACAGAGATGTGAGAATCAACACAGTGAGATGGAACAAATGAGCTTTGAGATCAGGCTGACCTGGGCTCAAATCATAGCTTTGCTGGTAACCCTGAACATTTTTCAACTTCTCTATGATTTCTGGGCCAATGTAATTGGATGACAAACACAACAAGTTTGCTGACATTTGATCACATGTTAACTTCCCTTCTTCTGTTACCTTCCTCTTAATGAGACCGAAAATTGTGCTCTGGTCAAAGTCACAGGATAGACCAGAAGATTTAAATGGGGGATTTGAGCAGCCTCTTGGAGCTTTAGGGGGGAAGGCAGAGCATTAATAGGGATCAACCTTCTTCCTTTTGTTTCTTAACTCTGGAAGTAGCAGTTTAACCTTAGTGCTATATGATACTTCTCTCCAACAAACAAAAGCAAACAAACAAACAAAAAGAACATGAGGTATGTGTCTCCACTACCTTCTTTTCTCTATGCGCTCTCGTGTGAACTTGTTTCAGAAATGGATCTGGTCCAATGGTGCTGGTGTCTAAATGATAAGGCGACACGAGTGCACCTGTCATTCTTGTTTGCTGGTGAAAACTCGTCTTCTGGAGCAATAACCAGTATTTTATTCCTGAGCTTCCCTGCTCACAGGACTTACTCAGTCCCCAGCTCCTGGCTGACAGAACCAGTTTTCCAACCTCCTCGTTTCTATCGTGTCTCACCGGCCCTTCTAACACTCATCCCACCATATAACTCCCCCGGCCTTCTCTGAGTACTCTGCCATTTTACATGACTCCTATTTAAGGTTACGCAGAGAACTGTAATATAAATGATTAAATGTAAAATAGTAGCCACCTTACTAATGCCATCGGTTGGCATCTCAAGCATCAGGGTCCACAGCCACAGCAGGGGTGCCCTGACTCAACAGCCCCACCCATCACCGATTCCCATCTCTCCCGAGCTTCCTCTTCAGCCTTCACTCTGGCCGTGGAAAACCTTTTTCAGGTGCACTCACACCTTGCTTTGCATTCTGGAGCACATGCTTCTTTCTGCTTTAGTCCCTCACGTCCCATCCTCCCATCCATCCCCACCTCCCAGGTTAACTCATTTCTGCTCACCTTGCAGTTCTGAGCGTGAAATAGCTGTGACCCAGAAGTCCTCCTGGCTCCGGTCTTCACACTCAGCCCACCAGGTCATCACAGCCCACTGTGCTTCCTCTGGGCTTCTCCTAAGTCCCTGGCCATGCTGGTTTTCCCAGCTGCCCCTAAGTCCTGTGAACAGAAGGACCAACTCCGTCTCACTGCCTGCTGCAGAGCAGCATCCGGTGCAGTGCACAGCCCATCTAACCTGCCCAGTAAATATCCAGGGATTAAAATTTAGAGCTAATGATATAAGGAAGTTCAGTACAAAATGGTGTTAGTTTCTTTTAGCTGCTAAAAAAGTTAGTTAATGTTTTCAAACAGCATAGATTTATTATCATATAAGCTGGGAGGTTGGCAGCCCCAACCTGAGCTACAGTGAAAGTGTTAGTGAGGTTCTATTCTCTTGAAGCTCTGAAAAGTCCTTTTCTTTGCCTTTTCCAACTTTACAGAAGCCTCCGGTGTGGCGCTTTTTGCCACCATCAAAGCCTGCTGTTAACATCAGGCTAAATTCTTTCCTACTGCTATTCTCTGACTCTCTTTTGGCCTCTCTTTTTCAATTTTAAGGATTCTAGGACTGCAGTGTGTCCATTTAGACAAGCCAAGATAATCTTCCTTTTGAAAGTAAACTGGTTAAACTGATTTAAAATTGCTACTTCAATTCCATGAGCAATCTTCACTCCACTTTGCCACGAAGCCTAACAGAATCGCAGGTTTTGGAGATGAGGGCGTGGAATCACTCACAAGGGTGATAATTTCCACGTGCTTCTACATCTACAGTGAGAGATGGGGTGGAGGTCCTCTAAAGCACCTTCTAGCTCTAAGTAGTAAACATACCACATTGTTAGAAGGGCGCTGTGGCTCCTTTACCTCAGGTGAATCATATGTTTATAACAACTCCAGGTCACAAAGACCACAACACAGGGGAGAAGAAGGCAGTTACCAACCACCACCATGACAGTATTTCTTACATTTGATTCTTGAATTAGTTATTATTTTCTATTTGTTTTTGATGACCTAGCATGACTATGATTTTAAGAATACACTTTCTCAAAAGAGAAAAGAATTTTCTCCATTCTCTACTATCTCTGGCATTTCAAAGTGAAAACTAGATAGTTGAGCTTTATTCTAATATAAATAGTGAGAAGTGAAATTCAGGCTATGATATAAGAGATATATTTATTCTAAAGGGAAAGGGGAAAAACCACTTCTACTAATTCAGACAATTGTTATCTCTACCTAACTGCTATAAAGAAGGATACATTGGAGACCTTCGGAGGAAAATAGATGCACCTGGAAAGTATGTGGAGTAAAATAAATCAGTCACATAAACTTAAAGGTCGTTTGGTGTCTTTCATTTGAGTAAAGCAAAGTACAAAGAACAGATGAATCCTGGACAGCCGGAGACAAGGGGACACATCTCTTGCAGATGGGTAGGTGTCCAGGAGACCCAGGGTCAAGGCAGAAGGGAGGGGAAGCAAGTATAAGATATGCCGTGCACAGGTACCAACTACAACGAACGTGGGCGTTGTGTGTCACAAACATGAGCTGAGAATAAGAGCCAGGGAAGGAGCCTTAGCGACAGACAAGGGGAGGTGGGCGGGAAAGGGAAGGAGATTTAAAAAGAGAAACAAGCGATTGCGTCCATGCACCCGCTCCCCGAGATGAAAGCAAACTTCCTGGGCTGCAAACCTGCGCTAAGAGAATCAGAATAAAAACACAGAAACACTGTGGTCCCTCAGAATGAGCATGGAGGAAAGACTTCCCCTTGCTTCCTCTGACAGGTATTTGCGACTAAAGCTGGTCTCCGGTTTATCAAACCGAATCCTGGAAGACACAGGGTAAGTGAGACCATGAAGGGCCCCCAAAGACAGCCAAAGAGAAAAGAGCAAAGCCAACGCAGAAACAGCCGTGCCGCCCCACCGGGGACTGTAAGTCGACTGCAGGGAGAAGCTGGGGGGAACCTCCCTCTGGGCTGCCCCCAGGACAGCGGAGCACAGGAATCCCCACACTGGCGCAATGCAGGATCCACAGGAATCCTCACACTGGCGCAATGCAGGATCCGTCTGGGTTCAAACCTGGACTTCCCTGGCTCCAAAGCCTGTGCTCTGTCTATTGCCCAATGCTGGGTGTTGCTCGTGGCTGCCGAAGAAATATTTTTTTATTTCATTGCCTGAATGATTGAGTGCCATTTAGTTGTGGAAAGTAGAACTCTACCTGTAATTTTCCTTGTGAAAAACTAACATTCGCCTACTTTATCAATTTAGTAGCAAAACACTGTTGTAATGCTCTTTACATGTAGGAAATGGGTCAGGTACCAAGAATACTGAGGAAGAGCTAAAAAGTCGAAAAATCTGAGTTTTCTAAATTGTTCTTAAACTGTGTTCAAATTCTCACCTTGATGTTTACTACAGTATAACCCTAATGGACCACTTCAGTATTTGTACTTCATTTTCTGCACTTGTGATATTGGAGTAAAATGACCCAATAAGATTTTTATTAGGATGGAATTATTTAATATACTTAGATTGTAGGCAAGATTCCCAATATGAATGAAAGGGTCATGGTACAGTAAAGTTGCTAACTACGTCAAGAAAAATACATTTTATTTTTATTTACCAAACCTTTGGTGAGCACCTACTGTATGGAAAGGCCTAGTAGAAAAAGTTTCTGTGTTTATGATACACCAGAATTTAGCAAGAAAAATGGACTGATCAATATAGAGTAGCCCATGTCGAGACAGAAAATCACAGGGGTTTGGGTTATATTAACCATGTTAATTTATTAGGTTGTCACAAATTCAGACTAACCAGATATAGAATAATATGAAATAGCCCAGGAGCGGTGGCTGTTAAATGGTGCCTCCAGCATTTGCGATTAATCCAGGAAATGTGCATTACCTATGATTGATGATGCTTTCAAATTCTGTTTCTTTAAGGTTTTATCAATTTTTTTCTAGCTTTTTGAGACAATAGCTCTGATTTTAGAGAAAGGACCACAAATAAGCAGCCCAAAGACCTGGGTTCAAGTGCTGATACGGCCACTTCGTAGCTTTACACACCGGATGGTCCTTTCTGAGCACTGGTTCCGGACCTCGAAGATGACTCTAGCACACAGCTTCTTTCCCTTCCTCCCAGAGAACATCAGGAAGACTGAACAGGCTCGATGAATACATCAATGAGAGTTTAAAAACATAAGACTTCATGCAAATACAAAGGGGAGAGCCCTTACACTATAGCATACTTCGAAGACAGCTACAGCTGTGAGGGCCTAAGTTTCAGCTTTCAGGTGTAGAGTTTGAATCCTGACTTTACCACTTATTAGCTGGGCAAACTGGGCTAAGTGACTTCTCAGTACCTTAGTCTATTCATCTGTGCAATGGAAATATTTATATCTATCTATTAAATCTTGCTTGGAGAGTTAGTTGAGATTGTGCATATAAGATACTTAGCATGTCACCAGTGCCCATAGCTCAAAAGGTGCTTTTTAATCAACTATTCCTTTTCTGGGAGCTTGGGTAGGAATGTATCTTCATAATCAAATGAGGAAGCAATCCTGCCTCTAAAATCACACCAAAGAGTCCCAACAGAAGAGCGAAGCCATCTGTGTTTGTGTTTGTTCTCCCGGTTCAGACAGATGACTTGAGAAAGTTTGGAAATGTTGCAGTTCAGGCAGCAATGTAGAAAGACAAAACACCGCCCCAAATCGTGCCTGTGACATATGCAGGAGGCAGATAAGGCTTATCAGTCATAATTTTAAAAGGAGGATTTATTAAGCTAGATATGGATCTAGAATTTATGAGGAATTCTATTTCTGTTTCACAGCCAACCTCTCTTATGTTTTTAATAATTCACACTTCTAAAGTTACATGGGCTATGCAATTCTCTTTCATCTCTCAGTCTTTTGGAGGACACATAAAAGACTGCAAAAACTTGCTGACACCTGAAAACAATAGCAGGAAGTCGAAGAATTTGCCTAAAAATTGCAGGTGAGTCAAATAGGAAACGGTCCTCTACCCAAGAGCAACCGGACAGCGTCTCCCATGCTTTGCCACAGCAGAGACCCTGTTAGAACACCAAAGCCACCAGTCTCCAAAGCTGTAGAGTTTTTCCAAAGACACAGGTGAAAAAAATATATTTTCTGTCTGTCACTGAGCTGCCAAGTTCTGTAACATTACATGTGTGAGTGTGAATTTAATATAAATAAACTATCTTGCTTTCTCTTCAAGAATAATGCTATATTCTAGACTTGAAGGGTGGGGGTTTTTGTTTTGTGTTTATTGTAATTTATTATTCCTTTCATAGTTGACCTTTAGACATGCTTGTGAACATGTGTAAGTGTATGATATACACCCACACACACATATATGTGCACATTAAACAGAAATACAGGGCTGTAGAAATCCTGGGCCTTCAGGGAGCAGAAGATCTAATGCTCATTCTGTCACACTACCTGCTTTAGTTCTTACACACATTGAATTGAAAAGAAGAAAATGATTGGCTAAAAGCCTATTAAAAGTAGGATTAGATCCTTTGCATTCTATTTCTTTTTACCTATCCCTGTATCATACTACCTTTTAGCTTCAAGTAAAATGAAAGAAAGAAAAAATGAGAAAGATTCAAAAACTTTACAAAACAAACAAATAGCTGACTACAGAGTATTTATTTACTAGTTTAGACACTGGAAATACTAACACTAGAGAGATATGTATTCTAATTTGTTAAGAATAATCCAGTTTGTACCTGTTGTCCCACTAGCGCTCCCATTCATTCCCCCAAATGTGCTGGTTTGGGAGACAGTTTGTAGGGTCATCCTAATTAAAACACAAGTTTAATGTTGAAAGTCTCTATCCATATTTGACTAGGATGTTAGAAGATCTCTGCTCCTCTCTAATTTAGATGCCCTCAGACCTGGTAAGGAATCTCCACCATTGTATCCATTCCTAGGAAAATGTACACATGAACCTGTCATCTATTCATTCATTTGCCCCAAGTTCTAGAGGATAAAAGTATTTCCTCAGAAATTTCAAAAAGTTAAAGAAGTATATACCAAAAGGAATGTCTCTCCCTGGGATTTGCCTCTCACCTCATTATAATCCAACAACAGAAGGCTGAAGCAAGAGGGTCATCGCTCCATTTCATCGTCCTGCCTGGGACAGTGTTGCTTACATGTATTATCCTACTTCATCAGCTCAGTGAGGGTTTAAGACCCTGACTATTTAAGTGCAATGGGAGAAACGTGGCATGGTCAGTCAGCTCAACTCTACTTTCCATTTGGTGAAGACCATGACTTAGAACCTCACGTTGACAACAGAAAAAGCTGAACCCATGCTGTAAGCTTGCTGGATGGCGTGCGGAGAGCCAGCTTCTTTTGATTGTTGAGTTTTAACAAGAAGCGCAAGGTCAGTTACTCTGTGACTGCCTGCAGGCAGAGGGACCTGATGCCTGGTGAAGGCTGATTGTGTTATTCACCCTGCACACACAGAAAATTGGTTTTCCATTTGCAGAGAACGATTTTAATTAGTGCTCGAATTGTGTATTAAAATTAGGAATCTATAAATAGTTAACAGATGTGATATTTTATACGTTAAAATTCAAAACTTTTTTTCCTCTCATTTGATGAGTTCTAACCCATAGCTCTCTGTTTACATGTTTGCTATTTTAGTTCTGTGTAATTCTAGAAATAACTACTTTCAGACAGTTATGGTTTAGTGAACACGGGGAATTGCTTTAGCTAAAATTATTGTTGCTTGTTTCTAAAACCCCTACAGAATAAATCTACGGTCTTGGGGAAAGCAGAAGTTATTTCCAATGACACATACTATTTGCTGCAAGTTTACGGTAGACTGACTCACGCGTCTTTGCATCGTACTTAGATTAAAGCATGATAGCTTCGGTTGAGGGGAAGATGTGTCAGTGGCCCCACTGTGGCTTAACAGTTTGTTTTGATGGGACAGAGAAAGTTTGCCTAATTATAGGATGCCCATTATTGGTTCTGAAGGAGGAAAAAATTCCTCTCAACATTGATTTCTTCTGCAAATGAATCATGCAGTTGTATAACACTGAGCACCCGGATCTGCCTGCATCTGCGATCTTTACTCTTTTTCTGTTTTAGTTAATGTGGAGTTTGTCATCCCAAATAATGTCTGATGTCTGGCTCTAGGCTATTTGTAGATTTATCCTACCCAACATGTGTCACTCAACTTTGTTTAGAATCTGTAGCCTTCATCCTAGCCGCTTCTTTTTTTTAAAATTTTTTTATTCTCTCCTTGTTTTTGCTCCATTGGTTGCTCCAGGTAGATTATAATGGCCCCATGCAGCGAGCCTGTGATTAATGGTGGGCATCCTAAGTCCACAGATGCAGAGTAAATTGGAACTTCTTGACACGAATTTATCATCCAGATAAATACTGGCTGCATCTTATTTCAACAGCTGCAGTGCCTGTATTTGACTGGCCAGACCAATCTTACCACAGAGCCCCTTAAAGAAACAATACAAAGGTCAAAATTTTCACCCCACACATCACATATGTAAGTCAAGGCTGGAGATGTAAGAATACTTCTGGATGTGAAGGAAGCCTTTTATTTCCAAATGATTGTAATTTTTATTTCAGTCTTTCATGATTTCATGGGATATTAGCCTGAGTTACTTGCTTGCAAATAAGCAAATACTAGATCCCGGCATCTATTTCGAATCAAGTGTGGATTTTGCTTTTGTTTCTCACTTGGACCTGATTTAGAACTGTGAAGACTTTCTTCCTAATGCCTCATGGGCCAGTTAGTGGCTGTAGCATATGTTGAACTATAAAATTTTCTGCCTCATATTTTTGGCTTAAAAAAAACAGTCGGGCATTTTAATTGACACAGTAATTGTGTATATTTATAATATGTCATGTGACATCTCCATATACCAGCATAGTGTGCAGTGATCAGAGGAAAGTGACTGCGCATAGATTGCCTCAGACACTTATCTCTTCCTTGGGTTGGGGACATATCTTTGGTTTTTATATGGAGTAAGGAGCGTGAGCCTTCGTGTCAGGAATTCACTGAAGAACGTGTTGAGGCCTTGGGAACGGCATACTTTGGAGAATCCCTACCTGCTGATGTAGCTCTCCTAAGTAATCAAGCATGCCTACCTTGACCTCTATCCAAAGATGTGTTTCTGAAAATGGATGGGTCAACAGATGAGAATGGGCGTCATCTCCAACCAGGTAATACAGCCTGGCCACATGCCTACGGCCACCTTCAAATAAAAGAGCATTTGTATCCGTGTATAAGGTAAACACATCGGGTTCAGTGGGGTTTTGGTAAAGATGGTTTACCACTTGGCTGTCTTGCCACATGGGCACCGAATCAGGCGGCCAGAAAATCATGGACTCATTTCAACTGCAGAAATTCAGGGCGCAACTCCAAGCCAGAAGCGTGGCCCTGGCCGACTGTGTGAGGCCTCCCTGTGTGCTCAGTGACCAGTAGAGTGTCACGGCATGTGTTCTGGCCAAGCCAGCCCTTCCCCTTCCAGACAAAGACGGGAGAGTCCTTGTGTTTGGTGCAGGAGAAAGGAAGCCTCCACAGGATCATAACAGTCAAGACAAAGAAAGGCAGAGACACTGAAGCTCAAAGGGCAATTTGGACTTCTCACTTCCAGGCTTTTAAGAGCAGTCCATCCACTTCTGTCTCATTTTTGAGCTAACTTAGATATGACACATGTAAGTACATCTTTTCTGAGCTCCTTCTCCATCAGCTGCAATGATAAACAGCTTCTTCGAACAGCTCTTGACACGCCACTCCAGGGTGTTGTAAGTGCAAACCCAGAAGAATTATTGTTTCATTTGCTGTCCTGCAGCTCCCAGCTTTCTGGATTTCGCTGAATTGAAAATAAATAGGATTAAACAAATGGCTCTGGGCGTTCAATGCCAAGGGTGTCATACTAATTAGAACAAAAAACTAATTAATAAAAACACAGCTTTCAGCAACAATTCAAGCAAATGGAAAGTTTGAATTGACTTATTTAGCAAGAGAAATATCAGGAAAATAAGCTTATCTTACAGACATTAGAAAAGTTTGATTTTCAAGAGAAATTCTAGTTTGAATAAATTTCTCCCCTCCATGTATGACCCTTGTAATACTGCTGCACAATAAGACCCGTCACTGAACAAAGCAATCCACAATCCTCAGAAATTATTTTCAACATATTTATTTACTAAGAAGAATGGCCTAATAGTATTTCTTAAGTTTAGTTTCTTTGTACAAATAAGTCTTAATGAAGAAATACTTGCAAGTTCATGGACTAAGTTTCATTTGTTGTCCTGTCTCCAAAGATTAGGTAGGCCCCTAACATGCAGCAGGTCTTCGGGAATTCCTGATGAATCACACAGATTTTCCCTTCTATGCCAATTACAGGAAGCTGCACTATGGGCTCTGAAGAAGAAATCAAGTCCTCTCGGCATTGATTTCACCTGGAAATGAACCGTTCTATAGCTTCTCCTATTCCACCAATGATCAGAGAGCTCAATTACTGTATTTAAAAATTCAATTTCCTTTTCAGAGGGGACCAGAGTGTTGCTGAACTGGCCACTGCGAGGTTAGCTAGCTTGCCACCTACACAGACAATGAATATGTGACACGCCTGTTACTTTTTATGATAGACCCTTCACATCTATAAATAAACTTGAAATGCTTTTTAATGTCACAGATCTTTCTCCTCCAACTTGGAAACCAGCCTCCATCAATAGTTCTGAACAGTACATGTGTTTACTTCATCTCTGGCCTTTGAGAAGAGAACTGAAATAAGGACTAATTTGTTTTTTAAACAGCAGTTTTTTCTTTCACTCCAGCATTCTTGACCTGAGTACTTCTTGATATTTACTGTTCTGGGGATACCCCTTAGAATTTTTTAGTTGTATGAAACATCAATTAGCTTAACTGAAAGGGGAGGTATTGGCTTGTCAGTTTCCCAAAAGTCTAGCATGAGCATTGCTTATTAATGCACTGAAGCAACATGGCAAACAATAAAGGTAAACTCCCTGGATCTGGGAGCAAAACCTGTGCATGGATCTTAGACTTAGCCTTGCTGTAGACGCTGGGGCTTGGATCTTAGCTCTGTGCTTCCACTGTGGTACTGGGGAAGGTAGTTAAACATGCTGTGCCTGGCTGCTCGTGTGTAAAATGTGAATGACAGCAGCTGTACTGTGGCATCCTGCGCATCCGCAGAGATGGTGGAGGCATTCAGCAAAATAAACACCCTTGCTGGGGGAATTTTTCTGCCTCTCAGCACCTGGTGATAGAAAACACAATGGGATGGTGAAATCAGCAGAATTATGCGCTTTTACAAGTTTGGTTGTGATCAAAACTACTGAATTTTCTCATCCTTAAGCAATATTCATGTGACTGTGTGATGGCGGAACATTTCCGTCAACAGAGCAACATCTCGTATTTCAGACAGAATTGGTGAAATGTTTTCATAGGGGGTCGGTAGCTAGGCAGACTCTGAAGAACAGCAGCAAAGCTAAGCATTTACACATGTGCACTTCTCACAAAGCTTGTGCTGAGGCTACTGGACAGTCGCTGGGAAGAAGACCTACAAGACCTGCCTGCCACACAGGTATTTTAAGATTAAAAATAACTCCTTCCATTGCCTGAAACATGACCTGGTTTATATTTATAGAACCCTCACAGCTACCATTAGTGACCTTAATTTCTAAGACCTGCAATGAATCTGATTGTGCCATTTACTGTATACACTTTATTAATTTGTTTTGTCCCTTAAAGTCTCTGAGTCTCTGCTTCCTTATGGAAAAAATGAGATTCTCAGATGAGAAATCATATCTGCAGAACAAATCATACACAGTAAAGGGAGCCCTGCTCTCTCCCAAGGATGGTGGCAATGTTGATGTGGCTTTTGTGCCGTTCCATCTTCAGAAAGAGAAAGCTAAGTCTCATTACATTCTAAATGAAAGGTATGGGGCTAGTGGAGATGTATTTTAAGGTAGAAGAGGACATGTTATATTAGAAGTTTATTAGACAAGCAAGAGAGCTTAAATCTCTGCAAGATGAAAACAAAACAGAAAGTCCTCAGAGCCTCTTTGGCAGCCCAGGAGAACAGGAAGCCGTGGGTAGCTGGAAATTGAGACAAGAAAGAGGCAAACTTTTGCAGATCTTGAGAAAGCAAGCCTGAGAGAAGATGGCAGAGAGGAAACTCCAAATACAATTTTGGCTGGAAAACTTAGGAGGCAATTGGCGCTTTCCCAATTCTAAGTGACTTTGCACACTCTTGGGTAACCCCCTCTGCTGTCTTCCAGTGGAGGGAACAAAAGGCTTCTAGAAACTGTCTTGTATTGCAGGTGCTTTGGTGAAACCAAAGGAGAGGAGTGCATTCCCCACACAGGAGCAAGCAGGCAGAGAGGAGAGGCATAAGGGGCCACAGGGACAAGAGGCCTCCTGGATGGGGGGGGGGGGATGCTAAAGATGGTGGACAAGTAAGTGGCAAAATACTGAATTTCTCAGAGAGAAACAGCTTAGATGCCTGAATAAAAACATCCCGGAGAGGTCCTGACAAAGGGCGATGGATCCTCTCGACCCACAAAGAAAATAAAGGCAAAAGAGCTGGCCAAACACGTGGTCGGTCACAGGGCTACCATTGAAGTAGCACAGATTCACAGCCATGGGGCTGGAGCCACCCAAACTTGCCATCACAGCATGCTGGCCATGGGAGCCCTGCAGTCGGGGGTCTGTGAGCCCAACGGAGAAGGGACCCAGTGTGGAGATCTGCCTTAACCTGTGGTGAGGGCTCCGAATAAGTGCTCCCACAGGAAAGGGGCGACCAATTGGACAACATGTTGGAATTGGGCAGGACAGGGCTGAACTAGGAACGCAGTGACTACAGTTGGTTGCTCCCTGCCCAGAGCACATTGGTGGGATCTGCCTGGCCTGGGTCAAGAGCCTGGTTGAGACCCAGTGAGTTGTCCCAAACCAATTTTGTAGGTGCGACGCACAGTAACGAGGTGAAGGCCCCCACGGGTTGACTGACTCGGAGGGAAAGGGCCAGCATACTCGGCCCTGCTTGCACCTCAGAAAACTGGAGAGGGCAGAATTCCCCAGCCAGCGTGCTTCAGAAGAACCATAGCCAACAAGGAAAGGGGCTGGGATGTCCACTATACACCTGTATGGAAGAAACCAAAACCCTGACAAGAGAGAGAAATAAGAAAAAGCCCCCAGCCCCTGAACCCGTGAATATTGACCTAGGAAAGGTAAATAAAACATAGGTTGAGGGCAGCAAACATGCAATATCAGACACAGTATCATCAGAAATAAAGGGATATTTTCATGACCTCATAGATGAGCTCAAATCTGAAATATTAATTCAAGTAAGGCAAGATACAAGAAGATTAATAAAACAAATGCTAAGCACCTCTCAAGAAGACACAGATGGAAGACAAAAAAGGGAGAGAAACATTTGATGAAGAATATAAAGAAAACCTAGAACACATGAAACTGATTCAAAGAGACTACCAGGAAATTAAAAACTCCATCAAAAGCTGTAAAAATTGCCTCACAGAAACTAGAGATAGATTAACAAAACTTGAAGATAGATTTGCAATGACAGATCGCAAAAGGAAGGAAAGATCTCTTAAAAATAACAAGGAAACAGGCAGTAACAATACAAAGGTTAGAAGACAACAAGAAGACCTATAACTTAAGAATAAAAAACATGAGTGAAGAAGCATGGATAAATACAAAGAAATAAAAAGGCTATTCACAGAAATAAGTAAGGAAAACTTCCCAAGCATAGGAAAAGGAAATGATATTCAGATGTATGAGGCATGCAGAACTCCAGCCACCTACAACCAAAACAGAGATACACTCAGACATATAATAACCAAGATCCCAGAAATTAATCACAAGAACAGAATATTAAAGCTGTCAGAGAAAAGAAACAGATCACCTATAAAGAAAAACCCATCAAACCCATGACAGACTTCTCGACACAAGCCATCAAATCAAGAAGAGGTTGGAGTGAAGTATTCCAAGCCCTGAAAGAAAATAACCTCCAACCCAGATTGATATACCCTGCAAAACTACCTCTCACAATTAATGGAGAAACAAGACGCTTCCATAACAAAGAGGAACTGGGGAAGTTCAAGACCACCAATCCAACCCTACAAAAAATACTGAAAGACATTCTAGAGAGAGAAAAAAAAAACATGGTTTCAGAAACAGTGGCAGAGAGGCCTCAATGAATGGGGCAGACAGTGGAATGAAGGAGAAAGGTAGACAACTAATGGCAGAAAAAATATCAGAGATGAGGTAGAGAAGGTTAGTCATAATCTCTAACATAGATGGCCTTGATACACTAATAAAAAGAAACACAAGCAGAGTAGATCAGGAGATAGGGTCCATCAAGATGCTCTGCATAGGAAATATAATTAACCTGAGAGAGGGTTTATGGACTGAAAGTCAAAGTTGAGAAAACAGTGCTCTATGTGACAGGGAACCAGAGAGAAATAGGGGTAGCTGGCCCATCAGCTGCAGATTGGTTGGAAAGACATGACACTTTTGTGCAGTGGAGAACTACTCAGCTATCACGAAGGCTTTTGTAGCTTTGGCTTAAGCTTGTAGCTTGATGCTTTTGTAGGTAAAAGAATACGGCTCATGATCAAGCTCAGGGGTAAAATGGTTCAGAACCACTTAGGTAGATAGCAGGTTGCTTCCCTAATCTAAAAACTAAAGGAGTTAGTGGGATACAAAATGCATAATGCATCCTGTGAAAGTGAAAGGGGAGGAACTGTCTAAAAAGGGAAGGCAGAGGACATTGCTGATATTGTATCATGATTTAAAACCATATTGTTTTCATCGCTCTGTTTAGTTTGGTCATATTCTGTTCCAGTCTGTCTACTTGTACTAGATTTGAGGGCACAGACAGCTATTCCAAAAATAGCAGAACATACTATGGTTAACCGTCTTTAATTTCCTGTTAACTTAATCTGAAGCCCTGTATTACTTACACTGCCTTATTATGACAGATCTTATTTGAATCTGGTTTGTTTTGTTGCTGTCTTGTCTTGACTGATTTTATTCGAATCTGTTATGTTTGATAGTATCAAGCCTGAGAGTAGAGGCAACTACGCTGAAGAGGATAAGATTCACCAGGATACCCACTCTGGTTTGACTATTACCCTCTTTTGAGGTCTTCTAATGTCTCCAACATTTTGTTTTTATTGATATTGTTCTGTTTTTATTGATATTGTTCTGTACTGTTTTATTGATATTGTTCTGTTCTGTTCAATTTTACTATGCCGGATGATATAGACGATTCTATTGAACAAGAGACGTCATAGTAACTACTGTAGATCACCTAGGGTTGTGGCTTTATCTGTCTTTTTCATTTGGGATGCCAGGTACTGAGAGGACCGAGGAGTAGATGGGACTGGGGATTGAGGACAGTGACCTGAGAGGGGAGGGAAAGGGCTGCTTCACACAGGTTCTTGGGAGCCATAGGTATAAAACTCAAGCAAAAAAGCATTTTGTTTCTCACCCACGCTGATATCTAAAATGGTCATGTGTGCCAAGCTACCTTCAAAAAGGTCATTCAGAAACCCAAAGTTCTTTGGACTGTGGGCTTTACTGTTTCCTGCATCTGGTCACTTCTTTGCATCTGGATATCTGGAGCATGAAACATCATAGTAACCACTATAGATCACCTTGTCCTGTGGTTTTATATGACTTTTTCTTTTCATGTTTTTCTAGGAATTCGTTTTGTTTTGTCTTGCTTTGTTTTGTTTTGTTTTTCCCTCTAATACAGAAAGGATAGATACACAAGTAGAGACTAATGCATGCCTAGAACTTATAAACAGTCTATGACAACTAATTATATAATGCATAATGAAACTGCTTTGAAGAAACTGCTTTGAAGAAAAAGAGACACTACAGTACCCAGTGCTGACTCCATAGAATCATGATGTGAAATCCACCAATATTATTATTCTTTGTTCAGAGTGATTTTAATCTTAATTTTAAACAAAATTTTAATTTTGTTTACTTTCAACATACTGGAAGATATGGACAACTATTTTGAAGAGAATGAGAGACACTATGACAGCCATTGTTGATTTACCTATTGTCTGGTTTGAAGAACTAAAATGCCTTCATCATTATATTTGGAGCAGTTTGTTGCTATGTTGTTTTGTATGAATTCACTGTGTGTGAAGATATGGACAACTATTTGGAAGAAAACAAGAGACAATATGATAGACAGTGAAGATCTCTTGTTGTCTTGCTTTGAAATTATGTCTCTTTCTTTTGTTCCGTTTTGTTGTATTTAATTTTACCCTCTTTAAAATTTAAGAGAGAGAGAGAAAAAACCTTGGTATGATCTGCACACCACTGAATTTAAACACAGCATTTATTCTTTCCACCAGTCTAGATCTAGTGAGTCAACTTGAAACCATTTGTTACAAGGATGCAACTTGTGAATGGAATTATTCATCAGTGAGCTTCCTCCATACTAACCAATCACATGCAAGACATCTGGGGATATTAATATGCATGGAAAAGGTTGCAAGGAGGGAGGTGAGGCACATGGTCACTTAGCTGAGACACTACAGATGGATTGGTGTGAAGAATGGAATGCAAAATTCAAGCTGAGTGGAGCACAGGGGTGAAATCCTGAGAAAAAACTTACCTATGTATCTTCCTGGCACTCACAATCTCCAGGCATTTTGCTGGGAGTCATTAAATTCAAGCTTTCATTTCCTATAATGTATTTTTACTTCTAGAATTTTTATCATGTTTAAAAACATATTTTTTTTTCAGCAAAATGCTAATCTCTACACACAATTTGTTCCTTTGTGTTAAATAAATCATGACATGCCATTGTCAAGTTTTGGATCCTTTGAAAATAAAAGGTAATGTAGCCAGAACTATGCTAGAAGTAATCATAGCACTCTGAGAGGCTGAGACAGCAGGGTTCCAAATTCAAGCCCAACCTAGACAATAGTGAGACTGTGTCTCTAAGTAAAAAATAAACTAAAAAAAAAACGGGCTAGGAATGTAGCTCATTGTGGAGGCCCAGGGTTCAATCTCTAGGCCCACCCAAAAAAGGGAGATAATGTCAGTAAAGGCTGCACTGACTATGCCTGTCCTAAACCAGAAGTTTTAGAGTCATTTAGAGTGATATAGACCATGAAGGACATTTTCTTGATAAATAAGTTGTGATCTTGTCAAAAGTATTTCGAGAAATTATGTTTTGAGAATATATGTGATATAAGGGAGCAAATGTGTGGTGTGGTCTCTAACACATAAACAGACCATTAAAAAGGAAAACATCATTTATTAGGCACATGCTTCCCAGCACAGCTGAAATAAATATTTATCTCCACGAAGCAGAATCTATTTTCCCAGAAATGGATTCCGGTCTACACATGACCAGTCCAACAAATGCCGGAGAGTATTGCTCGGCTCCTCCGCATTGAAGGTCAAACAGATACAGCAGGTCAACCTCACACTGTGCAGTGGGGGTGGAAGCACCACTGACCGCAGCTTTGCAGCAGCAAGAGGTGGAGGGAGCAGCAGTGATTGCCCAGAAGAACTCTCAGTCCTTGACTTTCAAGGACAGCAAGGAAAGAAGCGAGGGTGCTTTTCAGTAACTGCTTCATTACTCGCCCCTCTCTCCTTTTCCCTTAACTCGTACCTTTATTTCCGCGTTTATAGCACACGGTGATCGCAAGCCTCTCAGGGAGCTGGTGCATGCACATAACACACCTGGGTTCTCCTTACTTCCTCTCTCCCTCTCCCTCCTCCCCTTCCTACACCTCCTGGTATTGGCCTGTTTCCTGGGAGCACAGGTTTCCGGACACTCTGGTCTATTTCTATGAGGAGAGAGCATGGTCCTCAGTTTCTACATTTGCACTTTGGAGGGTGAAGACATAGAACACATAAATAATCATCCCAGAAGTAAAACTTATGATGGAACTAACAGTTGGGCCTGGACCTCTAAAATATTAAGTCACAAATGCTGTTTAACACAATTTCTATTAAACATACTCAGCTTAATCATCTTTTTGTTCTGGAGAGTATAGAGTACAGCTACCATGTAGGTTAGCAGAGTACCAAGAATAAAAGATACCTTGTCAAAGAAAGAGAAAAGTGCTATAACATATCAATTTCCCTTCCCAGTTGCCAAATCATCGAGGAAATCTACCAGTTACAAAATCTGAACCTGCTTCCTCTACAGAGCTGACAAATTACCAAATCCTGTGAATTCTTTCTTTCAAATATCTTCATTTATTCTTCTCAGTTTGTTTTTTGGGATCTCATCCAGGACAATGCCTTTAATTATAGTCGATGTATTGATCACTCTCTAATATGCACCTCTGCCTGGTGATTCTTTTGAGCCACTAGATAGCTCCACTGGAATGTTCCAGAAGAGTGTAGAATCCAACATATCCAAAATTTAGCTCCTGAGCATTTAAGGCTGGTATTTTTTTGTCTTAGTAATGGCACCTCATCTAGTTGTTCAAAGCAGGAACCTGGGGACTCTCCTTGACTCCTTCCTCTCCCTTATCCTCCGTTTCCAAAGAATCCACAGGCCTTGCCAGTTCCTCCTCTGTTAACAACCCTTGACTCTAGTTATTTATGTTTCCCCACTGTCACTGATAATGTTCAAGACACTTAAGCACTACAGGTTACCCACTCACTATTGACTTTTGCTTCCAACACCACAATTTAGCTAATTACAATAATCTCTTAATCTTTCTTGCTCCGAGAATGATAGATAATCCTGACCAATGAGCCATAAGTGGATTTCATTCCATGTTTTCAGGAAGTTCTTTAAGAAGCTCAGTAACTTAACTGTTATGTTTCCTTTCCCTTCATTCTGCCTGGAGTATGGATGCAATGTCAGAATTTGCAGCAGAATTTGTGACTATGAAAAGTAATTCACAAAAAAACGGTGAAGGCAGAAAAAAGCCTTAGTCCTTGATGATAGTATGGTGCTACTGTTAGAATTCTCTGCCTCTGCATTTCGGAGCTTCTCACTCCTGGTACCAAATACCCACTATATACAGTTTAAAGGGGAAAGTTCAAGGTCTTTTTTTTTTTTTTTTTGGCTTATGGTTTCAGACACTCTAGTCCATGATCAGTGGGCTCTGGCACAAGAGCATCATGGCAGATGCTCTTGTGCCAGAGTACGTGGTGGAGCAAAACCGCTTAGTTCATGGTAGGTGGGAAGCTGTGCAGAGAAACAAAGAGGAAGGGATCAGGGACCAGACAGGGATTGACCTTGGGGTCAAACCTCTGTGACCCCTCAGACACATCCAAAAGTGTCCTTCTCTAGCCCCTAGTCAGTTCTCAAACCAGTAAATTTGACAATTAAGCTGACCCCTCCCAAACTCCATATTTTTAATTGGAAAAAAGCTCACAAAACCAAAATACAAATAAATAAAACACCTCTGTATCAGTCAATGGTTATGAGAGAAATAGATATAATACAAGATATATAAGTATGTAAGAATTTACAAGGTTGGCTCACAAAAGCTACCTGGTGGAGTCAGATGAGGAAGAGAGAAGAAAGTTTGTTTGCACCCCAGGCACTGAAGGACCAAGTCTGGATCAGGAGGCTGATGGGTCTGCAATGGAAGCTGACAGTCTAGGTGGAAGGTTGAAGGATCTGAGTCAGAAGCTGAAAAGTGCACCGGAAGCCAACAGAAGATATCCAAGGTGAGGGTGGACTGGAGCTCTTCAGAAGAAACAGAAGTGTACCTGCCTTCCTCCTTTCCCCTTGTTATGGTTCGGGTCTGGATGTCCCCACAAAGCCTCATGTGGTCATGGGAGGTGGATTTTTCAGAGGTGGCTAGATCTGGAGTTTGTGTTTGGTTCACTGTGTAGAGCTGGGATTGGCAGTGTGAGAGCTGCACCTGCCCTGGGGTGGGCAGCCTGCACACAATATAAGGGAGGAGAAGAGCTCCTTTTGCTCTTGCTTTTGGTATCTTCCATGAACAACTGCTCCTCTGCCACGCCACCCTTCCTTGGAGCCAGCTGATGATGGACTGAAGCCTCATTAAACTGTGAACTAAATAAATCTTTCCTTCCTTAATTTTGAGCATCATATATTTTGTCTCAGCAATGAAAGAAAAGTTAGTAAAATACCACTTTTATACCATCCAGGTGACATGATGCCCTAGGGTAGGTCTTCTGCATCCTAAGGGTAAGGAATTCCTGAGCCAGATTACTTGGGCTACTCTTATTCAAGTTGACACAACAATCAGCCATCACAACCTCTATGTCATGAAGCCATTAAGGCATCATTTCTGGGTTTCTACTGCATGAAGACAAAGAAGCTCTGCTCTGACTCACCTCTCATAGTTTGCTTTTTGCTCTTAATAGTGAGATCATCATCCTTTTTATTAAAATCCCTCCTGGGCTCCCACTGCCTGTAGTGAGTTTTCCAAAACTCCTGAGTGTGCAGGCCCTTCATGATTTTGTCTCTGCCTGTACTTTGGCCCCGTCTTCCCTGCAAGTTCCAGACCTCAGCCTCTGAGCTTTTGGCTCCCACACACACCTCTCTCTCTTCAACCAAGACTTTACACATATTATTCTGTCTGTGCAGAATACGTTCCTTTTGTTTATCCCTAATCTACTTGGGTGATTCTAACAGATTTTCCAAAATCCAGCTTAGGAAACAGCTCATGAAAGGAAAAACTTTGCTGATCTATCAAGCTTAGATCAGGTTTCTCTCTGTGCCCCCACAATACCGATACTCTAGTATTTATTTAAAATGTTTCTTGCCCTACTGACAAATATTTTTATATTTCTCTGTCTCCTCAGTAAGATGAAGATAAATGTTTTAGGAAAGAAACTCTCTGTTCAGTATTGTAACTCCGTGAGTTACTGCAATCTGTGATACATGATATGTACTTGCTGAATGAAGGGAAGATTGTCTTCTTGTGCATGCCTGTCATTCAGGCTCGATCTCTCTTAATTATGTGTCCATGGAATTATCCATTCTAATTTGTCCAGTGTTATTCAAGACACTGCTGTGTAATTAATCACCAACCAATGATAGTGAAAATCAATAACTGGCCTCCAACTCCATTTAGGCCAGAGGAGAATATTGATCCCTTAGTGAGTGAAACAAGCTAATGAAGCCTGTGCTCTTTAATGTAATTAATTTTGTAATTAATTGCATAATTAGATGCATTTACATCATAAAATTTATTCTTGTGTATGTATTAATGCTTTTCTTCTTTCTGTTTATTTCATATCAGTTACCTTGACTACAAAACCTCACTGAAAGACACATTTTAGGTGCACTAATTTGGGGCATACAAAACTGGAAACAGGATCGCTGACTTACTAAGTTCACTAAGACGCTCCAAAATAGAGGCAAAACTAAATTTGTCTAATCAGCTATTTCCAGGCTGAAAAATAATACCCCCAAATTATAAGAAAACTTTATCACAAGAGTTTTCATGATAGTATTTCTTACAGCTTTATGGGAGATAAATTATGTATCTTGTAATCAACTGATTGTAAGTGAAAGTTACAGTACATTTATATAGGTGTGTAATTATCATTGTAATTAAGTTCTATCACACAGCCCTCACCTCTGAAAGTCCTATTGTGTCCACGGGGACTGGATCCAGCTCCCACCCTTGATTCGGTTAAGAACACAACTGCTTTCTACCTTTAAGACTTGTCTTTTATAAAAATTTCACATAAAGGGAATCATACAAAGCAGTCCTTTGTGTCTTTTTTACTTTATATAATTTGCTTAGATGCCATCCATCCTGTTACCTTCATTAGTAATTGTTTTATCTAGTTCTTAAATAATATTGCACTTTATGGGTTAACTTGTTTATCTACTTATGGCATCTTTTTCCAATTTTTATCTATTATGAGTAATGTTATTCTGAAGATTTATGTGCAAGTATTTTTGTGGACATGTTTTGCTTCCTCATAAACTGATGTTTAGGGGTTGACCTGTTGAGTTATATGTATGTTCAGTTTATGTTTAACTCTTCTAAGAAGCCACCAGGCTGTTTCTCAAGGTGATTTCTCTGTTCCACATCTTGCAAGCATGAAACATGGTTCCACTCTATCGCAGCCTAATCAACACTTAGGATTATCAGTATCACTTCAGGCCTTCTCCATATACAGTAGTACAACATTGAAATTTAACAGGAGATGTTGACAATCCTTTCATATACATTAGCTATTAACCTTCTTTGCTGAAATATCTATTCCTATACTTTGTCCATTTTTATTTGATCATTTGCACTATAGTTTGGATACAGGTTACACTATCGTTTGGATACAAGTTTGATCTGAAAATATTTTCTTCATTTAGTTGGAAACAGCCCTTTGTTGGGTAATGATTTAAAAATATTTTCTTCTCATCTATGACTTGTCTGCTTTGGTTTATTATTTTAGTGCTGTTGTGTAGCATAAATGTTTGTCACTTTGAAGTAGCATAGTTTATGACTTTTTATGAATTGTATTTTTACTATCATATTCAAGAAGCCTTTGCCTTAAGACAGTTTTCTTGTGTTTTCCTCTATAGGTTTTACAGTTTGATGAATGTATTTATCCAATTCAAGTATATATTTGTGCATAGGTGAGATACAGTTTCAGGTTTAGTTCCTTGCATGTGAGTAACTTTTCCAGTACCATTGTTGAAAAGACTATCATTTCCACTACTGAATTGCTTTAATATCTTTGCTAACAATCAACTAACCCATTGCTGTGAGGTTGGATTTCTGAACTTCTGAGTTGGTTATGCAGTCCACTCTTTACTTCCTTGGCAAAGAAGTTGCTGGATTTGTTTGCCAACGTTTTGCCTAATCAAACTTTTATTCTAGGCAACTAAGAGAAGGGTAATGATAGAGTTTGAGGTTTTACCATTACACTTTTTTATTCAAAATTGTGACACTTTCCAAATATCCATGCAGATAAACATGTCTACATGGTCAGTGTGCAGAGTACCGGAATGCTTATGTTTTGTGATGGCTAGTTTCATGGGTGTTCATGAAGAGGGTGCTCTGACCTCTTCATATAACCATCCCTGTAATCTCTTTTCCATGCCTGATTTCCAAGTGGAAGGATATGCTACTGAGCCTCAGCCCAGCACACTTACACACAAGAGGGCTTTAAATGATACTATAAAGTAATTTTTGGAACAGGAGCATCCATATGGCAGATTGAATCTACAATATTTATTCTCTGCAGAATGTCACCAACATAGCAAGACAGAATTTTAAAAATTCAAACTGACAAAAAGAAGAGAATAAACAACAGGAGTTTGATACTATTATTATTATTCTGGAATCTAGCAGAAGTGTAGGTAAGTGGTGACTATCTGAACAGACCAGAGAAATAGGAGAACAATCCCATCCTGGGACTAACGGAGATGTGAGCTGTCACACACCAGGGATTCAGAAGTCTCAGGATCTGAAGGCAGCAGATGCTGTGTAGTTTAAATGGTGACAAAATTAAAAAGAAGATTGGGAAGAGATTTACAATGAGCAATCTCTTCCCCAGATTTCCATACACTCTCACGAAGCTGCAAGACCGTACCTGATACACTGGGGCGCGGGGCTGAGACGTCTCCCGGGAAAAGTGGAAGATAAAGACTCTGGCCTTGGAACTGTGACCCGAACTTGAGGTGTTGGTGAATCACAGAAGGCTGAGATCAAGGAAACAGAAGCCCTGAGCTGTGTGCATCCCTTCTTTCCTTCAATTTGTAGCAGGGAGACTTACGGGTCACTCAGCGAACTGTTCAGATCAAAGAAAAATGCAGATAATGAGGAAGAGGAGCTCTCTGCAAATTGAGGAAGTCATGTTCTTTATTCCTCTGTGGCACAGTTTTTTTAAAAAAGTATTTGTATGTGTTTGCTGCATGTGGTAACTACACTCATCCTGAGGAGGCGGTGACCATGACGCACATCAGGCGTGTTACTTCCCCTTCCCCTCACTTTCTGCCACCCCTCCATCTCTAGATCCCCTTCCTATTTGCAAAAAAGGTATCTCCCTATTTCTTCTCTATTTTCTTTTGTTTTCTCTCTATGTTGTTTGTAATTTGGGCTTATCATGTTAGAGCAATCATGCAGTGTCTATGGTTGTGTGTAGCATTTACTTCATTTTATGTTGTAGTCTCAGTGCATTCATCTTCATACATGTCCTCAAGGTTTTCCTTCTTTATGGCAGCATAGTACTCCATTGTGTGCAAATACCACATTTTCTTAACCCATTAAGTGACATACAGCCTGCTTCCAGGATTTTGCTGTCCTGAGTTGTGCTGCTAAACATGGGTATGTATTGGTCAGGGTGACATGATATCTGTAACCTAGAAGAGGAATCTATGGATCAAATGGACTACCTGCTTTTAGTTTTCTAAGAAATCTCCACACTAACTTCCACAGTAACTGTACCAGTTTACAATTTCATCAGCAATACAGAAGGCTCCTTTCCCACCACAGCCTCAGCAGTTGCTACTTAATTCCTTGATGACAGCCATCTTTTCTGGTATAAGATAGACTCTCAGAGTTGCTTTAATTTGTGCTACTTCCATGGCCAGAGACATTGAACATTTTTCATGTATTTATTGGATTTTCGTGCTTCTTCTTCTATGAAGTGTTTGTTCATTGTCTATTCATTTCAATTCTCATGCTTTGAGTGGAGAAGGTCTAACTCTGGGAGAGGGTCTAATTATTTCTGAGTTCTTTGTATAGTCTAGACATTAGTTCTCTGTCTGAATGGCAGCTTAAATTTTTTTCACCCAGTCTGTGTGCTCTCTCTTTGCTCTGCTGTTTTCTTTGTTGTGCAGCAGAAGCTCTTTCATTTTATATTCCCACTTGTTGCTTTTTGATGCTGTTTCTTGTGCATTTGAGGTTCTGTTCATAAAGCCCTTACCGATGTCTTCAAGAGTTTTACCTATATTGTCTTCCAGAAAAATGTTTCTGTTTTAAAGCCTGGATCTTTGATCCATTTTTATTTCATTTGTAGTACATGGTGAGAGATAGTTGTCTAAACCGAATCTTCTATGTGCAAAAGGCAGGTCTCCTAGCACCATTTGTGCCAGAGGGTGTCTTTTCTCCAGTGTATGTTTTTGGCCTCTTTGTCAAAGATCAGGTGACTAAATGTGTCTGCAGCTGTGTTTGCATCCTGCACTGTGTTCCACTGAGCCACCTGTCTATTTTGTACCAGTACATGCTCCCTTTTAAAAAAATCTTTATAGCTTTATAATATAGTTTAAAATCTGGGGCTGTGATGCCTCCTCCTTTACTTCTGTTGCCCAGAATCACTTTTATTAGTCTGGAGCTCATCTAGCCAGATATAAATTTTAGGATTTTTTTTCTAGTTGTGAGCAAAATCTTATTGGTATTTTGGTTGGGACTGCATTAAACCCATGAATCGGTTTTGGAAGTATGTTCATTTTGACAATGCATTGGTACGAGTCTTTTCTTTCCTTCTTTTTGTAAGTTTGGCTCGGGGTTTTTCTGTTTTGTTTATTTTTTCAAAAAACGAAGTCTCTGATTCACTGTTTAATCATATGGGTTCTTTTAATTCTAATTTCATTACTTTCCACTCTGATCATTATAATTTCCTTGTTTGTACTAAATTTGGATTTAGACTGTTCTTGACCTTCTAGGACCACAAGGGACATGGTTAGATTATTTATTTGGGATTACTGTAATGCAGGAATTCACTGCTATAAACTTCCTTCTTAGGACTGCTTTCATTGTCTCCCATAAATTCATTTGATTCTACAAACAGTTTAATTTCTTCCTTGATTTATTCAATGACCTATTTATTGTTCAAAAGTATAACATCTAGTCCCCATAACCATGCAATCTCTGTAGCTTCTTTTACCATTGACTTTTAATTCCATTGCCTTCCAAGCTGATAATGTACACAGGATAATTTCTTTTGTATTTATTTAAGCACAGTTTATGGCTGTGTCTATGATCTGTTCTAGAGAAAGTTTACTGTGCTGCTATGAAGCATGTGTATCCTGTTGTTGGGTAGAACACTCTAGATATCTATTAAGTCCATCTGGTCAAAGGAATATTCTACCCTTTGTTTGTTTATTTGGTTTGTCTACTTGATCTGTCAATTTGTGATATGGAGGCATTGCTTCTCCAAATATGACTGTGTTCATGTTTACCTGATTTTTACATCCAATCATGTTTGTTTTAGGAAGCTGACTGTGCCGATACTCAGGGAATGCGTGTTTACAATGGCTATCTCTTCCTGTTAACTTGTTCTAACCAGTAAGTAGTAACCTCCTTTGACTCTTCTAATTAGCTTAGGCTGGAAGTTCTCTCTGAGAACAGGACAGCTACTCCCACTTCCTTTTAGACTCCCACTGCATGGAATATTGGCTTTGATCCTTTTCTTTTTAATCCACAAATTTCTTTTTAGACTAGATGTGTCTTTTATATGCAGCAAAGTTCTGTATTTTTGATCCAGTTTGTGTCTTGGTGTAGAGGTGTTAATACCATTTACATTCATAGTTATTATTGAAAGACTGACTCAGCCTTATCTTGCAAGATTTTTCCACTGCTCATTCCTGGCCTTTTATTCTCCTTTCTTTAGAGATATCCTTAAGACACGTTGTGGAGTTCTGGTTTGCTGGTCATGAATTTCTTAAGATGATCTTTGTCATTGAAAATCCTTATTTTTTCATCGGTTTTACAAGGTGATTTGAAGGATGTATTAGTCTGGATTGAAAGCTGTTTTCTTAAGAGCTTGAAACACTGAACTCTAAACTCTCCCAGTCCTAAGGCTTGCTGAGAAGTCTGGTGCAGTTCTGACGGGCTTAGAGTGACTTGTTGCTTTTTTCTTTACAAACCTTAAGCTTCTGTTCTGGTGTTGGACATCTCAAATTCTGAGTCTGATGCACCACGGAGACGTTATTTTCTGATCATAGCTATTTCACATTCCATATGCCTCACTCACTCCTATGTTAAATTCTTTCTCCATACTTGGAAAGTTTTCTGATGATTTCTCTAAAGATTTTTTTTAAGCGTTTTGTAGCATCTTCTGAGTTTTTGCTAATTGCAGTTAATCTTGGGTTCATTTGCCAAGATCTTGTGCCATTTTTCAGGTGACTGGATATGAGGTCACTTCTGTCAGCCTTATCTTCTCATTCTGATGCCTTCTCCTCACACTGGTTGCTTCTGCTGCCCGTGGTTTCGGCAGAAATTCTCAGCTGCTGGCTTTCTGTTTGGGACCTTTTCAAAGACTCGAACTCCTGGCTAAACTTTTTAGTCATGTTTAGGATACTTTTGGCTAGCTCGACTAGCATTTTATTTGTATTTTCTTTAAATTCACTGACCACTTTAAGTTCGTTAAGTTACTCCCCAAGAACTTCATTCACTGGCTTTTTATCGCTTGTTTTTTCACTGTGTATTAGTCTGCCATTTGTTTTTTCCTTTCCTCCCCACTGATGCTTCTTGGATCAGCTTGGATGGGAAGTTGGGAGCTTTGCTAGGCGTTTTACTGCCTCATTTTGTCCTCTTTCCATTTCGTGCGTGTGTCCTGAAGGGTGAGAATAAAAGTGGAAACATTTTGCTGCTCATATGGAGATCTCCTGAGTTAATGTCTGCTTCCAGTGCTGTGATTTTGGCTCTGTTCATACTGTAGTATTTATCTAAATCTTTAATAGAATTGGACCTGTTACGAGATGCCGACCAGTTATATCAACAGACCCAATCACATGTCAGTCTTGAAGATTAAAAATCTGTTCTCACAAGTTCACCTATTTTGTCAATCAATGCCCCTTAAGGCTGTACTGTCCTGCTACTCGTAGGTAGGCTGGGATGTGGAGAAAAGAGAAGGGAAAACAGAGGAGACGAGTCAGTAAGGAGAGGAGAGGAGAGAAATACCAGTAGGTAGCAAACTGACGGGAGATCAGATTCTGTTGGGATTGTTTTCATAGCTTGTATTTTTATAATTTAAGATGGTTTTATGGTGTTGGGGGGTTAAAAAGAATATTTGTGGAAAAAGAAAGAATTCAGAAGGGGGAAAGTGTAATCGGAGACAGCACAGCCCTAAGAATGTTGGAAGCTGCTAGCTCGCCGGTGGTTAGTTAGTTCCCGCTTGGAACTTCATAGACAATTTTGGGGAGAGTTATCCTGACTTGCTCGTGAAAGAGCCTGTTTGTACTAAAGCACTGGCTAATTGTTATTCTCCTCTGCGCGCGCACACAGGCCCCTGCCATGTATATACATGCTCGATGGAAGAAGAAGAGAGAGAAGATAAGGGGATGAAAAATGGAAGAAGAGAGAATAAAGGAACAACCAAAACAGAAAAATGAAGCAACCAAACATGTAAAAAAACAAAAACAAACAAACAAACAAACCCATGGCTGCAAAACATAAAATCACAGGGTCCTCACGGTCCCGCCCTAGGGCCGTCTGCTCTGGGTTCAGTGGCAGGGTCCGAGCTGCTCCCTCTCCCCAGGATTTGCTCAGTTTTCTACCTGTACACACGAGGACCTCGGAGCTGCCTGGTGCGCTGGGCTTGGCTCACCGCGGGCCTTTGTGTCTGTCCCGCCACCCGAACCTCTCGGTTAATCACGGGAGGGGGCGCAGTGCAATTGCCCAGCCCAGGGTTCGCCGCTGGCTTCTGCGGGGCCTCTCATTCCCGTTCCTCTCCTGACACCGCAAATTCTACAGCCACCTCTGCGGATTTCCCGCTGCAGGCCTGCTGCCGAGTTTGTGGCTGGTCGCCCTCTCTGGTGTTAATCTCTGAACCGTAAATTTGGTGGCGTCCCGGGGCTTACTGCATTCTGCAGACCCCCCGCAGAGGACAGTGGGGGGGGGAGGGGTCCACGAGGGGTCCTGCTGGTGGCCACTGGGCAGCACACAGGATGCCCCACCGCTAGGACTCCTGATGCTTCGGCTCAGTCTGATCGCTTCTCTCTCCTGGGTCCCGCCACTCATGGCCTCATGGACGCCACTCCCTTGCACAGCCCCTGGGCCGCAGGTTGTCAGGTCTCAGTTCCGGGCCCCCTAATTGGAAAGCTGTGCTTGATTTCAAATTCCTCCAGGTCCTGTCTCACACTGCAAACTGGCTTTCTGTTTCTCTGATGCCTGGCTTGTGAATATTTGTCTTGCTGTATTTCTCCCTCCAGTGAGGCAGATAGAAGGACTGGGGGTCTATTCCACCTGCCTGGCTTTCTCTGAAGCATCTCTCCCATGGCAGTGTGTGTGCGCCAGACCTGGGCATAAGGGGTGCCATGGCTCGGGAGCGGTCGGGCTTTCCTTCCTAAACTCCCCTGCTGCTGGATTTGGGTCCGATAAAGATTTCCTTCCATACGTCGTCCATATCTGGCTTTCTCTAGTGCCCTGCCTCAGTGTACCTGCTTTCCTCTGGTGCAAATATCAGAACCCCCTTCCCTTGTTTCTGCTATCTCATTGGCCATGGTCATTACTCAGGTAAACTCATTTGTGTATACAGACCATCCAAATAACAGTTTCATGGCTCCTGGCAATGAATGGGTTAGGTAAGCTTAATAAAGACAGTAACAAGAACTATAGAGATTAAGCCTTATGATCAGAAACAAATGGAAATTAGGCTAAATAAGGACCATTTAAGAAACAGATGGCTCCCTGAAAAAAAGTGTAACTGTTGAAGTGCTAAGATAGTACATCTTTGAGTAAATACATGTGTCATACAGAACACAAAATTAGCAAGACTAACATCAAATAAGTGTTCAATAAATATTTACAAAATACACTGATTCTTTATAAGTCTAAAGCTTCTGCATATGTAGATAACTTATAATGTTTTAATAACAAAGATAAATTTAACAATTTGTGAGTGCAGAGATATTTTAGAAATTAGAAGATCCTTTTAAATGGTCTGTGATATTCATGACAAAGGTCCCAAGAGAGAGAGAAATAGAGACAGAGGAGATATAGATGGGTGGAGGTGAGGAAATTATTAAGAACTAGAACAAGGGTTGGGGTCTGGCCCAGTGATAGAGCACCTGGTTAACATGATGAAGATCCTGATTCCCACCCCAGTATCCCTCTGAAAAATAGCTGGAAGAAAATGTGTAACACCAATGGATAGGTGGACAGCCATCTCCAGACTTAGCCTACAAATCACAAGATGCAGTGAATGCAAAAAGCACTATTAAGGCCATATTACTGAAGTTTCACAACATGTGATGTATTTCATGAATAGGAAAATATTTCTACATACAATAGAGAATTTGAATACATTACATTTCTCAATAGCAACACTGGAGCTGGAAGAAAATTGAGCAATACCCTAATCCCTCTGAGTGAAAATTACTTTCATCCTGGGATTCTATACCCAGCTAAAATGTCACATAGCGGCAGAATTAAATATTTTCAGACATTCAATGTCTTATCATTTAATATAAAGATTACTCTTTTCAGAAAATTGTTAGAGGACATATTATACCAAAAGGAGAGATAAAGTTTTTAAAATTTTTGTACCAGAAGAAAGACTGTTATATCAGTCCCTAGAAAATGACAAAAAGAAGTCCATCATAACAGCTGTACAACAAGGTTTTTAATCTAAATGGAACAATAGGCTAGAGGGTCCCAGAAGAAATTTTCTAAGAAAACAAAAGTAGAAATTAATTCAACATTTTACATTTCCACAGAAAGAAAAATTCTCACACAATTTGTTATTATAATGGGACTGGTATGTAGAAAGTATCTAAAGGAAAAAAGCAATTATTAAACCTAGGGAAACATACAGAAAACAAAGAGCATAGGAATAAATTTGTGATTATAATGTAATATGTAACACAACTGTGAGTAATTGGGACCCATTATGATGGTACTCAGCCATCATAATACAAACATTGAATATCATAGCAAAATTATCCTATTGTTGACCTACAGATTTAGAAATAAGAAATAGTTTATGAAGGAAAAATATATACAAGAGAGGAGAAAATCTGTCTTCCAAGTTAAGAAATCAAAGAACCTTTAAATTGAAAAAACAAAAATTACAATATTGGGTTTTTTGTTTTTTAAAAATGCAGGGGAGATCAATGAAGAAGCACTGTAGTTATTCAAAGAGTTTCCTTATAGGCAAAAAAATGAGTGGGGAGGGGAAGAGGAGGCTTCTGCTTTTATCTCATAAGCAATTTGAGAGTTTAAAAATATGCTTTTATTTAATATATTAACCTGTGGTGATTTCTTACTGTTATTTTTTTTGAAATTCTATATCATTTCTACCCTTTTTTCTGTTTTACTTTTCTAAAATATGCTTTTATAAATATGAAACTTGAAGAAAATAAAATAGCTGTGCTTGTGTGTGTTCACATGCTGCCTTCTAAAGATGAGTCACTGGAAAAATCATTCTACTAATTTCTATTTCTCACATTTTGCATCAAAGGAAAGGAATCTGCAAGAGAGAACTTTAATCTAATAAATACTTCTATGACTGGGCAAAGCCAAAACCAAGTCCAGCGTTGAATGACAGCAGTTTGTCAGCAGCACCCTTCTGGAGGAGAAGCCATCTTTGTTGTTCTGTCATGACTGGAAAACAGCCCAGCTTTGGAACGGGCTCATTCCATCTCCCGGATTTTGATTTCCCACCAGGCACCATCTGAGCTGGATGCTTGATAAGTAAAATGCACAGGAACAGGTGCTTCTAGGTGTCTGTCAGGCACTGAGTAAATATTTTGATGTGTCACTCCTTCCTGGAACAGCAGGCTTTTGTAACAAATCACCAAAAGCTTAGTGGTTTAAAAACACAGAAGTTCATCATTTCACCATTCTGAAGAACAGAAATGAGAAACAAGGGTATTCCCAGGGCATCACTCACACTGAAGGCTCTTTTTTTGCCTTCTACACTTTCTAGTGGTTGCAAGGCTGTTATTTAGCTTGTGCTTATACGACCCCCAGTCCCTGCCTCTGTCTTTGCACGCTTTTCTCTTCCTGTCCGTCCCTCTGTCCTGTAAGTGTTTCTTATTAAGGGCACTTGTCATGGGATTTTTGAACTTACTGGGAATTATCTCATCTCAAGAACCTTTGTTTATTACATCTCCAACAGCCCCTCTGCTGAGAAAAGTCACACAGGCTCAAGGGATTAAGGGATGGACATGGCTTTCAGGGACCATCACTCAACTCGCTAATAGAAGACCCACACAGGGAAAGGTATCACCAGCTGTTCCCTCTAACGGCGTGCCATATTTGGAAAATCACAAAGCCAAGCCTGGAATTTCAGTGCTCTGAAAAATGGAACTTGAAAGCAGTCAGGAAAACACGGAGAGAGGGAGACAATTTCATAAACCAGCTGCTAATTCTTCTCTCTTTAGATTAACTCTCAACCCCTTCCTAGTCCTTCAAATGACTGTAAACTTGTTTAGCTTGTTGTCTGTTCCACTATGTTTTAAAACAAAAACAGTGTTGGTTTCCCATTCCCAGTGGTTTCATTTTTTTGGATAAATGAAAGTGAACTCTTCTAAGAGCCAATAGAAAGCTCTATGGGCAGGAGAAGGTATTTTTAGCATAATAAAAAGGATACATTTAACATAATTTGATAACTTCCTTCCATTTATTTAAGATTTTCTCCTATTCTAGAATTGGCATCATCCTATGTTTATTGGAATATAAATCAACCTGTATAAACTTTTAAAATGATGTCAGTGTCAGGTTTATAATTTTCCAATATACACACTACCCCTTAAACGATTCACAGTTAGAAAAGCAAAAATACTAAATACTGTTTTTCTTCTCTTCATCAACACATTTGCTAGGAAATTAGCCTGAATTCCATTGCATCACTTGAGGTGTCACTCAACTTTAACTGCATTCCTGCTTAAATACTCTGTAAAGCCATCCAAAGAAAACAGCACATTTATTAAATCTAGGGAAGCCTTAAGAAGAAATACTGTTCAGTGCTGAGAGAAGTGAATGAGAGAGACTTGGACCCAACTCAGAGATGCATGTTGACCTGCTTTTATTAATTCATGGTCTTAAAAATGTTTTTTATCCTCAGGTCTTTACATATTTATTTTACTTTAAAATCTGTTGTAAGAATTGAATTACACAGCATCTACGAAATCATTAGCACGGTGTCATGCAGAGTAGCACATGAAAACTGTTCCATAAAAGAAGGTGTTTTTACTAGTAATTTGATTATTGGTGTGACTCTTTAATAAGGACCATTCTGGTGTTCAGGAGAATCCTTTCCTTCTGTTGTTCCAAAACCGCTCCCCGGATTGTCCATTCATTCATAAGCTTCTATCTACGACTTACTGATCCTAAATCTCCTAGTCTGTCATCAGTCTCCGCCTCACACTTGTACACACTTGTTGGCACCAGTGTGTGACTTCCATCAGATTTTGCCACTTTTCTGATGTGTCACCCTTCTTTTTCTGTCTGCTCCCTGAGTGTACACTCTTGACATTTATATTATGGAACTTCTCACTCAGTGCTCTACTTTCACCTGTAATCTCCATCCCAGGCTCCCGAACTGAGACATCAAGTTCTAGACATTTTCTTCTGGGTGCAAGATCGGCTTTCAAGCTTCCCGCTCATCATCTCCTTCCTGATAGTTCCTTGACCCTTATGCTCAACCAGCCTCGTTATTTTCCCTTCAAAACTAACTCTTTACCTGCTTTATTTTGTGGAAATAAAGTTGTTCCAGTCATCTACATCAAAGCTTCACAGCAATTTTGAAAATCACATTTCTTGGCAAATCCTGCCTAAAACAGCAGCAGCCCTCTCTGGTCCATGAAAGTTCCCTCCTTTGATTATTCCCTCTTTATAAGCTCCCCTTGTTAGCTTGTAAGAAAGAAAGAGCTATATGAAACTTAAAAAAAGACATCAGAAATTTTAAAAATCAATTCTGGAGCTCAGTAGTGTGAGAAGTGTAACAGCAATAAGAATGTAGGATAGGAGTCGTTTTAAAAAATTTCTCTTTATCTGGTGTTCTCAGCATTCAGTGGGTTACCCAGCCATACACACTTGTGCACCTTCAGTGTCAAAAGAATGGGTGCACAGACCAGCCACCCAGAGGCTCGCTGCATTGTCATTCATATCATTAATGTAAAACACTTAAATCTCAACAATGGGACACTTACTGATTAAATATTATTGTATGTAATATGTGATGGATACTCTGCAACAAATTAAATTTGATGTAATATTCTATTAATTGCCATGGGAAGATATTGATATGAATTGAGTTAATACACAAGATTAGAAAGAGAAGGAATAAGGCGGCCTACGTGTTACTACTTGCTCAAGTTGTTACGGGTGAATTTCTGTATGTAAATGTAGTGATTCTGCTCCCCCTGAGTTCCAGGGAGCACCTGGAAGGAAACCAAAGATGAGAAATAGATGTACAGTAACCTAAACAATTTAAAAAGCATTAATTTTTAAAGTCATAAAATCAAGAACGTTAGATATGAAGTCCAAGCTCACTTTATATGTCTTGCAACACTTGAAATGGAGTGATTTGCTCTGTGTCATGCATCTAGTCACGACAGATGTGGAATTTGAAGCTTCTAATGTCATTTTTTTAAAAAAAATTCTTACTATTTTCTTATCACTGTAAAACTGACAAATGCATCCAGTTGGCACATCTTAAGAAGCATGTGTAGAAATTAATGCACAGACGGAACTTGGGAATATTCGCTTTAATGGAAACCAAATAACATCTTAAGAACAGGAAGTTTTGGAAATAATTTATATTTAATTTGTTACTGTTGTTCTTTCTTCAGTGGATAACTACACAGACCACTTACCTTTGTCTAAGCCTCAGTTCTGCTGGCTGCAAAACAGAGAGCTTCTCTCTGTTCCACAGGGCGATTTGGAGCTTCCACAAGGAAAACTTAGGCTGAGACCTGC
Source organism: Hydrochoerus hydrochaeris (assembly GCA_004027455.1). Lineage (NCBI taxonomy): Eukaryota > Metazoa > Chordata > Mammalia > Rodentia > Hydrochaeridae > Hydrochoerus > Hydrochoerus hydrochaeris. The sequence continues at coordinate 330,287 of PVLA01001006.1, read as the reverse complement.
ACTCCTCCTGTGGCTCTTCGCTCAGTGTCACCTCTTTCCTCACTCTCCTTATACTGCTCGTGGAGATGCCAGTTCAGCCGTCCCATAAATCTATCTTATTCTCTGAACTGTGCCTCTCCTGTCCCAAAATTCGTATGTTGAGGTTCTGAATCCCAGCACCTCAATACAAATCTCTATCGATTAAACTACTCGCAATGTGATCCTTTCTACTAGGCGCTCAGGAAAAGTCACACACATAAAATTATTGGCCTGAATGTTACTTGCAATGAATGGCACCTCTTAGGAACTAATCCTGTATCAGGGACTATAAGGTCCTTCTTTTCCAAATTCAAGGAAAGGACATCAAAAATTCCTTCTATCCAACTCTTAGTCAACGTGTGTTTTCCAGAATAAAAAAAAAGTAAGAAGCTTTCTGATACAAGGGATTTTAATTCTAATGTCACACAAGCACAATGTAAAGTTAAGGAAAGGACATCATTTTTAATTTAAAAAAATGATGTTAGAAGCCTCAAATTCCAGTGTCTCAGTAAGCTTAGGTCACTCAAACAGATTGTGTGATCAGGGAATAGATGATATATAGATGGATAGATCTCAACGTCAATATCTATGTCTATGTCAGATCTGTATAATTTATACCTAGATGACAGATAAACAGATCTCCATTTCAAGATCTATGTCAGATCTATATAATCTAGATGATAGTTAGATGGATGCCTAGATAGATAGATAGATGTCTCAATGTCATCTATGACTACGTCAGATCTATACAATCTGTACTTAGATGATAGGTAGATTTCGTTGTCAATATCTATGTCAGTATCAGATCAATACATGATAGATACATAAATAGATAGATAGATCTCAATGTCAATATCTATGTCTGTGTTAGATCAATGTAATCTTTACCTATCTCTGCTTTTTAAGAAATGTACTACTACAAGATTTGTCAGCATTTTTATCAAAAAACTTGCTAAAAACACTTTTGATAAAATAAGCACATCATGCTCCTTCATAAATTTCTGTTTATAACAATTTGCCAAAAATGATTGTGTTGTTAAATTCCACTTTCTGTTGTACTTTCTAAAGCTTTATCAGAGTATTTCCTCTAGGAATGTGCCAGAAAGGCCATTTCTAAAGCAAAGATGATAAAGATTTTTAATATTTTAACACAGTCCCAAATCGCTTTGCCAGCAAAACCACCTGCTTATTCCTTCTTTGTGGGTTTAATCCAAGATAATCATGGGAGCAAGTGAAGGACCAGGCACTGGGAGGGTCTGTGACCACATTGTGCAATGGGTGTCACTTTACAAAAAGCCCAAAGCCACGCAGAGTGGTTGGGTAACATGTGTGGAAATCTCCATCTCACATTCCTGGAACGCAGCCGTGGAAATGCCACGGATGCTCCAGTACTGAGCAAAAAGCATCTCTCGCTCCACTCGGCTCCCAGGGATGCCTCTCCCGACCCCACACTCCAGTGTTTAGCTCAGAAATGGTTTTCAATAAACTGTTGTCACTTGAAAATAAACAGTCTGGACAATGTATGCTCCACTCGAGATACTGAGAAAATAAACAGCCGGGAGAGTTCTCCCCACTGGCCTTTGTAACCCTTTCTGGAATACGGGCTCCAGGTCTTTCCCTTTCTTCCTTGAGCCGCACACTTGATGTAAAACACAGCGCTGGATCTGGCATTTCTGGGAGACCCCATCTGAAGGAGATGCGAAAATGAACAGCACGGGGGTCCTGCTGCGAAGCAAGCAGTTCGTCCTCCTGCTGCTATTTCTACTGCAGATTCAGAGCCTGGGGCTGGATATTGACAGTCGCCAGACCGTGGAAGTCTGTGCCACACACGCCATTTCACCTGGACCCAAAGGTGAGGGAAGAAAACCGCGTTTCTGTGAAAGTCTCATCTCTTCCCGCATCTCCCAGGCCCAGCCTGACCTGCCTGTGTTTCTGTTCTGTCCTCTTCTCTCCCTGGCTTCCTCTCCCTTTCCTTTGATTTGGGAAAGTCAGTAGTCTATTTCCTGCTTCAGTCTTTCCCTGGAAGTTAGGGAAGACAAGGATGCGGGGAAGTGGAACTGTGGGAGCTGGCATCTGGTTAAAGTCACCTGGGGTGGGGGAAATCCCATCTTCCAAGAGGGCCCAGAAGAAGATTCGCACCCACAGTGTCAGTCCACAGGAGCCTGCCCTTCAGACCACCTGCTTCTGCGCTGAGTTATTTTTCTTCTGTCCTTCCTCACACAGATTCTGGTAAAGCTACTTAGGCCAAGGGTCAGAAAAGTAAAAATTAAATCTCAAGTGAACTCTACATAATTAATGGGCTCCTAGGTGCCACTAGAAGCTGGGAATTTCTATTGTTAAGGGTTGGAGGTACGATATAAATGAACATTTTTGTGTTTGAAAGTAGAGTCTTTGAGGCCAAGTGCCTTTAGCTAAAGAATGATAGAATATTGCAATGTTTTTCAAGTGGAGTCAAGGTCCAAGGTCCAAATCTGCCTCAAACAACTGGTTGATAAAAAAAAACAAAAAACCTGTTTTTATGGTTTCAGCTCTTACCCTTTTGCTCTGAAAGTGGTCACTGCACTGCAGACTAAAGCACTGTTATTAGTAATTCATGCTGTTTCTCCAGGCTGTGGGGTTGAAGAATTGCAGCTGCTTAAAATCTTAAGTAGGAAAAAAACATCCTTCCAAGTAAAATAAAAAATACATGGGCCAGTGCTTGTCAGTTATTTAAATGTGTATTGCTTAAAGTGCATGTTCCTTAATCAGTGAATTAATTCCTCCTAAGATTGCAACCCAAGTTTTAACCTTTGATATTATAAAATAATTGCGGGGAGGAATGAGGAGACCTTGGCGTTTCCAAATCATTTCTGGGGTGAACCAATGAATAATGTGAGGGCAAATGTTCAGAAAAGAAAGTTTCTGTTAGAAAAAGTATTTACTTAAAACTGGAATTCCCACGGAGTGTAGGAAGCTGTGTGTGTTATGCTGTGGTGTGGTGGATAATGCCAAAAATGAACGCCTGCCTTGTTGTGCAAATGGGATCATTGTAAGAAACCGCAACTTTCAAACTGAAAGTGTTTGAAATACTAAAGTGTTGTTAAAATAATATCTACAATATAATGCTTTCCAGCCCAACACTTCAGTTCATGAGCTGAGCACTTATCATGTGTCAGGCAATATTTTGGACGCACCAGGTAATTAGATAATATTTGTGCAGTGAGTGATGGAGAGGTAAGGAATTCATCAAGAAGAATATCGATCAGAGCAGATTTTCTGAGAAGGTCATTATTTAGTTGGATCTTAGATGTGATTCTTCCAGGCAGATGGAGAAAGAGAACATTGCAGGGAAGAGGCAGAGTGCAGAGCAAGAAGAGAAAACGTTTAGTATGTGCTTAGACAGAGGAGCCTACTGCTTGTTTTTGAGAAGTCACTAAGTATAAGTACAAATCCTAAACACTTCCAAGAAAAAGACGAGGAATATACTTTAAAAACTATGAAGCCACCTTATTTTATCTCATGATTTCAATCTATGTTCAGTATTCACTGTACATCAGCATATGCCCACCCGGAGCCTTTTCCATTTTTGTTTTATGATACTAGGGATTGACTAAGCTATCCAGGGTGGGCTGGAACTCACAACCCTCCTACCTCAGACTCCCAGAGTGCTGTGTCTCCCTACCCGGCTCTACCACCAATCTTCCCAGCTTCATTTCCTCCTGTTCCACAGAAACCTTTCTCCCCATTACGATTTCAAACCATAGAAACTTCCCTCACTGTCTTCCAGAGTTCATGCAGCTTTCCGAGCTGATTACAAGCTGGAGCTTGGCAGAAGGAAGATCTAGGGGCATCGAAGACGAGGGAGGTCGCTCCAGAACGCTGGGTTCCCCAATTAAGTCTGATAAAGGCTTAGGTGTGATTTCCTATTTATGCTTGGAACTTGGGTTTTGGATCAAAAGTGTCCAAAATTCCCTTCTTAACGAAGAGAATCCATGATTCCAGAGGTCCTGCCCATCACACCAGATGACAAGCTTTTAAAACTAAGGTGAGGGACCAGTCTGAGGATGGGTGGCTGCTTAATCGACATTGGGATTAGATGGGAAACTCCTGGGCTCAGCACCCCGCTGACTTGCTTCTGTCTCTGGTGCCCTTGTGTGCGCAGCGGGCACCACTGGGGGTGTTGCTGCTGCCTTTCCTCCGCGCTGGGCACCGCATTAGGTGTCACAGACCCAGCAAACCCTCCCTCCAATAAGCTACTATGTGCAGGACCCCATTCCTTCCTGGGTCCTGTAACAGCTCCTTTCTCGCCCTGAACTGGGTCGATGTGGATATTTAGCTCTACAAAATAAAAAAAAATAAAAAAATGTTGATGACTAAGAAAACATTTTAGAGCACTGGGTTACAGCCTTTGCTCAATGCGTTTTTCCCCTTCAGTCAAAGTCTTTAACCCCCCCCCAACTTCCCTCACCCCATAATCATCTCATTACTGTGTACCTTAGTCCTGCGACCTGAGCTCAGAAACTTCGAGACAGTCTGGGGAATAATAAAAAGAACGCACTCCACATTCACTGAGGAGAGTGGAAACGAAGTAACTTATTTTGAGGTGCAGGTGAAAAACAACAATACTGTCCCGTTATGGAATCTCTGGTCCGAAATGAAGCACGGCTTGACAGCGCTGTGCCCCGCTCGACCTGGAGCGACGAAAGGCCTGCGATTCCGCCTGTTTGTTCTCACAGCTGTGATTCGGCTTCGTCACTTTCAGAGCGGACCTCCAGCAGAGACCTGTGCTAGAAATAATATAAAACGATCAATACACATTTAGGTTGAAAAGATGTCATCCATCGATATTTAACAAATTCTGCTTCCCTTTCCTTCTTTTCCCTACTGAGCAACTATTTGGGGGACACCGTTCCAATTGTCAAAGTTAGGTTGTTTAAAGAAGCACTGTTTTTCTTTCTGTGCCTCAATGTATCACCTCAGGCTGCTTAGCTAGGGAAAAAAAATGTTCTTCTTCTTATTTATTTATTTATTTTTCCCAGTTTGATGGTTTCTTTTAGCAATTCGTGTGAAATTCTGACCTCTAGTGGTTGAACTCAAAAAGAACAATGCCAAGAAACCAGAAATTTATGGGTGTTCAAGATCGTAAGAAATATGAGGAAAATACTTTTTAAAACCTCATAAAATTTAAAACGCACTGTCTTGCTTCATATCCATTTGCCTTGTGTGGCAGGAATTCCTTAAGCATCAGAACGCAAGCTCTGGGAGATCCCATTTAGGTGACCAGACCTGGGTAGGACAATCAGTGCCTAAGAACACGGAACTCACGCAGCCTTCCAGCCGGACAGTTGCGTTGGACACTAACCAAGCCGAAAGGGACAGTGCATTTCCTCTTTGATCATGAATCAGTGCTTCATTAAATTTGCGCGTGTGTGTGTGTGTGTGTGTGTGTCCCATAGGGACTTTTCCACCTGGCTTCTCCCAACTTCTTCTGCATCTCTGCAAACTGCTTTTGGTAGCTTGAAGTTATCTCGGGACAATGGCTTTGCCTCTCTTTCCTGCCTCGGGGTGTCGCTCTTCCCATCCCCTCTGCCTGGCCCCTTTTTATTTACCCTGGATCTCCCCAAAGATCCTTCCTTCTCCTCCTGGAAGTCTTAGCTCCAAGACATTTGCAACAGCATAGCTCTAAGTCCAGGGACAGCTCACAGACACATTGCCTAGTGAAATTTTCTTGTGGGCCTGGGAAGAAAACTTCATGAAAGCAGGGACGACCCTGCCCTTTTTGCTAAGTCTGCTGTGTCCTTCCTCGAAGGCTTCCTGACTCTGGTTTCCTGTGCTTAGTGGGTGCTCAGTAATTATTTTTAATTAAATAAACGAATTCAAACATTCTGATATCTACTTCAGCAGCAGTTGAGCTGATAACATGACTTCAAACTATCCTTGGTGTCCTACAGCTCCTAAAAAGTGCTGCGGCGCATCCCATAGAATGAGCTGCTCACCACTTTGAGAACCGGTGACTGCGGCCCCGCCCTTTCGTCCCGGAGCTGCAGGGGCGGGGTAGGACCACTATATTCAGCCTATGTACACGAATCAGGCTGACAGCCCTCTGACCAGCCAGAGGGGTGCATAAGCAGGGGGGCCTGGCCTACAGCTATGCCTTAGAGCTTCCACTGAGGACTGTGGGAATCCATGCTGGAAGTGGCCAGGGGACATGTGAGAGTTTGAGAAAATGAAAGGTGTGCACAGATCTTTCCTCTTTGCCAAGAGAGGCTGTGTCACAAGAGACACTCCCAAGAGCTCTCCGCTTTTTGGGGGGATAATTTCTTACCAAATCAGTTAACCATGAGATGAGGGACTTCCAGTTGGTATCTAGTCTTTTCCTGCCAAAACTGTATATCCCAGCAATGGACACAACTTGCATTATTTCCCCCAAAACTTCCCAGCCTGCAACACAAAGGCCTTGTGACTTCCCCGATTGGAAGGCCGGATATACTCAGGAATATCTGGATCTCTTCTGTTCAGATTGGAAGTCTTATAAGCTGCAAGGTAACTCACAGAGGTAACTTGGTACCACCTCAGTTATGTTTAGCTTTGTGAAAAGTGAGGACCGGGGAGGTGAAAGAACTTGTTCTAGGTCGCACAGCTACCAATGGGAGGCAGAGTTACAGTGAGAACTTGGACTCCAGTTTCCTGGAATTATTCCATCTCGCCATGACACATAATTGTGTTCTAACCTCTCATCATTCTCACTAAGCATGGGTTGTCCTTCAGTCTCCTGAGTTAACATTAGAAAGAGTTCTGTTAAGTCGTGTGTGAACCTGGCACAGGAAGACTTTGACCCCATCTGCAGGTTTTAAGTGGAGCTGTCCGCTCCTTTCCGGTGACTTTATCAGAGAGCTCCAGCAGGCAGGCATTTTTCTAAAACCTTTGCTTAACTGCATTAATTCATTAGACTGTTTCATTATGCACTTTACTATGCATTTCATACATAAGGACAGACTAACATTTTAGCTCTCTTAGCTTCTTTAACTTTGATATTCTAGTGTGTAGATATTTGGGATTGTGGTTTATTTGTTTTTCCTGTCCTGCATTTGGGTAGATGCAAGGAATTATTTCAAAGTCAAATCAGGAAGGGAAGAATAAAACTCCAGTGTATCAAAGTGTGATAGAAGTGAGCCAGGAGGCAGTGAATGGAAATGATAGAAAGAGTTGCGTGTTTCATTTTAGTAAGGTGTATTTTTACCTGTGCTACTTACGTCCTCAACTCTCTTACATAGCTATTTGGCTAGGTTCCAATTGCTAATCAGAACCATAGTAGTAGACACTGGCATGTTGGCAAAGATCATGGGCATTGGAGATAGACATATGTGGTTTTGAATTTGAGCACTGCCATTGACTTAAGTCATATCACCATAAGCCTTGAGGTTCTCACATTTAAAATAGCATATTAGTCACTTTTCTATTACTGGGACAAAATACCTGACACCCACAGTTTAAAGGAGTTCAGAGTTGGCTCAGGGCTTTAAAGGGTTCAGTCCATGGGTGACTGACCCTGAGGCAGAAAGGTCACTGCAGGAGGGCTGGTGGAAAGCTATTCCCGTCACTGCAGCCAGAAGCGCAGAGTGTAGGAGCCAGAGGAAAAGATGCCCTGCAAGGTGTGGCCCTGTGACCCACTCCTCTGACCATGCCCCAGCTCTAACAGCCCTTTGTCTCCCAAGTCAGGATGGATTAATCCATCAGTGAGTACAGCTCCTCATGTTCCAATCACCTTGAGATTTTGGGGACACATTTCAAATTTAAACCATAATGAATGGAGGTAAGAATATTTCAGTTGCAAATGCTTATTTAGGTGCCTTGCTTTTTGTTTGTTTATTTTTTGAGACAGAGTCTTGCTATGTAACCCAGGCTGGCCTTAAACTCATGGTGATCCTCCTGGTTCAGCCTCCTGAATGCTAGAATTACAGATGTGCACTGCCACACCTGACATCAAATGCTTATTTTGAAAATTAAAGCACGTTTGGTTTTATAGCTGGGTTATTATTTTTTCTTCCTTTAGCTTCCACCACTTCCTCTTCTCTCTCTACTCCCCTAAAGACAGGATCACAGATCGTAAAGGTGACTTCCCTAATAGAAACCCACCGGGAAAAGGCCGCCACCTTGAGCTCCTTCCTGCAGTTTCCTGTCTTTTGTTCCATTTCAAAGTCAACTATTATTCTTCACAAATTAATAAATTTGAGGCCATGCTTTATAGTCACCACTATTGTTTCCTTTTGTAGTTCTCCAAGTTCCAGGAACAATAACAGTACATGCACTTCTGGGACCACATTAGGGGTTAAGTGAGCTTTTAGATATGTTAAACCAAAATCTCAGTTTTCCTATCAGTGACATGGACAGGACAGCTATGTGTGTTGTGGTGAGGCGTGGGCTAGGCCAGCTAAGGCCTTTAATACACAGAGGCAAGATCTGAGAAACTGTGACTGCACTGTAAGTCACCAAAACCCAAGGGAGAGTGAAACTGTTCCCTGTGTTTTCATTTTGTTATATTATTTCTTAAAGAAACATTTCCCTTTAGCTAGTATTTCTGCCCTACCCAGGGTGTTTTGTTGACTTTGGGCCACATAGAAATCAGGCACAACTCACCTGTCACTTTCTCGTCTTATGTATGAACTTGTGTTTGTAGAAGCTTAGTGACTGTGACAGTGGCTTTATTAGCCTCCCTTTCTCTCAGGGCATCCCAATTCATATCCATTCTGCCTGGGTTTTGTCACATCATCTATAGGGTCTTTGATATGTGACCATTTTACAAAATTCTCAAAATTCTAATTTAGAGCATCCTCTGCTCTTTTAGGGAAGCATTGTAAATATACTCAGCACAGATCTGACATGCAGAAATCAAGTGAAGTAACATCTAAATAATTTAATGCTTTTCATATTATGTATTGTGATTGGGCTTGATTTGCACTCTGGAGGTATCACTGCAGGTCTCTTGTGACCACTTGACAGTGCTCCCGTCTGTTAAACAAACTGCAGGCACGTAAGTCTTCAGAATTTACAAATTATTTTTTAGCTCTCCTGACATACACAGAGATCATTGCTCCTCTTTTAAGGAGAAAGAGACTAAAGCACATTGCTCTTGCATGTAATTTGTCTGCACAGCTAGGAGCAAGTATTCCTATACAAATACTTTGCCCATTCCAACTCCCTAGCTACAGGGAAAAAACCCAACAAGCTCAGCAGAGGAGAGGGGTTGCTGAGAACTGTTGAATGAGAGATCATCCAGGGAAAATTAGTCATATTTTAGTAAGAAAATCTACATGCACAGAAAATGCTCATTTTTTTGAAGAGATGATTCTTATTGTTCCCTGCATTTAAAAATTTCTCAATTCTGAGCATCAGTGATTCCCCAGTACCTATCATATGATGAGATATCCTACAGTTGAGCATAGTTGGAAATAGTTTTGATAGTGTTGTTTTCTCTGACCTGAGATGAACCAGTGTTCAGAATAAAAATGCCATTCAGAGCCAAAAGCTGCAACAAAGTCATCGTTCCCTCATCAGACCACATGCTGGGTGACCAAATGACAGCAGAACCAAAAAGAGAAGGCCCATATGTCCAGCGGGTAACTCGAGAGGTGGAGGGAGGTGGGCAGTGTGGCAGTGTGCTCCGGCCAAGAGTGAATCCTCCCAGAACCGGGGAGGCCTTGAGGTGTGCGGGGCAGATATCTGGACCCATGTGTCGGGGTTCCCTTGGGCAAAGCTAATCTCTGGAGGAATGAAGCTGGCCAGCGCACCAGTGGCCGTGGACAGAGCCAACACCAGGCCACAGACATGGAGTGGATGCACAGAAATGAAACTCGCACGGGGGTGCAGAGGCAGGACCATGACCTGCTTTCCTGGACTGGACCATGCCTGAGATGACATTTTATTTTTCAAAGTAATAGGAGCTCAGACTCTGGTTAACTTGTCTAGAGTGGGTTTTTTTGTGTCCCCATGTTAGTATTATTTTAATGTGGCCTGGCTGTGCTAACATTACATTTTCTGCTGCTCTTTCTGAGTCTCTGATATTTTAATTCTGAACAGATGATTATGTACACAACTAAAGCGCAGCATTCCCTGCGGCCGAGGTGTCTCTGATCGGCTGCGAAGTCTTTAGTAATGGAAACCACTGCTTATCCTCCTACGCCCTTTCTTGTATCACTCTTAGGAACATAGAAATATGTGTGGGAAGTGGAAGATCCCTCTGAGGGACAAGGAGAAGAGTGACATTAAAGTGTCCTGGCTTGTGTGCCCTTGATCTGTCCATCGGATCACCTTGTTAGCTGGCCACGAATCACACCGCGATTTCCCTTAGGGACTTACTTATTTTTCAAGCCTTACTCAGCACCCTCTTGGCACAAACTCTTCATGCAAATTCACACCTTACCCAGGATGGGGCTGAGCCCCTGGAACCCAGTGTTAAGCTTGACAGCCAGTAGAAATCCAATAAATATTTGATCAGGGTGAAAATGATCAAAATATATTATGTGAATGTACAAACTTTCCATAAATGAAATACGTTTATCTGTGTAACCAATACAAAGGTGAAGCAGCATGTTCAATGAATTAGCAAGTGAGCAAACTGTGAAGGTTTGAACCATACTCAAGAACAACATGTTCTACACTTACCACAAAAAGACTTCTATTCGAATAGAAGTCTACTCAAAGTTCAGTAAGAACTCATTGTTTACACAGTACTTCAAGCAACAATTAGAAAGTGGTAACAAGGAGCCAAACAGTGAATTACTAAGGAAATAATTCTATTAACATATTCAGAGAAATTAGAAATGAGCTTGAGGCAGGACTCGGGATAAGGACCATCACCCACTTCACACTGCTGATGATTTTTCAAATTGCAGAGTGCTTCATCCTTCCTGTAACATGGGACTTGCAGAAAATTCTGCAAAAAGAACAGCTGTTGGTCTGTCTCTTCACTGTCATTCTTCAGTTTCTGGACCCACTTCTCCCGTGTAACCACCAGTAATACCTTGGTGTGAATACTTTTTTCTATGCGTATTCTATTTATTTTTTCTTGTTCTAAATGGTATTGTACTAAGCATATTATTCCACAAGAAGAATTTTATACACCATGTAATTGTGGAGCTCGTTAGGTTTTTTTGTTTGTTTGTTTGTTTGTTTGTTTGAGACAAGGTCTCGCTATGCAGGCTGCCGTTGAGCATACTTTGTCCCTAGGCTGGTCTTGAACTTGCAACAATCCTTCTGCCTCAGCTTCCCAAGAGCTGGGATTCCTGGCATGCACCACTGTGCCCAGCTGTGGAGCTCATTTGTTAGCTAGACAGTCTTCTCTAACTCATGATGCGTACTATCTGCATAAATATGTGTTGTACTTTTGCTACAGTTTTAACCATTGCAATGTAACAATTATCTTTGATTTTAATTTTGTGATGACAAATTTTCAGATTATTAAGTTTTCATTTTTCCCACTACATTCTTGCACATACACTGATTTTTACTGTTATTTCTATAAAATAAGTTTCTTAAATTCAAATTTGTTTACTTTCCATTTTAATCATTATGGGCATAAGATTTTTCCAGGAATGTTGCAGCTCACACAGTCAAGGATGATGTGTGAGAACATTCAAAGTCTATGTCTTCAAATCTGATGGTGAGATATGATACAAAAACTTTCTTTTATGTGTTTCTCTGACTAATGTTCAATCTTGGCATTTTCACCTATTTTTTTATTAAACATTTGAACAATATTTATGTTTCACTCATTGCCTTCTTTGCAAAGCAATTTGCAAAAGTCCTTTGCATTTTAAGGCTATCATTCTTTTTTCATTGAAATGTTTATTTTTTTGTCTATCACTTATTTGTTCACAAGCTTGGTATATTTTACATGGTCTCTTTTACCATAGGAAGACTGTGAACTTCTCTTATGGCCATCTAAGGCTGTTTGTCTGAATGGACAGATGTCAAATGAAGAGGAAGAGGATGTGCCATTCAGCACAGGCAAGAACTAGGAGATGTGGGGATGAATGAAGAATAAACTGGTTGGACAGGAACACGAAGTCATGCAGGCATCACCAAAAAAAGTTCCCTTGATGCCAGCCTGAAAGTACACACACCAGGCTAATTAGTTTGGATTAGATAAACACAGAAGAACTGTGAAACATTTTGAATGGGGCAGTGGGATGATTAAAATGTGATTTTTGCAAAGATTAATTTGCAAGATGGTTTGGAGACATGAAGTGTGATCCAAGGAAATCAGTATTAAAACAACAGTTTACTGAACAGAAAATATTCTAGGCACTTTGGGTGCACCAGCTAATTCAACAGCATGGAAACCGTGGAGGAGTCAGCTGTGAAGAAGACAGATTAGGATGGAGGATGGAGAAAGTTAGCATGTTGGCAGGAAGAGTAGGAGGAAAAAGAAAGGACAGACACGGCAACTGTTAAGAACCAAGATGGCCATGAGGAAGCGAGAGTGATCAAAATAGGCTGAGGAACTGGGTGTGGCAAAGTGTAGCAAAGAAAGAAATATTGGGAGACTTATCGTTTATAACTAAACGTCCTCCAAAGCCTCCTCATGCACTCATTGGAGGGGCTTTGGGGAGCTGATTGGATCATGGGGACTAATCCACAGACGAGATTACAGCTGAACGTGGTATTGGGGAGTAAAGTATGGTCAGGTGACTGGGGCGTGGCCTAGAAGAATCTGTCTCCCTCCTCCTCCCTTGATCCCTCTTTGCTTTCTGTCTGCCATGCAAATTGTTTCTCCTCTGTCATGCCATCTTGCCTGGGAGCCAGCCATCTATGGTCTGGAACCTCTACAAACTGTGAGCCCAAATAAACTTCTCCTCCTTTAATTTGTTAGTGTCAGGGTTCTAGAAATAAGAAAGTAATTTAGGCAAAGACAAAGGTAAATTAGAAAAGGAAACAAAAATACAGGGTACAGGGTAGTGGTAGAAGCAGTGATTTGTGCCCTGCCGTACTAGATGGTACCACAGAAATGGACATAGGGCATCCGTGGAGATCTCCCAGCAGACTGAGAGAAGTCAACCCATTAATCAGCCACTATTGAAAATGACATCTCCATCAATTACAAACTCATTTGACTGTGCTGTCACTAAGCTCCTATTTATCCGTCTTGTCATCAGGGTCTTTACTCTTTTTCTTTTGAGAACATTTATTAAGTAAGCACCTACTGTATCTCAGACTCTGAAAGAGTGTTGGAATACAAAGAAGACCATATGTCACCCAGACCTGTGACACAGTGGGGCACAGTGTGGTGCAGCTTGTTGGGAAGCGTGAGAGGAGTGGCTTTCTGAGAGTGAGATTAATTCTGGGGCTCGAGAGACAGAGGGAGGCAGAAACACCTGTACCTAGAAGCCCCCTGGTAGAGGAGAAAATCTGTGAGCTGGACTTGTAAGGTACACGGAGTTTAATGGAAGGAAATAATCTATACGAACTTTTACTGGTGAGGACATTTTAGCACCATATGTGACAAATCTGTGTGTTAGCAGATGCCTTGACAGGTAGGTTTATTCTGGTAGAACCCAGTCAGAGATTCCATTCATTTTTTCCTGACAAATGAAAGAGGGGACTTGGGGACGTGGGCTGGGGTGAGTAGGCATTTATTTCTTCCTTTGTGCTCCTGTAACTGGGGCTTTACTTTGGTGCCCATGTACTGAGGCTCAACCTCCCCATAAGAAAGGCCCTGATTTTCTTATACCCTGTCCAATAGCTGAAGCCGTAAGGAAACTGGTACTTGCAAGTGAAAGTATCCAACACAAACCAAACTGACACAGGTCAATGTCACCAACACAGAGAAGAGAAAAAGGCAATCAGCAACTTGTGGCACGGGGAGGTCTGGGTGGCACCGGCTGCAGGTGCTTCAGAGGTGTGTTCCGGGCTCTGGCTGTCCTGCTTGGTTCTGCTTTCTTCGGGAATGACCATGGTCAAGCAGGTTGTTTCCCCGCGGTGTTGGGATAGGGTCTCTTCCACCCCACTCTATCGCTGCAATCCCCACCTAGTTCCTCAAATATTCTCAGATTGAAGCTTTCAGATTCCTGCTGTGCCCCATGTCAGCTTTGAGAACCAATTTCCATGTGTAAAATCCAAACCATACGGGTCGAGGACAAGTAAGTGTGATTTCCTACAGAAAACTGTGACGCTGTTATCAGAAGCCCAGGGAGTGGACACCAAGAAGAGGAAGGTAAACGCTACCCACTGCGCACCCCGTATTTACGGAGGGCGAGAGCCCAGTCAGGGCGCGGGGCTGCTCTGTGAATGGCATCATCCGACTCTCATTTCCTCTGGGAAGAAAGGGTCGTTATCCCCATTTTCTGGGCTGGAAAAACTGAAGGAGAGAGGCTAATTATGGTGGAGGAGATTTCATGTTAAGTTTAAATAACGTATTAAATAAAGTGATGAGCTATTTATTAAAATTCAATTATCTATTAAACTTAATTATTTATTAAAGTATAGTTATAAATTATTTAGTATACAATTAAAGAGCTGTTAGCAAATCAGAATTTGAGCCTAAATCCACATGGATATGTGTGTACATAAAATATATATATTATTATTTTCCCTTCTGTTCCGTGTATTGCAAGAGGCTTCCAGAAGGAAGGTGAAGAGTGTCCTGCCTCCTACTAGATATATGGTTTCTGATAGCCAAGCCTTTGGACAAATCACATTTTTTTAAAGAATTACTGTCTTTCTTATGAGCTTCTCCTTGGGACAGCTTTCCCACTTAAAGGCAATTTCCTGCAGACTATGCTTCAATTGATTGTTTTGTAACCACATCCTTACTGAGGCCCAGAATAAACCATGTCTTTGGAACACTTTGACTGCGTTAGGAAAGGTGTTAACTTTTCCACATGAAGGATCTTCTTTCATGTACATCCATCGTGACCGTCTGATGTCATGGTAGCGGGAAATCTCCTGGCGGACCCCTGCCCCTCTGTTCCATAAATATTTTTCCTGGTCCTGAGAAGCATACCATTGCTTATTATTCTGAAGCAGGCCGGCCAGGGGCTGGGCTTCCCTTCCCACAAACAGGCTGCCACACAGCGGGGAAGACAGCAAGACAGGTTGTCCTTCATCTACTAATCATGCAGCATTCTTTTTATGCTTTTGTTAAAAGAAATATGAAGGGAACTTCCCTCCAGGGTCTTAGATGGAGATGGAACTGTGATGAAATGTCACCACAATTCCATAATTT
Source organism: Hydrochoerus hydrochaeris (assembly GCA_004027455.1). NCBI lineage: Eukaryota > Metazoa > Chordata > Mammalia > Rodentia > Hydrochaeridae > Hydrochoerus > Hydrochoerus hydrochaeris. The sequence goes on along the minus strand of PVLA01001006.1, from coordinate 315,067 downwards.
TTCTGCAGAGTATGACCACCACCACCTCTGGAAGTCAGTATGCTGTGCTGACAGAGTTCTCTTTTTAAGTGACATGGCACCTTCTCCTGCAGGCTCCCGTGAGCCAAGTGATTGGTGTCAGGCCCGGGGTAAAGGACCATTTAGACTATTGAAGAATGCCACCTTCAGGTGACCAGCAGTATGATACACTGAACAGCAGGCATGTCTGAGCAGCACACTTGGCAGGAGATAAGGTAATCATTTGATCGGTTTCTTTTCTATCCATAGTTTCCACGCCAAAGTGATTATAATTAAAGAAGCATGTGTCCAGGTGAAGAAGGTTCCCTCACCATGGGAGGCTCTAGAATGGCAGATACCTAGTTATTTCCAATTAGAATCAAACAGAGATTCAGGAAGATGAAATATCACACAAGATCAAAAAGTTGGGATATTAGCTTTTTGTCACTGTAATAAAAATACCCCAAATAATTGCAAATAAAAATGTTATTTTGGCTCCTGGTTTTGGAATTCCCAGTCCCTACCTGAGAAGATCTATTGCTTTTGCATCTCTAGGAGAAGGGTGGCCAGGAGGAGGCAAGGGTGAGGAGCCCAAGGTGGAGCGGGAAGCGTGAAGAGGAAGAGAGCAGGGTTCTGCCATCCCCTGCAAGGCAAAGCCCCCAGGGGCCTTTGCACCGGGGAGGGATTCCTAAAGGTTCCTCCACTTCTCAATGGTGCCTTCGTGGGGCCCACACTCAGTGCTTGAGCCTCGGAGGGCCATTTGACCTCCGACCTGTAGCAGCTGGAAAGCAACATGACGAGGGCTTAAAATTAGGGTTTGGAAGCTTAGAGACCCCGGACTTCATCAGTGTGTTACCCACCTTCCCAGGATCTACTGCCTCCTGGGAATCTGGAAATTGGGACCTTTGTCTTTCTTCCTCCAACTTCTCTGTTTAAGGAGGTTTTTGGTTGATTTATTAGCAGTTCTTTCAGAAGCAAAAATAGAATTACCTGCCATGATTTGTTTTCAAAGAACTTAGACTCACTCCTGTGAGTTTCTGCTTCTCATTTCTCCTTCTCACCAGATTGGATTTAGCACAGCGGAATGAGCGCAGCAGTCTATTGCAAATATAGACTATCTCAGGGAGAATGGTAAGCTAAGGGGCGGGGGAGAGGCAAACGGCTGCAATTTCAAAGAGGCCCGAGTATTCAGCCAAGGGACTGGAGAAGGGGAAGTATGGGTCCAAGCATGGCCCCTTTAGTACATCTGATGCATAGGGAAGGTCTGTAGAATAACCAGAATGACTGGGAATTTCCAAAAATAAGGGTGCAATCAGCATATTTGGAAAAAAGATGTAAGTAGGAGCAGGACGGAAGTGTTTTAGTCTGGACTTTCTACCCCATCAGTAAGGGACACCGTGCCCCCTCCCCCACTGGACTCTAAGGTCGGTGGAGGGAGAGGTTACCTACAGCTCCTCCACAGTAGCTAGGGTTATGTTAAGCTTGCAGTGAGTTTTCCTTAGCCGGGCCTGGTGCTGTACACTGTAATCCCAGCGCTTGGGAGGCTGAAGTAAGAGGATCATCATGAGTTCGAGGCCAGTGTAGGTTACATAGTGAGTTCATGGTCAGCCTAAACTACAGAGTAAGACCGAGCCTCAACAAACAAACAAACAAACAAGTTAAATGAATTTTCCTTAACCTTTCTAAAATGAAAGCACTAATGTTTAGTAATTACTTCTTTTGAATCAGGGCACTGACCTAGGTTCAGCATTTAATTTCAAAGTAGAATTCAATTTCAAAATAATTTTTTCTGTTACAAAAAAAAAAAAAATCCTACCTAAGAAAATTTGATCAATTTTAAGCTCTGCTGGCATTCTGCTGGAACGGTTATCACAGCAAGCTAATGGCCTGAATGGGCCCAAACAAACCATTTTTATAAAACTGAAATTAGTTTATTTCATTTTACAGCTTTTCATCTAATTTTCAACTGTGACTATTTTTAAATGAAGGAAATGAAGTCTAAACAGCCCTGCTAATCCCAGGAGATAGCGCCACGACGATGAAAGGGGACCCCCATGAGGCGCGTGGGGGTCTCCTTGCTCTTGTACATCCCTTCTGCTCTCATTAAAACAAGTTCCAAGGACGGAAGGAACTAGGACCCATGCCGAAGGCTAGGACACGAGTTGTTTACTGCATCTCTGCCAGCCTCTGGCTCACCTGCCAGGCTGCTTGCAGGCTCACAGATCACAAGACAATAATCCTATTTTAGGGAGCTGTGGATACCTCAGCCACTTACCTGGCCACCTCCAGTTAGAAACTTGCTAGGAAATGAGTGGGGAAGCTTACAGGAAAGGGAAGGAAGAAGGGAAATGATAGTGACAACAATATTCCCACCCAGATGGCTTTACGATCTTACCTGTCAGTGAGCAGGGTGTGATTCTGTAGTTTCCTACCACAAAACAGCCATCCAAGACCCAGGAAAGGGAAGACAGGAAAGTGCTCCAAATCATGCAGCTTGCACAAAGCAAGGGTTTGGAAGAGCAGTGATGCAGCTGGAATCCTGACTTTACTGTTTATAAGCTATGTGATTTTACACAAGCTATAGCCACTTCTCCATGCCTGTTTCTTCGTCTCTAACATGGAGCTCAGGGTCATATTCTTGAGGGGGGCAGATGAGAGAATGCACATCAGGAACAAAAACTACTTTTGACATAGTACTCAACAATACTGGTATTTTATTGGTAAAACATTTTAGGGTTCACACAAGCGTATCCAATTCTAATACCAGGTGCAATAAATATTTAAATCCACCTCAAAATGCTCCCCCTTGCTTCCAACACACTTATCCCATAATTCTTATCACTTTCGAAGCTGTTCTGGAAGTGCTCTGTCATGAGTGTCTTTACGAGATATGGTCAAAAACATGGTGAGTGCAGCTAGTAAGTATCATCCAACAAAAACACAGCCTCATAGAAATATCATGGTGTTTCCTCATCTACCTTATTCACCAACTCTGGCACCCTGCTACTTCTGGCTCTCCCCCAAAGTCAAAATGACCATGGAAGGTCAAAGTTTTGAATCAACATGGGACACTGAGGCTGCCACAATGGCAACCACTAAGATCCTCATGAAAGAGGACTCCAGAACTGCTTCAGAAAGAGGCAAGAAGGGTGGGACCAATGTGGTCTAATCAAAGGGGAGTCACTAAGGGTCATGGATGGTGATGTCTTTTTACTTTAATAAGTTTTTAACATTAGCATTCACCATATTTTTTAATGATACTTCATACATTTATTAAATAACAGAAAGCAATGTGCTACATTCCAAGTGTGCTAGAATGAGTCACTTATGATCCCAGCAATGTCTCAGGTCACAGAAAGATGTCAGGGATGTAGCTATAAATCAAATATGTAGTATTTTAAGAAAAAAAAAATCGAGAAAGTAGGCCAGCCTGGGAGTGGTTGGGAGGGCTTCCTGTGGGAAAATAGCTCTGACTTTAGCCCTGCTGAAGGCCTTCTGGGAAGAGGGGTTAATCTGTCCATTTTCAAAATGAGTGAAACAAACCTCAGAACAGTTAAAGGACTTCCCAAGGCTCCTCAGCTCCTGAGTGTCAAAGCCAGCTCTCAAACATTCAACCTACTTCAAGACATTTAAGACATTCCCTGAGAATTAAATTACTGAGTGAAGCTGGCTTTTCCCCTCTACCTTCTTTCTCATTCACAAAGGGAAAAGCATGAAAAACTTTTTCTTCATCTCTACTTTTCTGTCTGCAAAATTTTAGCAAAGTGCCAAATTCTCTAAATTCTCTACCATCTGCTGAGCGTCACGGAGGCTGAAAGAGACAACTGTCTCCTGGCAAGGACCTGGGTGGAGGGACAGGCAGGAACACACTGTTGTAGAATTCTCATTCAAAGATGGTCTTTGACAATTAAGCAAGAAACTTAACTTTCTCTTTTTTTTTCTGCTTATAAGGTAGGGCAATAGCTTTTACATCCTAGACATGCTATGACAATTTCATGTCATAGGCTTAGTGTAGCACAGGTTATAATCACTCAGGGACAGTCACTGTTAACTTTTTTTTTCTTTAAAGAAAAAAAATGAAACAGAAAGTTGGTAGAAATAATACATAATTTCACACACACAAAAAAAAAACCCCAGTAAGAAATCACTAGTTGATAATTACATATTTTCCTCCTAGAAGTAGTTGTTCAAGTTACAAAAGTAAAGCATACAAAGTGGACATTCAGACAGTGAGACTGCAATCAGTTCTGTTCATCTATCCAACAAAAATTTAGTAATATGCCCATCAATCCTACATACCCAAACATACATGCAGTTATATCCTTTAGAATACTTTCTTTTCCTCTCTTTTTTTACAATAATTATAATCAATTCTTGTAAACTGTTTAGAAGTTCTACACATGTATAAGTCTCTACATGTATACCTAGCCTTTCTGTTTTAGAGGGAAAAACAAAACAAGTCAACAATACAAATTCCTAGAGAAACATGAAATGAAAAGGACATATAAAACCACAGAACTAGTTGATTTACAGTAGTTACTATGATGTCTCTTGTTGTTTTCAATAAAATTGTCTATATAATCAGGCATAGTATAATTAAACATAGCAGTACAAAGCACTATTAATAAAAACCAAACATCAGAGACATTATAGGACTTCAAGGGCAGTTAATAATCAAACCAGAATAGGTATCCTATTGAATCTTGTTATCTTCAGAGTAGTTGCCTCTACTCTCAGACTTGATACTCTCAAGCATACCAGTTCAAACAAAATCAGTCAAGACAAAACAGCAATATAGCCAATCTTCTCTGCCTCATCTCTGCTATGCTATCTTTCTGTCATTGTTGTTTACTTTTCTCCTTCATTCCACTTTCTGCCCCTTTCTTTGAGGCCTTTCTACCATTGTTCCTGGAATTCTGATGATTTTCTTCCCTCTCTCTGGAATGTCCTTCAGTATTCTTTGCAGGGTTGGGGTGGTGGTCACAAATTCCCCAAGTTCCTTTTTGTCATGGAAATATTTTATCTCTCCATTAACTTTGAGAGACAGTTTTGCAGGGTACATCAATCTGGGTTGGAGGTTATTTTCTTTCAGTGCTTGGAATATTTCACTCCAAGTTCTTCTTGATTTGATAGTTTGCATCGAGAAGTCTGCTGTGATTTTGATGAGTTTTTCTTTCTAGGTAATCTGTTTTTTTCTCTAACTGCTTATAATATTCTATTCTTATGATGGATTTCTGGGATCCTGATTATTATATGTCTGGGTGTAGATCTGTTTTGGTTGTAGCTGGCTGGAGTTCTGTATGCCTCATATATTTGAACATCACTTCCAATTCCTATGCTTGGAAAGTTTTCCTTAATTATTTCTGAGAATAGCTTTTTTATTTCATTTGTAGTTGTCCCTGCTTCTTTTTTCACATTTTTTATTTTTAAGTTATAAATCCTCTTGTCGTCTTCTAGCCTTTGTATAGTTACTTCCTGGTTCCTTGTTATTTTTAAGAGATCCTTCCTTTTGCGATCATACATTGCAAATCTATCTTCAAGTTTTGAAAGTCTGTCTTTAGTTTCTGTTAAGAAGTTTTGCCAGCTTTCAATGGAGTTTTTAATTTCCTGATATTCTCTTTGGATCTGTCTCATGTATTCTAGATTTTGTTTATATTCTTCATCAAAGGCTTCTCTCCTTTCTCTGAGTTCCCCCATTCTTCCATTTGTGTCTTCTTGAGGAGTGCCCAGCATTTCTTTTATTAATCTTCTTATATCTTGCTTCATCTGAGTTAGAATTTCAGATTTAAATTCATCAATGAGGTCATAGAAGTATTTCTTTATTTCTGATGAGGCCATATCTGATACTGAATGTTTGCTGCCCTCAATCTCCTCTGCATTCACCTCTCTTGGACTTATACTCCCTGGGTCAGCAGTTGGAGGCTTTTTGCTGTTTATTTGTCTTGTCATGTTTCTGGTTTCTTTCAGACAGGTGAATGGTGGAGGTCTCAGGACACTTTTGTATTGCTTACAGTTCTTCTAAAGTGTACTGACTAGGGGACCGCTGCTCTCTCCAGCCAGTTGTTGATCTGTGAAGCACACGCAGGGGTGATGTGGGCCAGCCCCTCGCCTCTAGGCCAGTGAGTGTTTTCAGCACATCAGTGTGTTCTCTGTGGATGTCACAAGTTCGGGACAGCCTTGTCCCTGGCTATTGGGTCCCAACCAGGGGCATGGCCCAGCCCAAGCAGATCCCACCAATCCACTTTTGGCCAGGAGCTGCCTTAAGAAGACTTTGTTTTTCCATCTTTCTCTGAGTAACAGACAGGAGTCCTCTACATCCTCGGGTTACTATGGTGATAAAAGTAGGTGTCTGGTCACAAGACTATGCTCTTTATTTTCAGCACACATTCAGATGCTAACCTTGTCGATCCTAAAACAACAGATACCATCCCCACACTAAGGATGAGGAAACCGCAGTGGAAAGGAAGGGATGGCAATGCCTACCATTGCCAAGCAGGACTGTGCCCCAGGTCTTTTATGTTACCTTGAACTTCTTAGGCTCACTCTCTACCAGGTGTTACTAATGCAATTTGCAGGTGAGCAAAATGAGACTCAGAGAAGCAGGACCACATATGTGGTTCTTCCAGCTAGTGAATGGTGGAGCTTAGACTCAAGTCCAGCCCTATCTTACTCCAAAGTGAATAAGTTCAATAATTGACTTATCAAAGATTTGCTGAGCCCATTAGTGACCAGTAGAGTGTGTTAACTCATAACAAAGGGCACCTTTCATTCAACTATTCCCTTAGCCCTTCTTGATTGTTCAGGGTGCTAAAGCTACACTCACTGATGACCTAGAGAGTCACTACTCACACAGAACTGCTTTACATTCCTAGTATCCTGTTCTTAGATTCCTGGTCTGGAAGGTTCTAGAAGGTTCCTCAGCATTTTAGAGTTGCATGTGAAGAAAACTAAAAGGCAAAATATTCTGGAAGTTCTTTACTTTTCCATGGGTGTTCAGTCCATCTGACCAAGAGACGTAACTGAGTGGCAAGGCAAAATCTGGAGCTGTGTGGTGGATTTCCACCATGTTCTACCTCCCCTGGGTAGGATGACCTTAGGTTTTTACTTAAGTTTCTCCCTTCTCTCTCATTTTCTGTTTTGAAAGGAGATGATGGTGAAAGAGGAGATCCAGGAGAAGAGGGGAATGATGGCAAAGTGGGGCGCAGGGGGCCGAAAGGTAGGTAAATCGATAGGAAACTGAACCATCCCTCAGAAATCTTCCTGACTCTGTCCTAGCCCTTGCCCTGGAAATTAGCAGTTCTTAATGCTCTCTGCACCTGGGACACAGGAAAGGTACTCTGAGGTGAATTTGTTCCCATCTGAAAGCTTCTGTTAACTTGCCTAGTAACAAAGCTTAGACCTATTTCTCAAATTATATCCTTAGAACTGGCCAGAGAGGGCGCTCTGCAAGCAACCTCAGGGAGTTCAAATCCAGGAATATCTAAGTAATGATGGGTTTTAGGAACAACTGTTCTCCTCTTAGAAGTTGTAGTCAAACAGCTTTCTTTGGCGCGGGGCTTAAAGTGAAAGATAAAAAGGAATGGACATAGCTTCCTGAGCCATTGATGAAGTCACCTTCCGACAGTCTATCTCTGCTTCTTTCCCTCCTCTCATAAACACTGGGAAGACAGTGGACAAACGGAGAGATGCCGGAGGACCAGGAGCAGAGGAGACCAGAATAGCACCTTAGCTAGTGGGGAAGTTTTCACTCATAAAGCTGAGAGTGAGCCTCGTTAAGACGCAGCTTCTGGTATAAGTCTGGGTCTTCTGAATGCTTGAACTCTTCCCAGCCAATTGCTTCAACATAGCTGCCCTAGACCACTCATTTTAAAACACTGATTACTTTAAAGGGAATAAAAGACTCACTGGCTCTTGAGGACTCAGTTTGAGAAACACTACTTTACCCTCATATTCTAGAAAGACGTAAATTAATTTCAAAATTATTCTCACAAAATAAAGTTTTATAAATTGTAAGTATTTTCCTATTATCATTTTAAATACATACACACATACATACTAATTTTAGAAGAATTCATTTGTTCCTGATCATAAGTTTTGGGATGAAAAGTTTAAAACAATGTCTGATGTCTCTTGATCACTAGGTCTGACAATTACACATCCCTTCCCTCTTTTGAAGTGGCTACAATTATCAAATCTTGTTTTAAAAGACAGAAGAAACAAGGAAACAGAATCCCAAAGCAAAGCCAAAACACTCCTCAATAATGTCTCTTTAAGTTTTAAATTAAACAGACTCTACTGTGATCATTCTAGAAATAGCTGCATCAGTGAGTGTTTTCATATGATTATATCCAGGATTTTCATAATCACCCATGATTTAATTTTAATATATAAATTATAACAGAATAGATAATGTAACAAAGGAGGTATGTTAGATATCACAGGTGGAATATATTTTTTGCTATTTCCTTCAAGTGAATATTATGTGTTTGCTGCATCTTGAAGGAGAAAAAAAGTTTATGATATAAAAACATCATGCTTTGCTTTTCAGGAATTAAAGGAGAATTGGGTGACATTGGACCACAGGGCAATATTGGCAAGTCTGGGCCCATTGGCAAGAAAGGTAAGCTGTATTTTGCTATTTTCCAGTTGCAAATGAAAGCAAGTTGAGTGTGTCTTTAATACATTGTTTAAAGTTTTCTATGATGAAAATGTTCCATCTCTGGCTTTTAAAAGAAAAGTTTTCTGTGCCTTCAAAGCTTGGCTCTTACACAAGCAACATATCTCACAGTTTCAAAAGAGAAAAGCCTTGGGCAAAATTAAACAAGGTTTCAGGAACAGAATCAAGAATAAGGTGCTGGCAATCTCTATATTGAATTCTGTCCTGGGATCTACTGGTAGATAGTAATCCCTGATATAATAAAAATATCGTGGTTAGTCTTAAAACACAAAGTAGGCAGAAAAGTAAAATTTCCTTCCCTAATTTGAATGGTGTAATGAATAGTTCCACATCTGTCGTCTATTAACCAGACAGAAACTTGAAGTATATGTGTCCACATCCATTTGTTTTCAGGTGCGTGCTGATTTCATTCATAACTACGACCTCGATATTAGAAAACAAAGATGGTGTCCTCTTTATCCACCGAGCTCTCCTGCTCTGTTCTCTTCTCCAAAAGCTCCCTGGGGATGGCAGGTTCTCAGTGCTTCTCACACACACAGGCATTGCGTCATGTGGTCTGAAGACACAAAGCTGGACGACAATGAAAACTTTATTGCAAATAGAATTTTCTCAAAATGGAATAATGCTGAAAACCACAACTTCTGTGGGGGAGTAAGACATGAGGGAGTAAGACGCGACTGACGTGATCAAAATGGACTGGGTCTGCAAGAGTGGTAATGTGTTTGTGGGGATGGGAAAGGGGCATTAGAGAGAGAGAGAGAGAGAGAGAGAGAGAGAGAGAGAGAGAGAGAGAGAGAGGCAGGAGTGACTTGTGCAAAGGTTCCATGTTGGTGGAGCTTAATGGTGTCATCTCAGTTGGCCCGGGAGCCCCCTCAGGGTTAGCGCAGCACACCTCTGGGTGTGTCTGGGTGGTCACAGAGGAGAGACCTCGGGTGCTGCGTGTGACCCCTCTCCCCTGCCTCTCCTCTGCGCTGTTTCCCTGCTCCCCAGTCACCGTGGCTAAGCAGATTTGCCCCACCAGGCCTTTCCCCTGTGGCGTTTCTGACTTGGAGCCCGCTGACTGTGGGCTGAGCCCTCTGAGCTGCATTGAACCGCTCCTCTAAGTGTGAGTGTGAGGTGCCGTGTCTCAGCCAGGGCACAGCTGAATGACACCGGCGAAGGCGGGGACCTCAGCGCCATGTGTGTTACAGTGTCTGCAGCCTTGCCGTAAACACCTGGGCCTTACAGGGTGAAACCAGCACTTGCAGGGCCAGCGGTGTGATCTTGTGGGCAGGTGGACAGGCTGGAGTGGGAGGTGAGGCCGTGGCCTCCCTTCTCATCCTGTGGCCCACTACTCCCTCCCCCTTTCTTCTCCAGTTCCTTTCCTTCCGCCACGCAGGAAGGCCAGGGTGGAGGGCAGCAGTAAGGAGAAGAGACCGCGGTGGTAACGTTGGGTCCGGTGGCTGCTACTGCACCTGCGCTTGAAACTGACATCTTCACAGCTGCGGGAGAGCAGCACGAGTTCCTTGTGGCTCATGAGTCCTGCTGGAGCTACATGTGGAGCCTTCCCCTCGGGCTCTTGGAGCTTGGGCTTCAGAGCTTCTTGTTTGTATGTGTCCTTCCCAAGGCCCAGGGAGAAGCCTTAGCAATGGGTTCTTATGGCCTAATGCCATGGCAGAGACATTGATCCTCCACCTGTTAAAATAGTATAGCTCCACATTTAAAAAAACAAAGATCGTCCCTCCAACAAGCCTTTTAGACATAGTTTTCCTAATTGCTGTCCAGTGAATCTTGAATGCCATCCCTGGATTATTGATTTATATGTCTTTATGATTTATATATTTTTGACAGTGTGTTTTTGTTTTTGTTTTTTTTGTCATTCCCCAAGAATTGGTGTCTGCCACCTCGAGCTGGGTGATACCCCATGGACAGGTTTCAGGCTACACTGCCTTCTGCTCCAACTGCCTTCCATCATCCTTCTTGTGTCGGGTGGTTTTGGAATGGATACAAGTATTTGGGAAGCCAACTAGGATGAGCTCAAGTGAGGAAAATAGTTATCTTGGACTTGGTGCGATGTATTTCTGTGGTTTGAAGTTACTTCCACATACAGTCAAGGTCTTGCTCACAAGCCCAGAGTAGAAATCACTTCCAACAATATTCATCTCACTTCCTATGCAAATCCGCCCAAAGTCATGACATGAAAGTGCTGGGCTGGAACTTAGATCACTTTCTGAATGTGTCCTGGGTCGCCCAGCGCAGAAATGTGTGGATTGTGGAAAAGAAGAAATGTCCGACAAATACAGGGCCAGAGCAGGTCTTTGGAAAGCTTTTTTCCAATTTAACAATTTGCGTATGAATGAAAAACCCTTTATAGAGTATATTCTCAAATTTGACAAAATTTTTAGTTTATTACATTAATAAAAAATAGCAAAGGCTAAAGGCTATTCTGATATTTAGTGATGAAAACAAAATTCAGACTTTGGACTGGCTGGCATTAGGTTAATCCTTCCGCTATGTATTTTTACTTGGGCCCAAAAAAAAAAAATAGATTTATATTTGAATCAGGAGAAAACTACCAAATCTGAGCAGAGTTTAGGAGCCGAGATGGAGCAGAAGGGACTGGCCCTGCAGAGAGCTGTGCATCCTGCATTGCTTTTCCTCCCCAGAGGTTCTTCACCAGTGCCTAAGTCAAGTCAGCAGGGTAAGATGCTAAGGCAGGTGAGTAACAGGTGGCTCCAGCTGAACTGATATTTGAGGGATGACACAAAAAAAATGCTCCAGGAAAAAGGCCCATATTTGTAGTTAGAACTTCAAACATTTCAAAAAAGTAAAAATTTTTGTGTTTGTTTTTCAAGACAAGGTCTGGCTATGTAACCCAGTGTGGCCTTGAACTCAGTGACCCTTCTGCCTCAGCCTCCTGAGGGCTGGGGTGACAGCAGCGTGCCATGGTGCCCAGTCTCTGTCACTAATTCTAATTAACATTTTACTTGGGTTCTTGCAAGAGCCAAATAATCTTCACAAATACTGGAAATAAAAGGATGAGTGGGTCACTATTCACAGACGATTTACTGCATACCTAGAAAATACAGAATTATCTGCAAATAAACTGTTCACACTAACAAATTGTTGAATCCCTTAACATGCAAAAACCAGTCTTGCTGCTACATAAAAATAATTCAAACTATGAACTTAAAGCAATGCCATTTATCATCGTATCAAAATTCTCAAATGCCTAGGAATAACTCCAATGAAAATTATACCAGCCCTCCACAACAAACAAAACACAGTGATAACAAAATAAAATATATTTCAGGTAACTGAGGTAAAAATAATTCCAAAACTGATCTGTAGATTCAATACCATTTACATCAAAATTTCAAAATATTCTTTCTGAAACTGACAAGCCAACTCAAAAATTAAAAGGACTAAGCATGCAAGATACAATTGTTCATAATGAAAACAAAGCTGAAAGACATAAATTACTGAATTTAAATCTTTATTATGAAACCAGCTAATGTTGAGATATAAAAATAATTCAATGGAAATAAACAAAGTGTAGAAACAGACTACTGTGCTATATTTGATTTATGCAGGGCTGACACTACTGTATTTTGTAATAGGAAATCATGAGTGTATCACTACACTGTGTTGGGTTAATGGGGTATTACTGACATTAGCAGTAATCTTGGCCTCATACTTAGCACTCTTTTTAAAATCAGTGGTTTGTAAGTTGAAATTTTGGGGTAAAATCAAATTTGATAGTACTAAATTTGAAAGATAAAGAATGCTTATAGATATTCATATAGAGTTGTATGTTTGTTATTATCAATCAAAAAGTAGGCACAATTTTTTAAACCATATATAAAAATAGTAACCATAAAGAAGACCTATCAAAAGACCTTCCGTTCATCAAAGGACTTCTGTTAGAGAAAAAGAAAATCCCAGAACTGGTTACTTGCTACATGCATGTCCAATACAGAACCTATATCCCAAACATACAAGAGATCTGACAAATAAACAGTTAAAAATAGATAATCGCCAAAATGTCACTTTTCATTGTGGGTTTTTTTTTTTCCTGCAAGTTAAATTTAATAGAGAAAAGGCTGTTTTCTGTCTGTTTTTATTCCCCCATCCTTTCTTTAAAATGTTGTCATAAAGTTGTGGACAAATAAATAAGCAATGAATACAACCAAAAACAAGAGGCCAGTAATTATTTTTAAAAAGCAGTATAGAGGCACAACAATTTGTTCATTCATTAAAATATTACCATTGTGAGTGAATTTGGTATCTGTCTATTTTAACAATTTCAGCAACTTTCTTATAATGCATTGCTTTTACACTATTTCTCCATCCGTTAAGTTTGTATTACTGTTCTTCAAGAGGGCCCTTACATTGTCTGGGTTTCAGGCAAAGTGCACCATGGACCTGCCCCGGCTATACCAACTGAAACACTGGTTAAAAGGATGAGAAAGCGTAGCCAGAAAGTGGGATGCTGGATTCCAGAATCTCTGGAGGCACCGAGTTAACTGAGGCTGAGATACATGTACTCCGTAGACAAAGTGGAAGGGAGCGAGTTCTTCAGGTTTGAAGAACTTCAGTTTTGACTGAGTCAGTCTAGGTGGGGCTCTTCCTGGAGTTAAACTCTGTCAGGCTGACCGGAGTCTCCAGCCGAGAGGGTTGGGCGTTAATAGCCGGGCCAAGTTTTCATTCTCTTGTGGAGTAGAATTAGGGGACTTGGGGAAGCAGGAGCAGACAGAGACAAGGAAAGGCGGGGTCTTTAGTAAGCCTGGCAGAGCTTCACCATAAACGACCTTCTGGGAATGTTGAAAAAGCTACTGGCTAAAAATGAAGGAGTTAGCTAAACCCATTTCCTGCAGGCCAGTTCTTCCTTCAAGGTCCAGGAACATATTTCCTAGTGCTTCTGGTAGACATCTGTCACTGAACTCATTGTCACAGCTCATTAGTATGTTTGTCCCCCTCCCCCAAAACTGAGATTTTCTGGGAATAAAATATGAGTAGAGAATGAAAGATGCCCTGCATGTTTGCTTCAGAAAATATAAGGTCTATGTGGGATCTCAAATTTTATCCTACATAGTAGACACTGTAAATGCTACCACAGAGTAGAAACTGTAAATGCTACCACAGAGTAGAAACTGTAAATGCTACCACAGAGTAGAAACTGTAAATGCTTGTCGTATTAAGAATGAAAAAAGGAAAAGATAAAACACATTTCTGGCAATGTGGCCTACTCTTCTATTTCTTCTTCCCCTCCTGCTTTCCTTTAATGTCAGTTTCCACCACTGGCTGTGAGATTTCCTTCTCTTCCAGAGGTATGCCATCAAAATTTATGGACATGTCTTAGAATTTTTAAAAAATGGAGATGCAGTGTTCTGGCTAAACTAGATTAATTCCCCTTTTAATCCGTACTTTGGAGTTCAGTGTCTTCCTGTGGCAATGGCCTTTCTAAGCTTTTCACCGCATGGGATGAATCTCAATTTTCTAGGCTGACCTCGAGCTTGTCACTTGGTTGGGTAAAGTTAGCTTTCTTTGTGTCAATATTTCATTTTAGGAACAAGAATGATTTAGTAGAGGTAAATTCAACCTCATAGCAAAATAAATGTCTTTACTTAAGGTCAATCATCCCTTTCTGCCAAAAGCCTTATGCTTTTTGTTTGTTTGAATGTGACCTCTAATTCATCACACATTAAGACAGTTATTACAGATATGTTCCCAGTCATGGGCCAAGCTAAATTTTTGTGGATGGCCTTGATCATAATTAAGTTTGGAGAAATAGATGTGCTAAGCCCAAACCTTCTTTGAACCAGCAAAGTGCATGGAACACCTTACTACCCTGATCTGCAGGCATCTTTTCCTCCTCTGTCTTCTCCCCCTACAAGTCTTCTGGTTTATTTCACTCAGTTAGTACATGACCGTATTGATATGCTTGTTCTCTTAACTGTGCTTTTATTTCCTTAAAAGCTCAGCATTTTTCTGGGCATGGTGGCCCACACATGTAGTCCCAGCATTCAGGAGGCTGAGGCAGGGTATCATTACCAGTTGAAGGCCAGCTAGGTTGCATAGTGAGTTCAAAGCCAGCCTGAACTGCATAGTGACACCTTGTCTCAAAAACAAAGCAAAAACATCATTTTCCCAAATTAAGTATAACAGTCCTTTGTCCTTGGTGAAAACGTGCTAAGATGTCAGTGGCTTCCTGAAGCTCTGGGTAGTACTGAACCCAAAAGTCACCATGTTTTCTCTGTTACATGTAGGCCTAGGGTAAAGTCTGATTACCACTGGATGAGTCTGAGTCACTTGGTAGGATAACAGATGCACGTTGGGATGGTAATGTGAGTGAAACCAATCAGAGACACAAGCTCAAATGTCACATGGCTTCATTTATATGAAAATCCCACAGTATAAGTAAATTAAAAGTGAAATAAAAGATACACAGTGGGAAATAAGAAGATAGATCTTTTGCAGAAAGGAAAGGAACCAAAAGAAAGAGGGAGAGGAAAGAAAGGGCAGGAGAAGGAGATGGAAAAAGAGCTTACCCGAGGAGAGGTTTGCTCTGACTACAGGTGTGGTCCTCGGGCAGCTGCTGGGCATCCTTGCGGTCAGACACCAGAGAGAGAAAGGAGGGGCAGGGTGGGCAGTGCAGCCCCCCAGCTCACGCCCCCACTTCCACCTCCTAACTGCATGATTTTTAAGCTCTGAACTCTTCTGTGGCCTACTCCCCCTATGAGCACAGCACCCCCATACCTGATCACCTTCCCAGAGCTCAGCCTCTGAAAACATGAGCATTTTGAATGACACTGGAGGTCTAAACCACAACCCAAAAAAACTACTATTCCTTTCACAATTATTCTAATTTTATTTTTAATTGACACAGAGCAATTGCACAGACTGAGGGGGTACAATACGATATTTCCATACATGTGTACATTGGGTAATGACCAAAAGAGTATAATCAGTATATGTATATGTATAACCTCAGACTGTATTGTTTTTCTGTGATGAGATGTTCAGTCTTCTTTCAGCTATTTTGAGGTAGAGAATGGTTACCCTACTATGCAATAGAACACCAGAAGTCATTCCCCCGGTAAAACTGTACCTCTGTACCCACTAACATCGCACAAATTCTCCTTGCCTCATCCTTTTCAGCTGCTAGTAGCCACTTCCACGGGGCTGACTGCCTTAGATTCCACAGAGGAGCGAGATCGTGCAATGTGTGTCTTTGTATACCTGGCTTATTTCATTTTGATAAGATTTTCACCCACTCAGCTTTTGTTCATTAGTCATTTGGGAAACACCATGAATTGAAAAGGACGAATGGCTGGGTTTGAGTGGCAGCTGTACCCATCAGCTGTCCCACTGCTGGCTCACAATACCTGACACCCACAATTTAAAGGAGAATTTTAACGAGGCTCACAGTTCAGGAGATTCAGCTATGGTCAGCAGAAGCCTGATTGATGGTGGAAGGGCGTGGAGGAGGAAACCTGCTGACCTCAAGGTAGCCAGGAAGCAGCGAGCAGAAGGAGGCACCGAGGAGGGAGATGCACCTTCCGGCAGCCTCGCTTTCACCCAGGCATGTTTAACTGTGAGCTCTCCCAGGGAGGAGCAGTACCCTGGTAAGTGTAGTACCCCCAGGACCCAGTCACCTTCTAAACGTCCCATCTGGAAACCCTTAAGACTCTTGAGGGACATTCTAGACCTCAGCCATGACATACATGCTGCCATTACATTGCTGGTTGTTCTCGCCTCTCTGGATCTTGGTTTCTTTACTGTAAAATTCATCAGAGGACCTCACTCATAGGATCTAACATGACAAAATGTATAAAGTGTCCAGAATGGTGCTTAGCAACTGATTGACATTTAGCAAATGTGTGTTCCTGTTCTTCCATTAATGCATTCTAAAAATCTGTTCTTATCCTTTCCAATTTACATAAAAGGAAATAATGATTTTTTTTTAGGAAACAAGTAAAATGCAAGCAGCTCAATCTTCCTCAGCAAAGTGCGCAGCCAATTTATTTTATTTTATTTATTTTATTTGCTTTCTTCCCAGCTCTAGCCCTGCAGTGTGTTGTCCATGCCCTCACTCTGCTCTCCCTCTGCTGACACTGCTGACAGTGCTCAGGCTTCCTTGGTTCTTCTATGTGGAAGCCCGTCTCCTCTCTCCAGGAGTGTGCTGACTCGTCCCTCACAGCATTTCTCACTCTCCGAGGTCACAAACTTCCCCACCTTCTCATTTCCTCTCACCACAAGTTCTGAGAACTCCCTCCATAGCTGAAACTGCATGCTGCACCTCCAGGGCCTCTTCCTTCTTGGGGGAGCATGTGGAGTGGTATGGTCCACTCCAGAGAAAGGTGTCCAAGTGGGTCAGCTTAGAAAGGTTTGGGAAGTCACCGAGGCCCCAGCAGAGCGCCTTCCTCCAGGTGTAAGAGAAGCCCCATCATGTAACGCAAAGGGACTGGTCAGCCAGTGAGGAGGAGGAGAGCACGTGTGTGCCCTCGGTGGAGGGAGACGGGACACCCTGCAGCTTGCAGAGCAGGTCCCTTTTTCTCTGCTGCTGGTACAAGATGTGTTACAGAGTCCCAAGGCTAACTGCACCTCCTCTCCCTGTTCTCTTGGGTAATGTGCCCAATTGTCTGGCTGTCCCCAAAATCCTATGAGAGTGACCATCAGCCCGCGTTTGTTCTCTCCTAAATTCCTATTCTTGATCCAGGTCACTGCTGAAGCATGAGAGGGGATTTCACTTCTCTCGGAGCCTTCCCTTTCATCCTGGAGAAACAGCCACGCATTTTCTCTTGTAGATCAAAAGCGTTTCGATTATTGTGTCTGATGTAGGCTTCAAGAGCTCGTTTTGAAGTTAAAAACAAAACAAAAAAATCAAGGGTTTTTTTTGTTTATTTGCTTGTTTGCTTTCTGTCTGTTTTAAAAATCCTGATTCTGTGAGAATTATTTTTTGGATGCTTCTGAGTAAAAAATGGTCAAATACAAAAAAAGGCAGAAAGAACATTACCAAAGGTGAACATTTCGGTACAGTATATTTGGGATGAATTTACAGTATACAGATTTGCATACACCACATCTTTCCCAAAATTTGCAAACTCCTGCAAGTCAAAGATTTAATCACGTATCTCTGTATATCCTCTCCCATCCTCTCTTGTCTTGCATAAGTAGTAAATATTTGTTGAATTGAACTGAAAAACACAACATATATATTTTTTGAAAATCCAAGGGCAAAGCCACATAGAATAACTTGAGGCACAATAAATACACAGACCCTGAAATGTGCCAAAGAATTGATCCAGATTTACTAAGCAATGGTATTTTTAAAATTAAAAACATGCTGAGAATTGTATTTACCTTGTTCAAAAGACCATGTGATAAAGAACTCGCTGGTGAGACAGATACCACAAATTCAAATGTTCCGTCTACCTCCTGCTAGAATTCTACATTAAACCTAAATAAATTATGACTCACTTGATTATTTATACCTGTATAACCAACTCCAAAGAAAATTATTTGCATAAAACCAAGGGATATTTATTGAGTATATTGGAAATGAAATTTGGAAAATTTTCCCTCTGATTTTGATTGTATAGGGTATTGCCTGCTTAAACTAATTCATCTGTTTATCTCATTGTGCATTTGTGTTGACGCTGACACTGTTTTTCTTCAGGTGACAAAGGAGAGAAGGGCCTGCTTGGGATACCTGGAGTGAAGGGCAAGGCAGGTACGGTGAGCTTACTTTTCTCTTGGATTTCTAGCATCATTCTACCTGTGCTCATCTCAAAAATAAACATAGCTTTTAGAGAACAAAGCTCTTTTCAGTGTGCTTAGCTTTATTTTTCCTGGGCTAGAGGAAAGGGAAGAAGAGAACTTTCCTCTCTGTTTGCTGGTGACTTTCCAGGCCCTGGGGAAGGAGAGGAGACATTCCAGCCCTGTCCTGCTTGCTAAGGGAAGAGAACCCAGCACAGCAGGAAGTAGCCCATCATTCCTGGGGCCCACGAGGAAAATCCAAAGCAGATCTTGTATCAGCTTGCCACGCCTGGCTTTCCATCAGTGTCCCAACCTAAGCCCAAGCTGCAGGCTCCAGCCGCAAGTTGGTCTGGTGCACTGAGATGCTAGTTACAGAATGACCTCTCAGTGGCCAGGCAGGTTCCCTGGGTACCAAGTGAGTTATACAATCAGTGCCTTCTACAAGGAAAGAAGCTGGATTGTTCTTGAGGAGGTTCAGTTGTCTGTACTTGTGGGGGCGGATGGAAGATGAATTCAAAGCCCTGCTACATGGGCCTCCTATTTAACTACAGATATAGATAAAATTCAGCCACAGATTTTTTTTTCTTTTGGCTAATAAAATTATTTATTTTTCATGCTACCAAGAAAAATAAAGGCCAAAGGTAATGTTTACATGAAACAGCCATTAAATTTAAAAAGAGAATCGTCTGGGTTTTGTGTCACTTTCCTTGTCACAGCTCCTCTCTCTGTGATATCAGTAGATAGGTGAAAAAGTAGGTGAGGAAAGAAGAATGAATAACAAATTAAGCTCAGGGTTAATCCAAAAATGGGACAGCTGGCTTTCAAAATTGTAAATTGGATCTCTTTACAGGAAATGAATGTAGCCCTTGAAGCATGCACGCCTACTTCCCGTGATAATCAGAATTAGCATTCTATTGAATCCCGGCGTTTCTCCTGTCTTAGAGGAGCTGTGTGAGCTGCTGAATAATGCAGCAACAGAAGAGAGGCTACTGCACACACATTTGAAGGGAGCTGTAAAAATGCGCTTCTGAGAGGGAGCAGACAAGTTCTGCGCTCAACCAAATGCCAAACGCGCCACAATGTGTGTGCGGCGGGGAGTCATATTTTTTTCCTCTTTTTAAAAAAATCTAGCTTAGCCTTGTTTCTAACTCAGTCCTAACGTTTAAAAAGATATTTCCCCAAATTCCTAACCATCTTATACGATGGAAAGCTTGTTTTAAATGAAAGGCCAAAGGCATAGTCACTCCCAGAGGGCTTCGCAGGACTAGAAAGAGGTAAGACTATGAATGCTGGGGAGACACAGATGCTCTGCCAGCTGCTGTGCGTGGGCCTCCGCCTTGAATTCACAGTGTCTGTCGTTTACAAGGTACCGTCTGTGATTGCGGAAGATACCGGAAAGTTGTTGGACAACTGGATATTAGGGTTGCCCGGCTCAAAACATCTATGAAATTCGTCAAGAACGGTGAACATTTTCTCTTTTGCTTCTTGCTTGATACCCTGGGTCTACTGATTCGGTCTCTTTCAGCACTGTATTTCCTAGACCATCTCTAGACAATATCCTGTGTGGGGAAAAGACCTACCGGGATGGTGTCATCAGTTTGAGGGCTACTCATGCTAATCATTCATGCAAACACCAGGACGATTCAAGTCCACTCCATCAATTCCTGCCTGTGTGCACTGCTCTCAGTTGGTTCCTCCTAAAAGAGGAGGAAAAAGTAGAATGTGGCAAGCTGGGTCTTAAGAATAAGAAGGGAGAGCAAGCATCAGATAGAAACAGCCCCTCAGAAAACAGAAGTAATAATAATATAGCTACTTCCTGGAGTAGCCGAGACAGCGCACATCTGTCAACATGAAGGCGCAGAATCTTCATGTAATTGGAATTTAAGTGCAGTGATTAAGCTGGAGCTTAGAGAAATCTTGCCCAGAGTTACAGATCTAATAAGCAATAGAGCAGAGACTTAGAGTACAAGCTTTGCTGACTCCTCTATCCACGTACAGATCAGTACCAGCCCCGTGCATCTCTCTAAGTTTTGCGACTCCCTGCTTTGATCATGTTTTATCCCTTTTCCATCTCCGTGAATAGTTAACAATAAATCCCTTCAAGTGGAAAGAGCTTAGGTGCTCTTTTCTGAGAACAGTGCTACTGAGGGAATCACTGCAGTTAGCGATTACAACTGGTTTCACAGTTTTTAAGAGACTTTTCCCTTGGTGTTTATCTTTTATCAGCCCGTATCTGCACTGCACAATGGTTACACTGCTCCTTGGAGGTTGCTACACACACCTAACACAGCTTCTTCCTTCTATGTTCCCTGCCTTTCCACCCCTTCCTTCTCTTGACCCCCTCCTTTTCAAAACAGATCTATTTCCTACTCTCTAGCTGTCATTTCGCTCTTTGTTTTTGTTTGGGATTCTCACCTAAGAGAAACCGTGTGATACCTGAGCACGTGTGTCTGATTTACTTCCCTGTGATCTCAGGGTTTCAAGCTTTGGTTCTTTTATCACATTCCAGGTATTTCTAGTGCACATTATTGGAAGCACACAGATGCCATCTTGAATCCATAGTCATCTTGTAATGCTAGACACACAGGAAATATTTGATGTTAGCTACTCACCCTGAGGGCCAAGGATTTAGCCCAGCAGCATAAGCACCTGCCTGGCAAGTTTGATTCCTGGTACCTAAATAAATAAATAAATAACAGCCCCGGCTGTACCGTGTAATAAAGATTCTATGTCTGAGAGAGCCTCAGCCATCATGAATGGACCAAACCCAAAGTTACAGCATAGACCAGTGATTTCTAACGTAGTGGTCACAGATTTATTTGTGAATGGAAGTTAGGGACCCTAAGGTATATATGTAAATGCCTCTAAATGCCAAGGTATACATTCCATTTTATGAACTCAGAATGATTCAAAGTCCCAAGCTCTGTCCTGAAGCTTAGGTAGTAACTCAGTCTCCTTCTTGTAGCTGAGATGAAGTGTGGACAATCTCAGAGTATAGGTTCATGTCCCAGAAATGTGATTTCAAGTGGACATACTTCTGCATCATCAGGATATCAGTCCAACCAACACCTGCTGACTCCCAGAATGTTCCAGCCCCTGGGACTGAGGAGCATCAAAGAGGGCTCATTCCAACAGCGCACGTCCTGAAGGGTGTCAAAGACAAAGGCGTTGTCCTCCAGCTGGGCAGAAAAGACTCGCAAATAAACCACTGGAGCAGAGCATGCTGACAGCAGTAGAAGAGGTGGTAAGGGCAGTGTAGCTGGAGGGAAGAACCCACAGGGAGCCCCGTCTATCTGGGGGGACGTGAAGGCTTCTTACAGGAGAAATCATGTCCACTAAGACCCAAAAGGCAAGGAGGAGTTTGGCAGGAAGAACAGCAGTAGAGGTTTTCCAGGGCTGGCTGTGGAGAGGAGATGGCAACATGTATGCCTGAGACTTAAATGAGGTTAAGAAGGACAGTATGAGATAATCTGGTGGCCATTCAGGTGGCCAGTCTTTGTCAACCTAGCTGGATGGCTATGTGAAGAGCTGAGCAGGAAGAGAAAGGGGACCAGCAGAAGACTTGGGTTCTCCACAGGCTAACTGGGAAGGCAGAGGGAGAGTTAAGCCAATGACTACAGGGCCTTGGGAGATCATTCTTGAATGCCAAATGCATGAGTTTCCACTTGGGAATGGCGTATCTATCTTCTCTTTTCAAGAGAATCACGGTGCTCTTCTTTTCTTCTCTGTAGTCATAGCAGGGATTCGGGAAACTGAAGAAAAGTTCTACTACATCGTGCAGGAGGAGAAGAGCTACCGGGAGTCCCTGACCCACTGCAAGATTCGGGGCGGAATGCTTGCCATGCCCAAAGATGAAGCCGTCAACACCCTCATCGCTGACTACGTGGCCAAGAGTGGCCTCTTCCGGGTGTTCATCGGGGTGAATGACCTGGAGAAGGAGGGTCAGTATGTGTTCACAGACAGCACCCCACTGCAGAACTACAGCAACTGGCAGGAGGGGGAGCCCAGCGACCCCTACGGGCAGGAGGACTGTGTGGAGATGCTGAGCTCCGGCCGCTGGAACGACACAGAGTGCCACCGTACGATGTACTTCATCTGTGAGTTTATCAAGCAGAAAGAGTGACTTCCCTCCCGCCACACACACATCAGCTCCCTGTAGCCAGAGCTGCAGTTATCTGTATCCATTTCTGTCTTCTTAATCACACTAAATTCACCCTGACTCAAATGAGAAAGGCCACGTGGGGGGTTGGCATCTCCCTCGTGCGCTCTTGGGGCCAGTTCTAACATTATTAATCAGCTATCACTGACCCAAGAGCTCAGCAGGTGCCATGCATCCTGGGAAAGCGCATTTGAATGGCTAGGAGGGCAGGAGGTGTTTGTTTGTGTCCCCCAGGAAATAATTCTTAGAGATTTTTTTTCAAAACCACTTCTCCCTTTGGCTCCACCCATTGCAGATACCTGAATAGTTGCTTGGTGATGATTAGGTTGGTCGATATTGATTAGACTTCCCTGCCCTCGTTCAAAGTCAGGAATGTGAAGATATTTACTACCTTTGAACTCTGTGATTGGACCACTCACTCACAAGGCAATGACCACACTTGAAAGTTCCCCTTGTTTGTGGAGACAGAAATGTTTGAACTGCAGGTCTCTATCAGGAACTTTGAGCTTAGTGACCTGCTCCAGACCATGAGAAGTTGTGCCAACTCCTTTGCACCCCTGATCTACAAACTTCACTGAAGTAAACCAGGCAGGCTTCTTGGGCCCAGTTCTGGAGACTCACGCCTTTATCCCAGGATTTCAATTACTCATTCTTTGGTTTAAAGAAAGGGGGCTTCTGGGAACTGAAAAGAAAAACAGAGTGTTTGTTTCCAAACAATGTAATTTATGCTCCTCAGGCTAAATGGCCTCCTGCTGTTCATGTGGCTCCATTTTTCTTTATCGAAAGTTTATTCCTGTAGACTTTCCTCCCCTCAGACTTGGAGAAAGAAGGAAGGGTGTTGAGAAGCCTTCAGAAAGTTCTAGAAGCTTCAGCTTGCTGCCAACATCAAGGTTCCACATCCCTCCTTGTTGCCTCTAATACCTACATCACTGCTGTGGGATCCATCTATGAACTTAGGTGGTGAGAAAAATCAAACACACTGGAAATACCATTTCCACAACACAGGACTGTGTCAGGCATGGGGCTTGGGACACGCAGAGAATTCACGTTTACTAAGTTGGTAAAAGTCTTACGTTGAGAGGAGATCAAACCTCAAAGCAGCTTTCACTTGACATGTAAGGATAAACACTTGGATGCAGCTCTGGATAATCCCTTCTAGACTGATGCTCCCGTCAGGGTGTGTGGCGTATGATCAGCCTCCTTGGGGTGCTGGCAAAATGGTTAACGAAATAAAAGAAACAGATCAACAACATATGTTCTCCCTAAGCCATCTGTCCACGACTTCACCCATGCTAAACTGGTGATGAGACAGGATTTAATGAGCTCTGTGTGTTGGACGAGGGTCACAGTTTCCGATCCGACAGGGGCCAGACATGTGATACAAAGAAACGGAGTGGAACTGGCAAGAAGTGGGGTGCACCGAACACAGCTTGTGCTGTATGGTTGTCCGCTGCCCCTCGGTTGCTGCTGGTCTTACTGGAGAAGAAGAAATGTTGCTTTGTTGCCTGACATTTCAAGAGAAGCCAGAAAGCTGGAATTGTAAATCTTCGTATTTTTAAAGAGTGATAACTGATCAATTTTTAACCCAGATTTTAATTCACACAAAACTCTGCTAGCCAAAATTGTGATCTTTCCATTTCTCACCTCTGAGGAAAAGCTCTGGAGTTTCTAAGCAAGTAGAATGTCATAGGATATGATGACACCAATATTGAGAGATCTCCCATCCCTTTCTTATTCAGTTTAGAGGAATAACAGACATTTGTTGAATGCTTAATATTTATCTGGTTGCTAAACTTGTTACTTGGTCTCTTTTGAGAATGTGGCAAAGAGTATTTTAATTTAATTTAATTGCTAAATAAGATGCTGCATTCAAGCCAGTGTCTTTGGGTAGAAAGCCAGCCAAGACCACGAGCAAGAAAAAGAGCAGAAAAACTCAAAGGGAAGGAAAGGGGTAAACAGGCAGGAAGACACAGACAGCAGTGTGGCCAGGAGTCTCTCCCATTTGGAGCTATGTGAGGATCTGTCCTGGGTCCCCACCCCATGGATGAGTATTTGAAGTAGACATTGCAAATGCTTTTATGAATGTTACAGTACAGCAGCAATCTCGTGACTCATCTCTGCTGCAGATGCATCCAGGAGATGATGAAAGAGCTTCAACAAACAGGATTTGTCCTGCAGACTTAGCTGGAAGACATTTCAAAGGCCTCACACACTGGATTAGAATGACTACGAAAACTTAGGGCCGTGAAGCGTTTTGTGCTCTGGTGAAATGTCTTTGCATGTCATTGCACATTGGATGCTGATGAAGTCTTGAAGGATGAAGGGCAAACATTTTACGGCTCTTTTCCCAGTGAGGACACTCAGACCCAAGGAAGTAGAGAAATATAGCAAAGTCCTCTCCCTTGATAGTTTTGAAAGTGCCAATCATGGGTCTTCACATCCAGCCTCCATCCGCTGCTCCAGGGTGGAGAGAAGTTCCTCTACAGAGCCCCGTGGGGGCATGGGCTTGTGTCATCTGTCCCCATTATGTCCACAAGTGACAGATGAGCTTCACAGAGACACGGGGCCGCAGAAACTCACACAGCCCTTATTAACTGGCTGATTTTGGCAGTGTCATGGTGGTAACCTAGGGCAGCCCCAGGACAATTTTACCAGTAGCTCTCTAGAGAGGAGTCACATTAGACATGTGAAAGTCAGGATTTGGCCAAAATAAAATTGATCATGTAATTATTTCCCCATTAAAAATTTCACTAGAGAAATGACTCAAGTCATTAGCATTTCAAATCAGTTTTGTTCTCCAAGATTTGAATTTATGCTAAAATTTTCAGGGATATTTATGGATCTCTCACAAGTGCTACATAAGGGAAGGGAAGACAGTAAAAAAAAAAAAATTCATGACCTCACAACCCTGTCTTTTCAAAGCAACACACTCATCAATCAGGCCAGGAGACGCAGCTCTATCTGGAGTTGCTTTCTGAACCCAGGAGGAAGGTGCGTGCCCCTGGTGGAGAAAGATGCAGCAAATGCATCGACCTCTGAACCGCACTCTCATCAAAACTGCCGGAATTTGTTTGAATGTGTTTTATCCAGATTAGATCTGTGTCACCCAAATAGAGTTGCTCTGATTATCTCTAACCAACTAATTTTCAGCTCCCTGGAGTAACATATCTGGAAGCAAACGGTGCCCGGGGAGTAGGAAAGGTAAAGGAAACAGCATCACTCATAGCGTCACCAACAGATGGAGACCAGAGTTTTGCAGGTGCTACTGCTGATAAGACAATGACGGTGGGTTCCATCAAGGGGCAGCATCGCTTAGAAATTCAAAAGGTGGATCTAGTATCTGAGTGACTGACGCCACTGCGGTCTGTGCCACTTAGCATCTGTGAAAAAGAGGGGTGTGCAGTGCCCTACAGCTTGCTCCCGCATCTACGTGGTCCTCCCCACAGACTGCTGCAACAAAGGAGGTCATGGAATGAGTCATCCAATAGGCTACGCGTTGTGTCGGGGTAGTAGGTCACACGTGGTGTGACCAGCTACGTGTGCTGCAAGACACCTGCTGTAAAGAAACAATCTGTATTTTAAAATACACAAGAACTACCCAAGTGAGCTTGTATCTCACAAGATTACTACATTCTACATATACTATGCATACCGAATATATGTGGATACACCAAACATGTGTATGTACAAGCCAGGTAACCTTCTAATCCTTATTTATAGATGAAACTTTTATCTTTAGGGATGTAAAGAAAATTGACAGAAGTTGTACTACTTGTTAGACTGAGAGCTAAGGTTTGTAACTGGGTATAATTTTGGAAAGACAGGGTTGTGAGGTCATGTACATTTTAGTAGTGTGCTGTTTATCTAAACTTGTTTGTTGCATAATTGACTATTTTTTAGAGTGAAAAATAAAACCATTGACTTACAACCTTGACATTGTAAGGCATTCATAATATAGATAAGCCCTTTAAAAGCTGAAGGGAAAAGGTTTGTCATGTCCTTTCAAATGTGGATTGAAGGAGAGGAATTCTTCACCCTGGATACTGTATACGTGAATCTTTTTAACATAGAACTTTATTTTACTGTTCTTCTGGCACTCATGTGATCTATATTTGAACTTTTCTGGTAATCAGATAAGCTCATTAAAATTTTTTGCTTATAGAGAATAAAAATACATTTCTCTCTAATTTCCACCTGTTGTCCTGGTCCATCATTTGCTACTTATATCTCAAAGACCCGAGGCAGCCAGAGCATGCGCTTTAAGGAACTGACAAAGTGGAGTAGAAGGAACTGTCCTCACTCTGGGTGGGTCTGCAAGGTGAACACCCGCACATTCCCTAGAGCCCAGATGGCACGCTCTGTACCCAGCAAGGTCAAAGGGCATAGGAAGACATCAGTGACACAGACACAGACTGTAAACAGAATTCAAACTCAAATGGAGCATCTCAGTCCTAAAGAGTGTGTTTATCAGAAAGAAGTCCACAGGGGCAGAGCTTGGGCCCAGGGGGAGTAGCTGATTAGTAAGGCCCCTTCAGAGGGTCCCAGGCAGGTGTCCAGAGCCAGCGGGAGCACCGTGAAGCCCACGTGGAGCACAACTAGCAAGAGTATGGGTTCAGTAAATCGTAGAACTTGTCAACTCACTCATTTATCAAAACTAGTGGCAGAATGTCTAATATACTTAGGCAGCAGCCTGAAAAGGACTGGGAACACGGTGGAGGAGACGGAGGGGGCTTCTAGCCTCGAGGACGGGCTTACCGTAGACTCATCACACCTTAAGCCTAAGACGCTGAGCTTCAAGATTCAGTGCCTGGTCAAGGTTATATAACTGTATCCTATTTTTACATCTGTGTTTTGTTATGACATAGCAGTTCGTCAAAGATGTACGAAAATAAACAGCCAAGGAAAGTTTGTAGGAGTACGTGCATCACCTTCTTGAAGAGCAGCACTGACACATCCTTCTCTATCCTGTTAACACCCTCTTTGGATTCACTCGTTTCAATGTGAACACAAAGTCCCCATAGCAAGGCAACGTGTGCACTCACCCACACTAGCTCCTCATAAGACAGAACGTATCCCAATGAACAGTGACAGGCGGCAAAGGCTTACCTTCATTTTCTCTGCTGACTCACAAACGACAGTCAGTGAAACTCGGATTTGCCACAGATTGACACTTTCATAGTGACATAAGCCAGTGTACGGAGGGAGACAGCAGTCAGTCACATATTTTGCAATGATTTTATTAAACAACGAGCGAGGCGGCCCTGAATTGATCTCAGTATAAGCAGATGAGGATGAAAGACAATGAAGTTGGCAGGCAGCTGGGTGATTTTAAAGATATGGAACTCTTGAGTACATGAGGGTGCCTTAATCAGGTGAACGCATCCACAGCCCTCGGTCTTTCGTAAACCTGGTTGGTGAGTGGACCTCCGAGAGAAGGGCTGGAGGCAGGGACTGACTGCGGTCCCCTCTTCAGAAAACTGATAGAATGCTACTCCAGGAAAGGGTACTTGTGGCCTTAGTCACAACGTGTACAAAACCAGGAAGTCACAGAAACATTTTACAAGGCTTGCGAAAATGAAGTAAGGGGAGATAGCATTGCAAAACACATTCAGTTTCCTTTGAATAAGGTCCGGCTGACTCTTCGCTAAGAGCGTAGCCTGCATCCTACCAGACCATGAGAGACTTCTCTCTATCAGGTAATGACCTTCCCGTGAGTATTTTCTGAAGCAACAATAAGAAGGCAGCTCTAGAGACAGTTCACCAGGGGAAGGGAAGTGTTTAAGAAGAATATCCTTTCTAGAAAGGTTTATGTTTGCTATGGTATTTTTTGCAAGTCCCTTTTGTATGAGCCCATCTTTGCTGACTGTGGTGCCTTTCAGGAATTGAACTCTAGGACTGAGAAGGGATTCTTTTCTACGGGCACATATTTTTCCTTTATTCCTCTCTGGCACAGGATGAGCAAATTGTCCTTTTCCTAAAAGATACTAAGACTTTAAGAACAATGTTAACGCACTCAGTAAGCATTTTGCAATTTTGGTCTCTATATTTGAGGAATGGGATATAAGTTGATGTGATCATTTTTTCATGCCTAAATCTTATCATCTGAACAATTACTTTGAAGAAAACAAAAGGCACCATATTAACTAGTGTTCATTTCCTACATTTTGTTTTGAAATTCTGTATCATTGTTTTTTATTCCTTTTTTGTTGTTTTGTTTTTAAAATAAAAAATATGTACGCAGGACACTATAATGAAGTATGAAAGACTGATGGATTCTGAATGAGCTTAAAAAGTATTTCCTCTACGTTTGGTAACCCTATGCCCTAAAAAGAGTAAGACAAGGGTAAACACCTGCTTGTCTTTCTAACTTTAAAAATAAAGAGAGAAAATAGATAAACACTTCTTTCCATCTCATTGGGATTGAGGAAAGTACAATACCACTGCTGCTCTTTGAAAAATAGCCCAATATGCACTAATGTTCTGGCTGTCAAGGTTCATACCCTCATGAGTTATCAAGATGATACATGCAGGGTGCAATTATATATGAAGCAAAGCATGTGCTTTTTTAATCACCATGCTCAAATCCAAATGGTTAGAAATTATTCGGCATCAGGATCCTGGTATGCAAAATTTGGGGGAATTTTGTGGGCACCGTCCAATGGCTTGCTCACCTGGATAATATGCCCGCTTGAATTTCTGACGCATCCTCGCACTTAACACAGTGTTTCTCACCCATTAGTGTGTGGACACTACTAGTCATATTGTTGGGAGAATGTTTTCACAAACTTGTTGGAATGATACACCCTTAGTTCCTTTTTGCTCTTGACATGATTTCTCCCTTTGATACCCAGGGACCAGGAATAAACTGTATCTGCCACAATCATCGGGAATTAACTGAATTTCTAGGTTTACGGTCAACAGCTCCTTTTTCTAAAGGCTCTTCGGTTAAGCCTTCGGACTTCTAAGCCATCTTGCTGCCAAGCTCAGTGAAACTCACCTCGTCACAATGAACTGGGCAGACCAGTACACTCACTGGGATCCCAGAAGGAAAGCGGATTTGTCTAGCTTCCTTCTCAGCTCCATACCATCAAACTCCTGCTGGAAGGCCTAGGGAGAAACTGCTGGTTGGGGTGAAGGGTAGGAGGGAACATCCTCCAGGAGGAGAAGACAAAGAGTCGGTACCCGCTGCGCCTTAGAAGTCTCAGGAGATTCCACCTTTGGAACTTTGTCCTGTTGGGCCATTTTCTGTATTCCAGCCCTCAGAGGCCTGTCCTCTGACATCTCGTGTCCAGTTAACTGTATCTTCTTTCAAGCATGCTGATGGCCTCTGAGGTTTGGGCCTATGACCAGGAAGACACTGCACTGACCATTTGGGTCACCAGTGGAGGTCTGCTGGTTGCAGCAAGGACCCTCTCCGGCCTGCAGATGAGAAGGTGCACCCTCTGGCTCTTTTGTTCAGTCTCCTCAGTGGCCCTGACTGGAGCCTGCCTGACGGTGGACACCTCACTGAGCCTGGGGAGGAAATGAACAGAATCTGCTGGGGCCCTTGGACAAGGTGAGAGCACCCCAGGACGTCCCTCAGTCAGCCTGTCAGCATCTGTCCCTGAGACTAAAAAGATTCACTCCCCCCCCTTGCCTGGTGACCCTGATGATAACTTCCCTCCTCCATCTGTGGACGGTCACCAAGATCTGCTGGGACTACCACCGCCATCTGTGGACGGTCCCCAAGACCTGCTGGGACCACCCCCGCCTCACCTCAGGAGGCAGCTCCAGTCGGCCACCAGCCATCATCCCCAACTCCATTGCTCCATCTCTGCCAACTGTGCCACCCTGGGTGCCACCCAGCCCTCGGGAGCCATTGAACTAAGCCCATTTGTCACCAGCTCCATTCAGTGCACCTCCAGATGCTTCTGTGTGATTATCCTAGTGACTGGGGGAACAAAATCAGCCATCTGCTTTGAACTATCAGCTTTTCAGCTCCCACTGACAACCTCAACTGGAGCAGCATTCTCCCTCTTATTAAGAAAAGCTCCAAACTACCATCGATCTTCTGACCTCGGTCTTCCAGACACATCAGCCTACCTAGGATGATTGCCAGCAAATCCCCCGACTCTCCTCAGCCCTGAGGAGCACACCCTCATTTCCGAAGGAGTCTTCCCTCTCCTTGGAATGATGTCTTCCTTTTGGCTCAGCACCAAGTCTGCAGCAACAGCTCGCTCTGACACGGGCAGGGCTGCCTTATCCTCAGTTCCTTTCCTCTCCTGTAAACTATGGCATGATTTTTACCTTCAAGCCCAATGCTGAAAAGTCGACCACTGAGATCAAATGATTCGGGATGATCTCAGTGACCAAAGAAGTAAAACTCATGAACATTTGATTAATTAGCTAAGAATGATGTCTAAAAATCATACATTCGAGTGGGTTTCTGTTCTATTCTTTACTAAAAAATCACTCAAAACAAAGGTACACTGCAGCCCTACATGAAATAAGTACATTGTGTCTGAGAAACCCTGAGCAATCGTGTTTCCTCTTCTTCCAATGGCCTTGTCAGAAACAATTTATGCTACTGTACGACACTAATCCTGCAATTCGGCAAGCAATATCATCAACACATAAATAGAACTTTCCAGAACTTAAATTCTTCTGTGCCACAACTTTGCAATCTTGCAATACCTAAGCTTATGTCGTAAGATATAGATATTTTCCATTTACCTTTTTAAATACAATTTCCACATCAGTCCTGGCTGTAGAGTGCCACAGCATGTGTGTGCACAGAAATGAGACTTGTTAGTGTAGAATGGCTGAGGCTGCTCAGGGTAAACATGTTGGAAGAAGAAAGGATATTTTCCAAAGCTGGACTTCACAGTGAGACAGAGAGAGAGAGAGGCAGAGAGAGGATGAAGGAGGCGGGCGTGTCATTTGAGAAACAGTGCAGCATCCTGCAGCCCATCAGGAAGCTTCTATTCCAATACCTCCAGTGATACCTGACCCTACACACGCTACATTTTTCTCACTTATTCATTCACAAATTGAATGCCATTTCCAAAGCACTAATCTATCATGACCGTAGCTTTTGCAACAACAGCAAGATTAACACCACTTTCTGTTCCTGCTTCACCATTTCACAGGTGGCATATTTATTCTTAGCCACCAACCCCAGCAATCTCGGCATAGGTTTCTTTTCTTCCTAAGTGGAGAGTGTTCACTTTTCCTTTTAATCCCTGGGAAGCTGCTCTTCGTCCTATGCAATTTGCCAGCTCCCCTGTCCGTGTGGTTTGGAGCCAAGATGATACAAACGTGAGTTACCTGAACAGAAACAGCTTGATCCTGCCACGGTGCATCTTGGTTATCAAGCCTGAGGGCTGCTGAGTGACTAATGGGTCACTGCAGATACGCTGGACCCAGGCATGAGTTACATCCTGGGTGAGGGGGAGTGAGGGGGGTGACCTTTCGTCACGCTGCTCGGAAGAGCATGACACTTAAACCGATGTATTATTTACTCCTGGGATTTCGCCTTTCAAATCCTTGGGCCACCTCTGACCCTGGAGTAATAAAATGACAGGAAGTGAAGCTGTAGCTATGGAGGAAGGACTGTCGTAGCTCTAAAGCTCGAGCGATGCACCAAGTATTTCACATGTGACTTTAGCTCATCCTCAGACCAACTCTGCGTGACCCATAGTACTGCTGTGTTCATTTCACCCATGAGGAGACAGAGGCAGACACCCGCAGGTGCATCCCTAAGGCCACTGCCACC
Source organism: Hydrochoerus hydrochaeris (assembly GCA_004027455.1). Lineage (NCBI taxonomy): Eukaryota > Metazoa > Chordata > Mammalia > Rodentia > Hydrochaeridae > Hydrochoerus > Hydrochoerus hydrochaeris. The sequence continues at coordinate 282,739 of PVLA01001006.1, read as the reverse complement.
AGCTACTGGTGCATTTGCAAGATGTAGGAGTCAAACAGTGGCTTTGCTGTTCATGTGCTAGGGAATTTCTCACAACCCCGCCGCTCTAAGCTTCTGATCCGCATGCCCAAGACATCTACCCACCGCTCTACAGGCAAGAAGAAGGGCGCGAACACATCACCGCTTCACAGGTCTCCATCTGTCACGAATAAGCCAGAAACTTCAAAACTTCATTCATGCCTCAATCCAAGGAAATCTATATATTTCAAGAATGCTGGAAGACACTTCCTCCTTCTGTCCTCCAGAAGGCGAGGAAAAACAGAGCCCCACATAAAGGAAGTGATTGTAACCGAGATAGAGTGTTCCAAGGCAGTCGGGCTGAAAACACTTAAGTCAGATGAGATAAAATTCCAGGAAACAGCCTGAGGAGGCAACTGCTCTCTCAGAGGTGGGGCACAGTGACTGGGGTCCCCGGGGCTGCAGGGATGTGGACCTGGGAAGATGGGGAACATGGACTCTGCCCACGGGCATCGCCAGCGCTGCTGCCAGACAGAACAGAGGGAGGATATGGCTCCTCTGTTTGGGATCTAACAGCATCTGGGGCCCTTCACTGTAGAAATGTCACCCTAGACTAGAAAAACTACTCTGGTCAGTTTAAAGTGACCCCTGTCTTCCTCTGTGACTGTGATGCCTGGAACAGAGGATGCTGCCTTTACTTAATTTTAAGAATGAAATAGCATTTAATCCACCCCAGGATGGCGATCGTCTTCCCACTTTTATAATCAAGCAGTCACACAAGTCTTGCCTCTGACCTCTCTTAGTCTCAGTAGTCCCACAGAAAAAAAGCCACATTCATAACAATATAAAATGTAGGTGTTTGGTGAATGAATATGTACTCTTTGTCTTTCGATCTCCAGCTAAACTTGGGGGCGGGTACTGGGGCTGGATCTCACAACCTCATGCTGGCCAGTCAGGCACTTATGCCGCTGAGCTAAATCCCCGACTCTCTACCTAAATGTTAAACCTCGTTATTTTCTATGCCTCTGGTGTATACATTTCCAAGACTATGTGTCTTGGTTACTTTTCTCTCATTGCTGGGACAAAATACCCAATACCCAAAATGAAGGCAGGAAAGGTTTATTTAGCTTCCAGTTTTTGGAAATTTCAGTCCATTATCAGCTGGCTCCAAGGGAGGGTGGCCTGGCACAGGGGCAACACTTCAAGGTAGCAGCCAGAACAAAAAGAGGGCAAGAACAAGCCTCTTCTCCTCCCTTACAGTGTACACAGCCTGCCAGAGTATAGCACTCACAAAATCTCTTACACAGGATGAAGATATTTACAAAGTAAAGATTCTGGCTCCTTGCTGAGTCTCCCAATTAAACTTCTAAACTGCTCAAGTTGACACAGTGTATCAACCTAACCCTACACTATGTGTATGGATAGTAGCAGTTCTCACAATAGGCTCATACCTCTGATTTGGGTATTGGAAATTTCATGTATCATTTCTGACTGACCACTCTCTTAGCTCATTCAGGTTGGCATAAGAAAATACCATAAGTGAGGTGATTTATAAATAATAGAAACTTATTTCTCACCATGCAGGAGGCAGGCAAGGAAGTCCAAGATCAAGGTGCGGACAGATTCACTATCTGCCCAAGGCTGGCTTCTGGCTGTCTCACTGTGCCTTCACATGGAAGATGGACAAAAAAGAAGTCCTTTGGGTCATCTGTTGTAAGGACATTAATCCTATTTTGAGGACTATCTCCTAATAACTTCATACAAAAACCCCTCTTCCTACTGACCTTAAGCTAGGGGTTAGGATTTCAACATATAAATTTTAGGAGATCAGAACCCACACCCATTTAGCAACTTTTTACTCTTCTGATGAAACTACAGCTTACATATCCCAAAGGATCTCACAGATTTTCTTTCTCTCTCTCTGTCTCTGTCTCTCTCTCTCTCTCTCTGAAACTCAACACGCTCCTGCAATAGCACTTTCTACTGAGGGCAAAGACTTACGCCACATTCATTTCTGTAGCACAGAGCAGAGTCTAAGATAGCACAAGTAATCAATACATATTTATTCAATAACTATCAAGCTTTTCCTGGTCCCTGATGCTTATTGTGTACAGAGTGTTATTCTAGGGGGCCTTAGTCAACATCCTGATGGGATGATGGCACAAGAAAATGAGGTAATTGAGAAGAGAAGGAAAAGGGAATTGTTTACAAAGGTGTATGCAAGGTCAAGGGAAACCAACAAGGAGTAATGAACACGGAAGACCTTATCGGCCTGGAGGGCCACTGGGACCACATTTCTCCAGAGCTGGGCAGAGCTTCGGGACTGGAGTGCTAGGTGAGGTAGGAAAACAACCTGCTGCCAGTCAAGGAGAGAAGCCAAAAGGCCATCAGCAGTCCGCACCTCCCACTATTCTGCTGTCCTCCTACTAGGAACCGAGCCCAGCCAGGAGCCAGGGGAGAAAGCCTGCACCTGGTGAGGGTTCTATACACTCCCGAGGGTCTGAGCAGGTGAAACCAGAGATGGAACTGGAGAGAAAAAGGTATCCAGCGCAGGGTACAGTCAGAACCCCCTGCTTTAGACAGTGAAGGCTAATGGTGCTATTAAGAATTCTTGGAGCCAGGTTAAGATAAGAAAATGAAGAAGGGTAGCAAAATAATTAGGGTAGCAAGCTATAGATAGTGAAGACTCACACAGAGGGTGCTGGTAAAACATCAGAGTTAATAATGGGGCAGAATCCACCCTCTTGGTGAGCACCTTCCTCCTGCGTGAGCCAGGAGGAGACCCAGTAGTGTCTCCTGTGAGCCTACCCGTGCGCTGGCTTGGAATCAAACATCCACCCACACACACACACCCCTGGTTAGCAACTGGGGACAGAGGTCTGAGCATCTCTTGGCAGGATGACTGTATGCAATATAGCAAATGGGGGGGTAGCCTCTATCTTCTCTTTGAAAGCAAATGTTGTTTTCAGTTTTGTTTCATTATGATTAATTGCTTTACTCTAGTCAATATTCTCTTTTGATTGATTTTATAATGCTCTGTCTTTGGTTTGATCTTTCTATACCTAATTGATTTAGACAGCTATTGTGAAGACAATGAGATATACTATAATACCTATCACTGTTATCCCAGTAACCTGCTGTGAATTTCTGTACCAAGTTCACTGCACTGTCTCAATTGGCTTTGTTCTATCTTGTTCTGTTGTATATCTACTAACTTTAGAATTAAAAAAGTAAAAATTAAATTAAAAAATGAAAAAAAAAGAATCAGGCAGAATGGTCAAAACTAAATGCTGTATGGTAAAATCCCAGATTGAACAGGAAACTTTTTAATGGAAAGCAGAAAGTGTAGCAAAAGGTAATCCCTAAGACAATAGAGTTGGTGGAAAGGACTAATAAAGTATTATGAGTTTTTTTATAAATTTATTCATAGGTGAAGTAATGCTAAGGCCGCATATCTGGTTTTGGCAGAAACAAAACAAACTAAAATATGATTCCTAATTTTAGAATCAGTCTAAATTGCTAAAGCAAAAATGGCCAGAGAGAATTCAAAAGAACTGTCCACCCCTTGATACATAGTCAGTCTAGCATCTCAAGTTGTCTGAGATCTCTTCTGTGAGCCCCAAATTTCATCTTTGAGAACCATTTCTTAAACATTTAAAGAAACAAGATCCTGAAATCCTTTGACACTGCAAGGCATCAGCTTATAAAGTGGATTTTAAACACCATTACATTTTTGTTATTCAAAAAATACCAGTAAATTGATTACTGTGAGTTTCAGTTTTAATCAAATCTCCACACATAAGGTGTGACTCAAATATTTATTTTCAATCTCTATCAGTTCAATCATGAAGAATGCCATTTCTACAATAATGTGGGGTTTCCCCATTTCCTCCACCACAAAGTGAGAGGTTGATTGCTCTCATGCCTAAAGCTTCAGCCCAGAATCCGTCCATGGCAAGAAATCCCTCTCACACTTGCTGGAGCAGGGATGGAAACAGCCTCTAAGGGCTGCAGTGGGAGCTGGTGCCCCTGACCCAGGGTCTGACAGGGTTCTGCCTTCTCTGGGCACTCTTGCCTTGGTTGGGTTCCTGTCTTCAGATTCCCATCTTATCATGGGAAAGATGGCTGCGGCGAGACTGGACTCCCATGGTTCCTCTTTGTCAGTTCCAGAGACAGCAGTGTGCTCCTCAGTCTGTGACAGGGCATCGTGTAGTTGTCTCTCGATCATGTGTTCATCATTACAGCAGCAGGAGGTGGTAGGAAAAAGGTAAGGATTCTATTAACTGAGGAAATTATTGTGTTTCCCTCTTTCATCATATGTCCATCTAGGGATAGGTAGGTATTTTTATGAAGTGCTAGTATTTTGTATTATGTTGATTTGAATTTAACTGGAAACTTGAATAAAATGATAGGAAATGAATGAAAAGGAATTCAGCACATAGGATGGCCATAACTCCACCACTGCAACTAACTGGAGCGTTTTAACTCAGAAGCCCTAGGCTGCCATCTTACCCTTCTACTCAGAATCCTAAAGCCACTGGGATTTTATATATATATATCGTGAGGCCTCAGTACCCATCTCATTAAATTGCAAAATTCCTCCTACACCCCTTCCTCCCTTCTGCTTTCTCTCACCTCCCAGTTTCTCAGTTAACTTAGCATGCAAACTTTTCCTGCCAAGTGCATTCAGCCCGGGGATGCAGACGTCTCTCAGTGCTGCAAAGATAAATTTATTTGGAAGATCCACGCCTTGCCTAGAAAATTCTTGCACAGATTGCAATCTATTCCACGGTGCAGTTTGTTTAGCTGCCTACCCAATAATACATCGATCAAGACCCTAAGTGAAGCTGGCAGTGGAGAAAGGTTGGCTGCCTCCTCCCTGGCCCTGTCCCCTTCCCCCATCTCAGTAGTCTGAGCCTCAATCTGTGAGCAAAGCTGTGCTTACTGTTTTTCACAGAAACCAAACCTGCGTAGGACCATAAGGATACGGCTACAGGCCAGCAATTGGTCGTATTATGCCATGATCACTTCGGAATTCAGTGAAATTTCAGTTTTCCTGAATGTTTTGACAACTGCTGGAAGTTTCCCAAATAGAAAACAAGCAATTATAGTTTCCCAAGCAGCAACAGCCATGTGGTATTTCAAACTGTAATAATGTCCATGGGGACTTCATTGCCTGTTTTTTGCTTTCATTAAGTTGATAGTTTTTGAGAAACCCGTGTTCGTGGCTTTTATTTAAACCCACTGTTGCTGTTAAAATGATGCTTCGTAACCAGCACTTTGACAGTGGCATCAGCCAGTCTGAAAACTCGAGGCTGTTCCTTCTTTAATTCTGCTGACCCATCACCCCCGTCCTGCCCCCGGGAGGGATGCCCTCAGCCACTGTCCCACTAACCTGGACCTGTGGCAGGGACCCTCCTCCCTGTCCAAGATTCTCTGGCCACATCTGAGGTGGGTATTGAAGGCCATGCCTTCTTCTGGGGTTGAAATAGTCTTTGAAACTCGGCTCATTTTCTTCAAAGGTTGGGACCTCAGGGATGTTTTTAGGTCTCATATAATCAAAGGCGTTTTTAGACCACAGTTGTGGGTTCTTGGGCAATGCAATCTTCTCAAAATGCAATCAATTTGCTTTTGGTTCCATGTGCCAGCAGCCACATGCTAAGTCTTCTGACAAGAAGAGTTCTTAAATCTCAAGTAATTCTCTGCTTCCCTGCCCAGTGCCTACCGCTCTGCCCCACCACCACGCCCCCACCCTAAGTCAGGGGTGATTTCTTTGGGAGTCTCCGGGAAGTTTACGCTTTTCATCTGATCTTTGCTCCACATCACTTTAGTCAACTGAAAAATTCTGTTAGAACTTTCCTTCAACATCTTGCAATACCTCATCTCTGTTTGGCACCTTTGGACACGGTGAGACTGTAATTTCTATCCTCTCTCCATTCCTTTAAATCCTGCGGACGCCTGGGCAGTTCTTTTCTGAGAGACGTATTTGTAATAGCCTTGCCAAAGGCAGCCTGTAATAGCCAATACACACTAGCTCTTGTCTACCCAGCTATTTCCCTGAAAACTGCAAGTTGATGGCAACTCTCCTGCCTCCCAAGTTACAAGAGGAAAAGCTTTTCTAGCAACTCTTCCCAGAATAAGACCGAGAGCTGGTTTTTCATATATCCCAGGCTCTGGCATTGACCTTCTCTCTGCCTATGCATGCAATCAGCGCCATATTCCAGCTTGCCTTTAAAGCAGCCAATACGAAAATCCCAATTTCTTTCTTAGTTGGAATACACTCTGCTGTGTAACAGTGAGCCCATCTTCAAATCACAGAGCTTTGACACAGCAGGTTTCCCTCTCATTTGCTTCACAGTGAATGCCGGCCGGCCACTGCTTTTCCATCCTGCTGGGACCCCACGCAGAACTCACAGGACTGGAGGGTGCACAGAAAGACACCACGGCCGGGCTAGGAAGTGTGGTGGCATCACCACCGCCTGCGCTCCCGGGCTGGGACCCAGGCACTGTGCCTAGGAGAGGCCCCGTTCTGAGATGCCCACCGGACATGGTCTACACAAAGAACCTGTGTTGATGTCTGCTTTTCCCACTGACTTGGCATAGTCCGTGGCAACTCCTGCAAACTTTAGAGGAGCTAAAATAAAACATCCAGTTACAGGACGGTCTAGGAAAGGCGGCCTTTCTGTGGACACTGGGAGAGAAAAAGGTGCAGAACACGTAGCACTCATTCTGCTCCCAGCAGCTGCAGGCTCGTGCTTAGCTGTACGGACTCTGCTTTCACCGCCATTTGGCCGTGGGATCTTAAACATATCAGTGCTCAGTTTCCTTGTCTACAAAATGAGTAAATAAGGAATTGCTACATCAGAGGACTATAAATGCATATTAAATGGATATATTATTATATGCATGTGATAATATTGATATATATTACACGCATATGCACTAACTAGGAAAACTCTTGCATGTAGGCAAATATGGCAGACATTTACAGACATGATGCATAGAAAGGCGTTGACAGGTCAGCACAGAGACCTCATCTCATTAGCACATGTGCCATGTTTATGAATCCCATTGGCCGCAATGGCAGACACACACATTTTTAAATTCTAGCCCACCCATCTCTAAGGCCACCGTGACGGTGGTTCTCATGACTCACTGAGGCCATTTTATATTGGCTTGTTTAGATTTGGCATGATTTACTTTAGATTTTATGCTAAGCAAATGGAAAAAGTTATTAGTAAAAGTCCTCTGTGTGAGCCTAGTCTGGTTCTTACTTATGGAATATCCTTCATAAAGACCATAAAGGAATTATAGGATTAATGATTGCCAGGTTTATCAGGAGCTCCCTTTATGAGAAATATTGTCTTTTATCCAAAAATTAATTTCCCCAAAATTTAATGAGCAGTTAGTATGTGCCAGAACAAACTAAACAAACAAAAGTTATAAGCAATTGATTCTCCTTATGGTGGTAGGACTATATCATGTAGGCAAATATGCATGTAGGAGGAAAGCTTACTAATCATATTTTTATGAATATGAAATTCAAGTTTGAAAAGGGACCTTTGATGTTCAGTTTAGCAAAGGAAATGATACAGGCAATTTGCATCCAGGACTGTCTCCTGGCAAGGCCCACCCTTCTTTCTCCTCTGTCCTGTTGTGTCCTGGTGCTCAAAATGGGTAAGTCAAGGAAAGTTTAAAAAAAGGAATGACTAACAAAAATGTGGGCAAAGGATGGAGAAACAGAGACGATGTAGTACAGTAGCACTGATAAAAATTGAGCACCTCTACCACCTCTGTTCTGAAAAGAAAAGAGGGAGTGTTCACGAGAAATGAGAGCTAGAGAAAGTGGGGGTGCAGGTAGAGGCAGAGACAGAGACATAGACAAACTACCCGTTCTAAGGGGAGTGGTCCAGCCCATGTGGAGGTAGCCAATGAGACTGCACGGGGAGAAGCCCAGGCAAGGGATACTCAACACTTGCCTTCCTTTGATATCCTTGAGTGTTCTCATTAACCAAAACAAGTAAAACTAGAGATCAAAAGAAAAATAAGTACAAGTGATAAGTAATGTTTCTCATTTAGCAAGCAAGCTGTGCTCCTGCAACTAGGTTGTTAAATGAATGGATGGTTCAATGAGGACTCATGTATACTAAGCATGTTACAGTACACACAGCACAGAAAGGGTCAAAGGAGACTCCAACCTGATGGCTTCGCTTTTATTTGCATAACTTGTACAGTCAGTCTTAGGGACATAAAACTACAATATTGCACAGTACAGTAAAGTCAGCAAAATTTACAGTGCTTTATAAATAAGGTGTACTATAAAAATAAGACATTGAGGCTCTATAACCTCTCAGTCATAAGCCCAAACAGTCGTTAAACAGATAGGTCATTAAACAAGGAATATCTGTTTTTGTAGTTCAGCCTTCTAAATAATAGATGAGTAAAGGAGAAGGAAGCATAAATGTGAGTGTTTTGAAGAAATCCAAACAAGAAATGCAGTGTATGACTCTGAGGTTGCATCAGTTAGAGTTCATTAGAGGAACAGACTTAACATTACATATACGTGCATCAAGGCTACACAAAGTAGGCTTAAAATTGCTGCCTGCAGAATCAGGTGTGGAAAATACACAGTGGCCACCTGCGTGCTGAAAGCCTGGAAGATCCAATTGAAAGTCAGAGACTTGGAGCGAACCAGAGTCTGATGAGATTCCATATCAGAAAGCTGAAGCGTCTGCATTGGAAGGCTGCAGAGTTTGTAGATATAGGCCTAAAGGAACTGCAGACTAATATTCAGAAGCCACGGTGAAGACCAGAGCTCCCCTGAGAAGCAAAAGACAGACTCTTTTTCTTTTCCTTTTTATTCTACCCAAGCTACAAGCCTATTGGTTGGTGCTACTCACATGTGGGATGGGTCTTTCTTCCTACATGTCAATCACCTACAGACATACTCAGAAGCATGCTGCACCAATCTGTTAGGCGTTTCTTAATTCATTCGATTGATATCACAATTAACCATCACAGAGACGGTAAAGGAAATGACCAGAAAAACCATTAAGAATGATATACTCAACCAACCACAGAGCACCTTATTGGAAATCATATTAGTCAAGATTCTATAATAATAAACCCCACTTAACAGTCACAGAAACAATTCTCTTTTAGCATAAATATTATCTTATGAACACTGATTTTGTTTCAGCAAGCCTGGTGAATGAGTGAAGTAGGTTTGGGAACAAATCCATGTGACTAGTACGCACATCAACGGATGGGAGCTGAGGCATGCGGGCGGGTCACGGATGCCTCCCGCCTGTGGGATTTCATGGCCGCTGGAAAGGGTGATTGTGACTAAGTGACAAAGCACACGAGGGAAACCAGCAAGTCGGATTTAGAGGGAAGTGAAGAGAGTCCCAAGGGAAGATTTACACTGCGTGTGTGGCTATTTTTGCTCAGCAACACTGAGACAGAAGTATCTGGCTGAAGTATTCTAAGTCATTGTTCTTATCAAACCTTCCTTTCAGTGCCAAGAGCCCTTGGCTTCTTATCGAAGTTGTCACTGGGGCTTAACATCCGTGTGGTCCTCCGTTCTGAAAGCTTCGTGAAGCACCAGCTCATGCACTGCAGGCTTAGTCTTCAGCAGACCAGTCCTTCAGGCGCATAAATGATTAATGGATCCTGTGTGACAAACTAGCAGCTTGTTTGGTATTTCTGACCCGGGTCCTTTAAAACTCATTACTGGTACATATTGGACCTTGTCTAATGGATTTAAAATAGATTTCCCTCCTGTTAACATGATTCTGCTCTTATGTAACCTGGATTTTCATGTACCTTGCTTATGTGCTGTTACTTGTCATCATTAGGCACTATCAATAGACTTGTATTTTTTTAAAAAAGTCAATATTTGGGGCAACAATTTATCAGGTTCCATTTAGAAAAGAAAGCACATAGCAGAGAGTACAAATTTACTTGTCTACATAATAGTTTTTCTACCCAAAGGCCTTTTGACATAAGTAAGCACCTTTTGAAAGCAGAATTTGCTTTTAATATTACAAATGAATCTGGGTCACACACTAAAGTACTGCCCCAAAATATGTGCCTTAATGGACACTGGTCTTTTTGTTTGTTTTTTTTCAAGATATTTTCCACATGCTTGTGCTGAGGTTCCAAACAGGCTCTCACTTTCTCTCCCCATGGGCCATTGTCCAGGCTGACCAATCAATCAGATGTATCTCTTTTTCTAGCCACTCTGATTGGTTCAGCCATAGGCATGTGACTCAAGAACAAGGCCAATCATTTTTTTTTCAAGATTTAACATGTGGTCCCTTTGGAAGACACCATATATCTTTCTTTCTCTGGAGTAGAAATACTAAAGGTGACAGAGCTGATACTGACACTCTTCTGAAAAGATGGAAGAAATCTAAGAAGGAGACAATAACTCGGGAAGGTAATCATCTAATTTAACCCAGGAAGGAAAAGAAATATTACTACCAACCCTTTCTCTGCTGAATATAGTATAATATCTAGAATCTCCTTGTGTTTCTGTATGACTTGGTTTTACTAATTTAACTTCAGCCTGCCGGCTTTAGACCTCTCGTAGTAAAAACGGCCAGGGAACCCCAATCAATATGCCCAAGATTGTGCTCTGCTAAGGAAGAAAATTGGAGCTAACGGAAGGAGAAATAATTGTGAATGACTGGGAAGAAAAAAAGTAGGAAGGAAAATGAAAATCGAAGCTGTAGAAATAAGCCACCACATCTTATTAAAAACCAAACTGTAATCAAACTTAGTGTTTGCTTAAAGAATTAAAATAGAAGAAAGACAGATGGTGTTTTTTAAAGATTTGCAAAGCTTTATGGTTTTAGGTTTCATAATTCCAGAAGGACTGATGATATCAACAGCTAAGAAATGTTATAGAGGGTCATTCTGGGAAATTCGATACATTAACAAATAAGTCGCCAGTGAATAAATTGAATTCCACAATGAAAAAGGGCAAATGTAATACACACATATTCCTAATTGTGTAGCTGAAAAATACAATGCTTATGGCAAAAACTTCTCGCTAAGGATGACAAAATATGGCAAATTTGAAGTAATACCCTTCTGTACACTGAAGACAATATTTCTGTTTACTGATACTTTAAACATTGTATTCGTTTAAGACAGTTTCATTAGCGAGAGAAAACAAATTAAGTAGAGGAAATGGAAAGAAAGAAATGCACAGAGTTAGATCCTAAGACTTCACAAACAAAACCCCAACTGCATGGGAAATACTACAAAAATCTCATTAAAAGCTTTTGCACAGCAAAAGAAATCACCAACAGGGTAAAAAGACAACTCACAGTGTGGGGAAAAATTTAGCCAGTTGCTCCTTAGACAAAAGACTAATATGTAGAACATACAAATAATTGAAAAAAAAATCAGAGCCCCCAAATTCAAAGACCCAATCCAAACGTGGGCATCTTAGATGAATACACACTTCTCAGATAAAGAACTACAAATGGCTAATAAATACATGAAAAAATGTTCAACATTAGTGGTTATTTAGGAGAGATACAAATTAAAACAGCACCAAGATTCCATCTCACCTGGGAAAGAATGACTATCTTCAAGAAATGAATCAATAACAAATGTTGGTGGGGCTGTGAGGAAAAAAGAAGACTTCTCCTCTGTTGGTGGGGATCTAGACTGGTGCAGCCACTGTGGCGATGCCTCAGAAAACTAGGATTGGAGGTCCCAATTGAGCCAGCTATTCCCCTTCTCGGAATCTTCCCCAAAGGATTAAAAACATCATACCACAATGATAGATGTGCACCCATGTTTATAGCACACAATTTGTAATAGCTAAGTCTTGGAAATGATTCAAATGCCCATCAACTGAGGAATGGATTTAAAAAAAGATGCTTTTTAAATATAATAGAGTACTATTCAGCCATAAAGAAGGGTAAACTTGAGACTTCATAGCTAAATGCGCAGACCTTGAGACCACATTCTTAAGTGAAATAAATCAGGCAAACATGTAAATATTGCATTGCTTCTCTGGTGTGAGAAATTGAAAAAATAAATAAGAAAAAAACGTACAATAGATATTGTGAAATAGGAAGAAATTGTTCAAAAGGAAGGAACTAGGGAAGGGGAGAGGGAAAAGAAGGAAGGGAAAAGAAAAAATGAGAAAAGAAAGATACAATGGAAACAAGGCTTTGTGAGTAAAGAGGAGACGAGGGGGAACAGGAAGGAGAATGCAGTGGGAAAAAAGAGGAATCAAGATACATCACGCACAAACGCAAATCCCTGATGATGAATATGATCATCACATACATCCCAAGGGCACCAGTAAACTTAATAATAATTTCTCGAACGAGCAATATGAGGGACTGCCTTTTACCCAAAGTTATCAGGCACTACAGAATTTCCTGGAAAGATATATACATTAATGGAACTTTCCTAAATCAGTGATCAAATTCTTAAACCATGGGAGCTACTATGCTGAATGAAATTTTTTAATAAATTTAATTATTATGATTGCACCCACCCCACCAAATAAGCCTATGAAAGAGAAAAAGAAACCCTCACAACTCTCCTACTAGGTAACTAAAATTTTATTCCATTTTCCAGACATGGAAATAACCTAATTCTCAGAGATACTATAAAATAAACGGAGGAATGTCAACCTTAGTTTGCATACTTTTCATATGAGTAAAGGAAAGAACGGAAGATGGGAAGGAAGGAGGGAGGGAGGGAGGAGGGAGAGAGGCAAGAAAATATGATTCAGCAATAGAGCATTTGCCCAGCATGTGAGGCTGAGTTTAATCCCCAGCTGAGGAAAAGACAGAGTGATGGGTGTGGGGGGAAGCAGAGACAGAGACAAACAGAGATGAATTATTTCTGGCCAGAACTTGTTAAATACACAGCAGTCCTATGATTCAGTTAGAAACCAGGCTACACCACCTGTTCCAGGGTGAGAAGGTTGTTAGCCAGGTGTGGCTCTGCAGTATATTACTGAAATATATTCCATTGGTAACTGAGCCCATGAACTTTAGACTTGGTTTTTGTATTGCATAGGGCAAATGGAAAATCACAAATTGCACTCAATTATTCTTAGCATATTTAGATATGCTTAGACTTCCACAGAATCAAGCTAAATTGAGATATAAGAGGTGGAAAACAAAAGGTCCTATCACAGGCAAAGGCAATGCAAGGTGGACTTTCCCCTGGCCTTTTATAAAACAAAAACTCCAAGTTGCTGACAAGGGGAATCAGGTCCTCAGGGTAACTGAGAAGTGAGCCAAAGGAGTACCGGAGCGAGCATCCATAGCAGCTTGTGAGCGACAGGGAAGACAGCGACAGGTGGGCAGTGCACATATCTTACATATATGTATGAAATGTGTGTTAAAATATATTCACATAAAATAAGCCCATGAGATGTACTGATCTCAAACAAGCAAGGCGCCGCCAGAGCACTTTCAGCGACCAACTCAGGGTCCCAAGCAACCCTGCAGTGGTGAGTGTCACCGTTTCCTGGTGCGCAGAGCGGGACATGGAAGCCAGCGTTTGCCCAGGGAGACACAGGGCATGCCCGGAGCCTCACTGGCGCGGGTGTCCACCTCTCTGTCCTCGCTCCTTCACCGCTGTGAACCCGCTTTCACAGCCTCCGTGCCCCTGATAAGGGCACCTGGGCACCTGGCCCAAACATGAACGCTGCAAAGGTCAGATGGGCCCAGGGAAATGAGGCGGGTTAATGAGCTGGGTGGAACTCGAGCTGATCAGAGGCCAGCAGGGGCTGGGTTTCACAGCTACCTGGGAGACTGAATTGCTGGAACCTGGCCTCCACATGGCACAGTTGGAGGGAAGGGAGGGGAAGCCGTAGGTCCTGGCTTTGCATGCGTGTGTGTGTGTGTGTGTGTGTGTGTGTGTGTGTTGCAATGCACTGAGATTTGGGGAGGTGGTTTCTCCATTGTTTCTGGTAGGAAGTGGTGAGTTTGAGGTATTTGCAGCTGGGGTGGAGCTATCCAGTGACACAAAAAGCCAGACCTGGAGAAAGAGGTAGCCAGGGTGGTTAGTTCAGGGAACCGGGAAGGCGTTATCACAGGGAAAGAATGCGCCAAGTGTGGAAGAAGCAGAGAACGAGGAAGTGGCATCTGAAAAATCCTGCACTTGGAGCTTCTCTCCATGCCTGGGATCAAGGCTTAACTTTTCAGAACGTTCTTTACTACTTAGCCTTGACTACGAGACAATTTGATAAGAAATTACATTTAGATTCCAATCAGATATTTGGTTAAGTATAGGTAAGCATAAAATAGTAATTATAGTGTCTTATCACAGCATGCATAATATACATTATATATACATGTATGCAATATAATAAAATCAATAACCATGTAAGTGTATGAATAAATAACATGAATAATTTCATAAAATAATACAAATGATGTTTGTAAGTACATATAAAATAATAAAATACCAAAAACTGCAGATATTCTACTATGCTATTTAGTAAGTGGCCTTATGTAAATAAAAGTGTAATATATTTTTGGTTTGAGTTGTAATTTTTATGTCCTTATTGAGGTAAAATTAATGTATACTACAATAGACTCATTTTATGAATGCAGCTCGGTGCTTTGGGGCAGTTCTGTACAGCCTTGTACCTACCGCATTTGTCAGAGCATAGAATAGTTTCATTAACTCAGAAAGTTTTCTCTCAATACTGTTCCAGTCAATGCCCCCAACTGTGGAAAACCCTGTCATAATTTCTGTAACTACAGATTCATTTTCTACTTGGGACTTTTGTGTTCAAATCTCCTCTGATCAGTTTTACAAGTTTCATGGACACACGTTCTCTCTTCTCTAGGAAAAACTCACATGCAGAGAACCACTAAGGCGTGAGTGGGCGTGTGCTTAGCTCCATGAGGAAGGCAGTGAGCATCCCTGCAGGGCTGGCTTAGTTCCAAGAGGAAGGCAGTGAGCATCCCTGCAGGGCTGGCTTAGCTCCATGAGGAAGGCAGTGAGCGTCCCTGCAGGGCTGCTTTCAGTTTAGATCTCACCTGCTGTGGATGCTGAGCTCTGGTTTGCTGCTCCTCTTGCTGACTTTTGGGTTTGTCAGCTGTTTTCATTTAGCTTCTAGCACTCGGGAATGACACCTCTTTTTAAAATTTGTATAATGTTGATCAAATTTTCAAGTACTTAGGGGTCACTTTTATGTCTTTTGTGATGTGTCTGCTTACAACTCTTGCCTACATTTTACAATTCAAAAGTTTATTATTTTTTATTACTGATTTATGAGAGGTTTTTTTACATATTCTAGATTCAAGTTCTTTGTCAGACACAAGTTATATAAATATTTTCTCCCAGAACATAACTTTTTAAAAATTTTCACAGCGGTGTTCTTTAAATAATAGAAATTAAATTTTTGATAAAATGAGATTTATATTTTTAATGATCAGTGTTATAAGTGACCTAAACCATCTCTGCCTATCACAGTTAGCAAAGATACTCTGCTTTACCTTCAGAGCTTTACAGCTTTAGCTCTAAAGTTTAAAGTCATGATTTATCTTTACCTATGATACAAAGAAGAAGATTTGTTTCCCTCCATAGGACATCCAGATTTTCTAGAACCTCTTATTTAAAAAAGCACAAATCTTCACTCTATTACGTACTTTAGCACTTTAAAAAAACTTAAATGTGCAGATCTATTTTGGGATTTTCTGTTGTCTTCCCTAGACTGTCCATTCTAGACAATACCATTGTATCTTGATGGCTGTAATCGTATAGTAAATATTAAACTCAGCTGGTGTATTAATATTTTTAAACAATTTTAATACCATAATATTCTACAAATTGCATTTCAGAATTTTTCATTGATAGTAAAGTGATTTAATTGACTTCATTTCCTGTGTCCTTGCTAAACTTAATAGTGCTAGGAAGGGTGTGTATCCCTTTTATAGTCTATACAATCTCTGAAGAATTTAAATTTCATACTGTTGTTTGTGAATAAAAAGCTTTTCTCTTTTTCTAATCTGTATTTCTTTATTCCCTTTCTTCCCTTGCTTTTCAGGTTGGTGCTTCCAATCAATGCTGGATAGTCTCGGTGACAGTCTGTCCCAATCCTTATTTCTCATTTTAGAGATAAATGACCAGATCTCATAATGAAGTATATTAGCTACCCTCAGACTGAGGATATTCTCTCCACTTAATGCTGAGTGTCAAGTTTCTGTGTCAGTATTTTAGTGTCAAGTTTATGCTGGCCTCGTAAGACAAGTTAGGAAGTGTCCTTTCCTGTTTTCTGGAAGAATTTTATAACATTAAATACTTCTTCATTAATGTTTAATAGAACTTACACATTCTCTCACCAAATGGGCCTAGGCATGTATTATAAAAATGGAAAGTTTTATATTTACATTTAAAATCTTTACTGGGGTAAGTTATTAAAGTTACCTATTAGTCATGTGTTAATTTTAATAAATTATTTTTTAGTGTGTTGGTCAAGTTTTCAAAGTTCTTGGTAAAATATTTTTCAAAATAGTCCCTTACTCAAAGAGATGCAGATATTCAGCAATAGTCCCTTAGTCTATTGGAATATCTCTGTCTCTCTCCTCCTTGTGACTTATCAGTTCTTTGTGAAAAAAAAAAAAAAAACACCTTTTGACTTTACCAATTCTTTGTATTTCCCATGTATTGTTTTCTCCCGTTTTTAGGTAGAATTTTCATCTTTATTTCCTATAAATGCAGAAGGGATTCTAACTAGTTTCAGTGGCTTTTGCTGCATGGCCTGGTCAAGTAGATGATTTTTTTAAATTTAATTAAGTTTATTAGAACTATTTTGGTTTCCATAATGCTCATGTTCATGACAGGGAATTTGCACCTGTACACATCTAAAATTGTCTCCTCTTTTTCTCTTTTACATTGGCAAAGTTCTATCTCCCTATCTCTGATTGTCTATCCTTTCTTTTGCTCTTTATTTATATTTTGGGTTCGCCATGTCTGATTACATATTTAGTTCTCTTTCTCTTATTATCTACTCTGATATTCCCTGCCTTTTAGTTAGGAGATAATTACTAAGGTTGGGTCGAAACCCATCCCCTGCCCACCAATGTCGCATTTTCACTTCTTTTGCTTTATTCTTTCATTGACCCAGTAGCTTTTAGCATTATTTCTTCTCTTATATTGATCTTTTGTGGGGTGTGATTTAAAGATCTGGCAAATGTTCAGATTTAAACAATTATTACAGTGAGACACACTGCCATGAATCGCCTTAAGCCACTCCCTCTTCTCTTTGAACACACTTATTCCGTTGTTCTTGGCAGTTTCTGAAGCCATGCAGGAAGTCCTCTCTCATGATTATCTCTGATTTTGCTGCCATGGCTGCGCTGATGTCCTGAGTCAGTCCAAAGGTTTTATGTTTTGGGGTCACTTTGACTGTGGGAGGAGCAAGAAAACCCACGCGGCAGGCCTGGTGAGTAGGGTGGATGGGGACACGGTGATGTTTTCACGGAGCTGCCTTTCTGACAGATCGAACTCTACAGCAGTACCCACTGTGTTCTTTATACTTCACAAAGACAAGAAAAGGAACTTCCGAAACTGCTTCACAAAGGGGCAGAAGGACGCGACCAGTGTGTTTAAAGCCGGGGGAAGATGCTGAAGGGGATTAATAGCAATGTGTCTTTTACCGAAATACACTTTGTAAGCTTAAACATTCATTCTACATTTTGATCACTCCTTTTAGCTCAAATTTTTCTGTTTGCAATAGTAACCCAACATAGTTCTTCACCAGTTTCCTTCGTGAAATTTTACCCCTTCATATCTAATATAGGAATCTGATGCAGTATGATTTCATTCACTGTCTTCCTGCACTTTTGGCCATTGTATCATAAACTCTATACCTGCAGGTGACATAAACCTCACAATCTACTGCTATTATGTCAAAAATTGTCTTTTTAAAGAATTAAGAAAAAATTGTATTTATTCAAAATCATTGGATGTCGCCATCTTGGAAGGCAATTGTCATTTAGTCTGACAAATCTCTTGGGCGCAGGTGGCCCTGGAGGAGGCTGAAAGCGGAGGATCTATGTTTATGGCTTTCCCGATCACTGAGGTCATCTCTTGATTCCTGAATAGGATCCACATCATATATTACAGTTTCAACCATAAATACTCAAAATATCAGGGAAAACTGGTGCTTTTTATGCCTTTCAGTGAGACCACCTTAGTACTTCAAATTGGGACTGTTGGCCTGAGGTAATACATTTTTATCATAAAATGATATAGAGATTAGTTTCGCATGTTCATTTTACTAGTTTTTAGATCAGAACTAATCTATAAATACTGTCAAATGCTTTTTGAAGGTCTGAGAGCAGTGTAGATTTTTCTCTTTGTTCTATTAATAACACTAATTAATTTCAATAAGCTTCTTAATAGTAAATTATCCAAAAATTTCTGGAGTGTTTAAGAGAATTACCTGTATTTAACTGGATATATTATTTAGGATTTTTGCCTCTGTTTTACAAAGTTAAACTGATCTATTTTTTAATCTTATATTTGCCAAACTTTGGTATGTGTTAGATCAATTTTATTTAGTGACAAGGATATTTTCTATGGCTGGCAAAGTAATAGCCCCCCAAAGGTATCCATGTCCTAACCCCCAAAACAAGGAAAATCTGAATATGTTCACCGGCAAAAGGGCTTTGTAGGAGTGACTATGTCAAAGATCTTGAGATGGGAAGAGTCCTCCAGATTATCCTGGTGACCAGTGCAATGACAAGGGTCCTTTCTACCAGGACGGGGTAGGAGGTCAGGAGCAGAGAAGGAACTGCTGACTGCAAAGGCATTGGGGAGCCAGCACCCGTGAGTGTGCAAACTCTGGAGCTGGCGGATCCGGGGGGACCTCTCCCCTCTGCCCTTCTCACAGCAAACAGCCACCGCAGCCTGGCCATTAGCCCAGAGAAACCCACTGCAGGTTCTAAACTTTAGGACCGGAATAAGTTCATGCTGCTTTCTATCATGGAATGTGTTGTAACATGTTACAGCATTATAAGCAGCCAACCCATATGCTTCCCTCATTTTCAGAGCAGGCTCATTTTAACAACGCACTGGCAAATGTGACACAAGGCGGTCTCTGAATTCAGCCCAAGTTGCCACAGAAGTCTATATGGATTTAATTATGATTCCCAGTGATGAGATACCAGAAGGCAGAAGCCTTTTCCAAATGAAGTTCTTAAAAGGGAGCAGGGAGGGCAAAAAGGTGTTTGTTTGTATATGTGGGGGGCACAAACAATCACTGGCAAGAATATTTTTGATTTAAAGTGATCGTCTGCAATTGACAAAGGTTTCCAGGAATCTAAGAATAGTTGCCATTTTGAAACTTGTGGAATTTCTTTAAAGTTTAGTGTACAATTGACATGGTGAGAAGATTGTGTTAGGCTCCAGTATTCTTCAGACAGATCCAAGCAGCACCAAACACCCCTTCCTGCAGACGGGAAGCAGCAGATCTGTTCCCTCAACCCCACGCGCCTAATTCCCTTGTGTCTGTGCTTGGATCTGTTCTTATTCTTGAAGGATGTGAAAGGCAACCCAGTAACATTTGTGTACTATGCCAAAACTTCGCCTGTGCTCACAGGTGTTATTAGCATCTCCACTGACTTAACTGAGTGGCTAAAAAGAATTTGTAGGATGCAAGGGAGTTTTCTGATCTTTGGTCTTGAATCACAACAAAAGCAATAAAATACGTGTGTTGACCCAGCACATGCATATGTATACATATGAAATGTATTCTTACTTCCTTGAGTCAGGAAAGAGGCAATGCTTTACCAGAATGTAGACTAACTGGTCTGATTAGTTCTGCATTTTTTTTAGTATTTTCATTTTAGTTTAATGAAAAGGAGTAGAAAGCCAATGGGTTCTTTAATTTCGATTTCATTAAAACCTACACGTCTGATACTTCAGTTAAACCCTGAAAACTACCTTAAAGAAAACTTGTTTCATTTAGGAGGAGAAAGGGAAAAGACAGGCTTCAAATAAATCTTTATAATGACAATACATACCCTAATTAAGGAATTACTTTTATTACCAAACTACTACATTTGGCTCATATAACTTTCTATATATGTTTAGTCTTGGAGCTAAAATTTTCTTACACATTTTTCTTCTCAAGAATATTATGCAAAGCATGTAGTAATTTTTCACTTTCATTTAATTTGAGAATCAGGCCTGATGGAAGGAAAAGCAACTCTTACATTATGAATATTGCTGTCCTTTTTAATTTTCTTGAGAACTTACTGTCCTGTTAAATAAATGCACATAAAACGTTTACTGTGAACATCACAATGCTGAGATATCAAGCATAGAAATATGCACAACAAAGCCCACCTTGAAATATACTTTTAAAAGCACAAAAAAAGAGTATGAGAGATTTTTAAAATATTTATCATTTAAATCTCAAAAGCAACATGTTCAATTTTAGATGGTTTTTCCAAGAACTTACAGATTTAAAAGATACACGTATCTAGAAAGGTACAACTTTCCCCCATGAGGACTAGGCCTTAAAAAGACTCACAGAGCTGTCCTCTCTGTTTTCAGGAGGAAACTCACTTAACTTTGCCCGGGAATGCACCAGCCTTAAGTTATGACTCTATAGTCCCAAATCCAAGAAATTGTCTTCTTTGTAATTTTAATTTTTGTTAGCATGTGTTTGCAGTCCATAGCGATTCCATTCATCATGGGGAGTCGGAACACACACAAATCACATCTCAGTTATTTTTATGCCCACCTCTCCCCCTCCTGAGACACTACATATAGTTATCAGTTACTTCCTGATATATAGGAAATCCTTGTAATGAAGGCCTAGGCCCAAGTTGTATTTATCTGCATGTTTGCAAAAGCAACAGCAGAATCCAAGGCCTTACAGAATTCAAACAGCCAAGAAATGCAAGTCATCCAATCATCTGGTGATCGGGAAAGATTTCTCCAGCTATCGTCTCAGCCGTGTAACTCCACATCCCAGCCCAATTACACTAGAAATGTCAGCTAAACACAAGTGATTTGTAAGTGCTGAGGGAAAAAATAATTGAATTTTTTTTCACTTTGAGTTTTGCATCTATATTTTTCAGCCACACTGTGAATTAATATCCATTTTTATACTGAGTAGCTTAAATGTTTCGAGGGAACAGTATTATATCATTTACTTTTTCAAAACGCTGCTGTTAAAGTATTTTGGAACCTATGTACATGCATTAACTCATTCCAAGTGTGGTAAATCTTCCTTTTATATAACTAAGATAAGAATTGATGAGCTATGGTTGACTTTCAAAATTGTCCTATTTTATTGACTGAAAGAAGTGAAATCTGCATTTCAATTGGGCCACTCGGGTTCACATTCACAATCTTTCCAAAGTTGACACATTTCAAAACCATATTTGTGATACAATAGTCAAAATAGAAATCTTGGAGTGATGATTTTCTTAGGGCCTCAATGAAGAAATGTAAAAGAAAAACTCCAAGCAAAATAATTCTATTTATTCTTAATGTTCTTAAGATAATTAGGAGCAACCAATAGAATCTACCACTGTCACTCTGGGATAGAGAATCTGTACTTGACTATCTCCTACACAGATGGATTTTGACTTCCTTAAGAGAGCTACTGATGTAATTTTGTTTTTCTCAACAATAGAAGTGCCCCTTTCTCTTCCTGTTCTCTCCTTACCTGTATATGGTTTAATCTTCCTACCCTGCTGAGGCTCCAGAAGCCTAGGAGGAAATCATAGTTCCCACTTTCTTCCTGCCGTTCCCTCACGTTAATTACCATTAAGTCTTCTTTATTCCATCATGGCCATATTTGCACTCACTGCGCCTTCTAAGTTCATGCACACTGCCCCCAACCAAATGGCCTTTGCCCTTCCCTGAAACTGCACCTCACCACTGTGTTGCCCACATTCTAAGTCTACACAACATTAAAAGTGTACTTAAAACACACACTGAGATCGCTCACCTGTCTCCAAGCCCTGCCATGATTTCCGATTGCACTTGGAACAAAATCCACTTTTCTAGTGTCGGTCCATGACATCCGTCATGACTCAATTTGCCTGTTGTTCGGGCTTATTTCCTGTGCCTGTTGACACACTGCTGGCTCTGTTTCCAAGGATGCTGCCAAAAGACAAAACTTTGCCTAGAGCTTCACACAAATGCTCCTCCCACCCAAATTTCTCTGTCTTTTTGCTTTATTGATCTGTGACTTTCTTAGAGACGCCTTCCCTAATCACTTCATGAAGCAATTACCTTCTTTCTGGCATTTATGAGGATTTGTAATCTCCTGTATCTGTACTATTTTGGATTGGCTGCACCATAAAAGCCTAAGAAGCCAGAGACCAAGGGTCCTGTTTACGTTTGTGTTTCTAGTTCCTAGAGTCAAGTGTATATAAACAAATTAGTGTTGTTAGTACCAGTTACAGTCATTTATGATTTGTTAAATAATGGTGAGGACATTTTGTGGTCCCCTTCTTGGTACAAAGAACCAGTTTGGTGAGAGAGAATTTCCAATTGTGCCATCTTTCCTCAGGTTAATGTGGAGGCGGTGTTGGGGCTGAGGCTTGAGAATGATTCAAACAAGTGTTCACCTCCCATCCCCCACATGCACAGTTCACACTGGTTCAGGTTCCTATGAGAATCTGATGCCTCCGCACAGATCTGAAAGGAGACAGGGCTCAGGGAGTGGTGCAGGTGGTAGGAGCAGCAAATGCAGATGACGCTTTGCTGGCTGGTCCCCACCCCTCCTCACAGGCCAGAGACTGGTACCTGTCCATGGCCCAGGGATCGGAACCCTGGTCCTGTGTCACTTACAGACAGGGTCAGAACTGAAACATGAAGAACTCACAATTTGCCTTTACTCGTACTTATTTGTGTTTCACTAAAAAGTGGTGACTCCAGAATTAACCCACATTAATCCACTCCAGAGTCCTGGTTATTGCTGGCCTCAAACCCCTGTAGGAACCAAATGTCACTTCCAGCCTTGTTCCAAACATCTTATATGACCCCTTGTTTTCCTTTCATAATGGCTTCTTCTACTAAACTATTTTAGTTTTGAAGAGGTGGAGCCGCGCCTTTAAATACTTCCTGATCTTTTTCTCTTCACCGTGTATTAGTTTTGAATCACTTTTGCAGGTCTCATGAGCCTAACACATGTGCACCTTCCTTGAATATTGTTCCAGCACTTATCCCTTCAGCAACAGCTACCACTAACATCAAGTCTTCGTGACAAAAATTTTATGTAGTAAATAATAATGACAGGGGGGAAAAGTTCAAGATTTGGCTTAGAAGAGCTAGTATTAAGTCTTTCGATCACTGGACACACAGAAAGACATGATCAGGAAAACCATAGATTTTGTGTATGAAAATGTAATAATGCTAACTGGTCTACATCTAATTGTGCCTCCCACATTCACCAATGATTTCTCTCCTTGCAGTAGCTGGTAGGGTCTGTTAAAAGCTATAAATGTGACTATGAAGTCCTTCTACCAATGTCTTTTAATAACTTGCACCAGTCATTTTCCTATCATGGGAACAAAAGATCTGACATTTGCAAATTAAAGGAAGAGACTTTTATTTGGCTCACAGTTCCCACTGGGTTCAGTCCATGGTTGGTTGCTCCCCTGCTGAAGTAGCATGATGCAAGGACAGGAGAGGAAAGTTGCTCAATCTTGGAAGCCAGAAAATAGAGAAAGGAGGAGCTGGGGACAAGAACATCGCCTTCCAGACACATCCCCAGTGGTCCAGCTCTAACTGGCTTCTATCCGCACCTTCAGCTATAAGTTTATCAACAGACTAACCCATTGATGAGAACAGGACCCTGATGATCCCATCACTTTCCAAAAACCACACCTCTGAACACATGAGAATCTGGGGGACCTTTTAGATCTAAACCATAACATAACTTCCTGTGGTCTTCAAGATAAAATTCAAACTTTCCAACATTGCATGAATTGGTTCATATTTCATGCTTTTCTTCTACATTTTCTTCTTTTCAGCCCTCCTGTGACACCTTTGAACACACCAAGCTCTTTGTCTCAATTCACCTGCCTGTGGGGCTCTTTCTTATCTCAGGCTAACCACCATCTGTGTCCTGGATTAGTGATCACTTCCTTGAGGAAGATTTCCCCACCTTCACCATTTCGTCAGGCAGGCACCACGCACTCTCGTATCATTGCACTCTATTGAATCCTGGTGCATCGCAACCTCGCAAAAATATTTCCTGACTTTTTATTCTCTCTCCTGATCCACACTTTAGCCTGAACCTGCTAAACACCGATGTAACCTGGAAGCAGCAGAGAACTGTTCAGCTTAGCGTTTGCTCAGAGCCAGTCTTCATTCACTTAGGCGAAAATGGCAAACTTCTCACCCCTGCTGTCAAGAGAGGCCTAGTGATTTGCTAAGTGCTAAAGGCTGTCAGAAGTCTGCTTTCCCCTCTTCAGAAATGTGGTCGCTAAGCAAAGCCAACAACATCTGGAACCCAACCCAATGGAATCTCATTCCATAAGGGGATAAAGTGCCAAAGCTGTTTAGTTTCCCTTGAGGGACTCTCCCTACAGCTACCGTGAACATGGGCCACTTGTCTGTGAAGAAATCATTATAATAACCTCTGCTTTAAGAACTCATAGGTACGATATTTTATCAACCTAATCATATGATGCAGCGCAACTGTCTGACACGGTCTGTGAAACGTTTGGACTTTTATAATGTAAGATGAAGATAGGAAGAGTGATCCTGAAATATAATACTTTTTTGAAAAACTGAGTGCATTTTGCAACACCGTAAATTAAGTCAAACAAGCAGCCATTTCAAGAGGACTTTTCAAAGCATGAAATTCTTGCTGCAAGACTGGTTCTGTAAATAAATCCAAATTGAAGTGCTAAGTCAAATGTCTTGTGCACCTATATTCTGACCAAATAAAAAGATGTCCACAAAGAACTTTATGTAATGTCATTTTAAGTTGGAAACAACTGTTGAAACAAGATTATTCACACAAGATGTTATCTTTCCACAGCTTCAGATTTGCAGAAGATAGAAGATCCCCACTGAGGGGCCTCTAAACATGCCCAGGATTATTACCATTCAATTATCACAGATTCTAAAGATGGAGGTGGCTGCGAATGCTCTACCCCCTCAAAATTCTCTAGTGTGAAGTGACTGTGTGATTGCTTTCATTATGTTTGGCTCATAAATATGTATATAAAATTATACAGAGGAAATGTTAACTTGAATAATATTCATTCCCCAATACAACTTCTAATATATAATTAAAGCTTCCCATTGAGAAAGAAAAATGATACAGAGAAGTTGACTTAAAATTTTTTGGGTTTTTTCTTATTTATTAGGCATCCTAGCAAATCAACTATTTTCCAACTTTCTGCATGAGATTGTAAGCATAGCCTAACTTTTTCTAATATTGTTGAGTCAAACAACAAACTACTTGGTTTTGAGAAGGTTGTATATTTTTTTTTCTTTTCCAAGTCTATCCACAGTTAAAACAAACAATTTCTCTATATTATGTAGTTATCTTTAGTTTCTAATGGATTTTCTGCCTGAGCTTGCCTTAATGAAGCACATATACCACCATAAAATGACTATATGTTTTTGAGACTCACAAAAATATGCATACATGCTGATAGCCTCTTTAAAATGTAATAAACTATCCAAGTACTTAAATACAGACTCAAGTTTTAAAAATTATTCTCTGATTTATTCATGTGAAATAAATACCAAAAGTTCCACAACCAATTCAGCTTGTTGAAGAATAAACATATTTTGCTAACTCAGTTTGCCACAGACAAATAGTGGTAGTGAATTTACCAGGCAGGCACTGGGGCCTGCCTGTCAGTTATCTGACAGGAGGGTGAGGTCCAAGCAAAATTCGGTGCCAAGTAACTGAGAAACTGTGTAAGGCATTTAAGGTTTTGATTTCTGAACAATTTTCGAGAAGTTCAATCCTGGACCAAGTATGCAGTATCGTGCTTGGAAAAGAGGAAAATCCCTTAACAGGAATTTGTTGGTGTCGTTTATAAGACACCTCAGACAGATAAGGTGTTTTGTGGTGAAGCAGCTGTTCTTTACTGGAAAGGCAAATAGTCACGAGAGTGGGGTACAGATCCTGGCTCTCCTAGACAAAGTCGTTTAAAACCCCCATCTCAGTTCCATCGTTCTTAACCAGATCTAACCATGCCTGCTTCAAAGGATGGCACTGGGGGACACATACAATAATGGATGGGAAGTGCTTTCCATTCTAAAGAGCTGCGTTCATCTAAGAGATGGTGCTTGGGATTCTCCATGCCACAGGCCCTGCTATGGTGTTAGTGAATTTATAAACCTGGCTGTCGATTTCTAAAAACCTACCCACAGAACCTGCAAACCTTCACACTTGATGCTGAGAATAAAGGAATAGAAAGAACACTTGAGAATGGTTCAAATAGTAAATGGGATGCAGCGGAATGAGACGGATTGCTGCTCAACCTATGAACTTCTAGTTATCACAAACAACAAGCTAAACTTTGCAAGATTAGATATATTGGACTGTTTATTTGCACTGATTGGTTTGCCTTTCTTTACATAAATAATATTTCCTGAAACGTTACCTGTGCATTGACTCATATTCAGCTATGTTGGAGACAGGATAATATTTAGATTAAAAACCACTGGTAAATTTTTCCAGGATGAAGAACTTTCAGTGTTAAAACGTGCCAGTCTTATACGTGTGGATTTGTATATGCTTAATCTTCTAATATCAGTGGTTTGACTTTATGAAGCTTTCTTTAAAACGTGGGAGCCTCACCCAAGAACTGGAAGTATACACACTGTACCAAGAGATAACATGAATGAAAAATGAAGACATCATCCTTTGAACAGTTTCTTAATGAACTCACTGGCTGTGATGGCGGAGAGGCGAAGCATTCCACCTGCACCCACATCACCCGCCTAGCAGCCCCCGCTTCTCCACGTGGAGTCGCGCTAGCCTTTCCTCCGGACCCTCTGCCTTTGTGTGCCAGTATCTGAACATCCGCATCTGCCTGACGGTTCCCGCTCCTTACCCACATTTCTCCTCGCCCGTTTGCTCTCCTGATCACGTTGGGTTGGAGGATCTGGCTGCTGACTTCGTGTTTGTTGTCCTGGTTGCTCGCCCCACGACTCCCACCTCCTCTTCTGCCCCTGACCTCTAACAGGATTCTGATGAGAGCCAAGCAGGTAGCTCTACTGCTGAGTCAGCTCCTCCCAGCATCTCCTGCCTGCTTGGGCAGATCCTACGTCTCCTGTTGGCTCCCAAACGATGGTTTGTGGAATTAGTTTTTGGAAAGGATTTCCTAAGTGAAGTTTATTTCTAATGGAAAGTAACAGCAAGTCAACACTGATTTACTGAGGTCAGGCAGTAAATTATGCCACATTGGGTTCCTTTGATCACCCTAAGAGCAGTAAGTGTGGGAGAAGGACCATTTCTTACAGAGAGGGTGGAGATTCCATCTCCAGAAGGAGGAAGGGAGGCCTTCCAGACATGGCTTCCTAGAGTTGATCTCTAGTTGCCATATTATCTTTGAGTTTTTCAATTTTTCTATTTTACCCCATCAACTGGTTCTCCACCTTTTGTTTACCAGAGTTTTCTGAAGTTCAAGATGACTGATGGGAAAAAAAATGAAAGAAACTTCGCAGGAAAATTAATGCATTACGAGGGCTGCACAATTTTCCTAAGTTTTTCTCTACAATCATTTATTTCTTCTCCAAACAATCTTGAAATAAGAAACCCCTCTTTCCGGATAAACAAATTAATACTCAGCATGATGATAACTACATCAAGATGACAGCTAGCGAGGATGGCATGGACACCGAAAACGGGAAAGGGCACAGGCAGAGTCGGGTCCCTGGAGTCACTGATGAGGGAGCAGCGTGCGGCGTCCGAGGCTTGTCTCCACCCTTGAGCCCCACAGAAGAGATCTATGACTTTGCAGAGCTCTAGTCCAAGAACAACTCAGGCTGTGTTGCTGAGTTATTATAACAAGAAGAATAAATAAACAAGTATTCTCCTTTCTTTTCATTGGGATCTGGGTTGAGATGGAAAGTTGAGATTAGGGTGTAGACCTAGAGAGATGTGGCCACAGAGCCCAGCTGACCTGCCCAGTATGGTCCCCGCCAAAGGCTTTCTCACCGCATCATGTGCTCTAAAGACTCCTACTGGGATTAGGAGGAAAATCTAGAAATAAACAAAATGATTTTGCTAAGAGAATCCCTTTGGTGCTCCTGCTTGAATCCTGTTGGAGGATTCTGGGATCATGGCTCCTTTTAAAGAAGAATGACCAGTTGATTGGTTTTGTTCTGTTTTGTTTTGTTTGATTGTATTGTGCGTGATGATATGGACAGCTATTTTGAAGAAAAGGAGAGACATAATAGGAGCCATCGTTAATTTCCTTTTGTCTTGTTTTGAAGTCCTGTATTGCTTGCATTGGTCTGTATTGTTTGCTTTATTCTGTTTTGTTTTATTTTATTCTCTTAAAAAAAGAAAGGAATGTCCAAGAGATTGGTGCACATATAAGGCTTACAGCTAAGACACTGGCTGGGTATGAGCCTATTTAAATCAAGGTATGATTAAAAAGTCATGATAGATTTTATGAAGTGATGACTCAGATATGCTTAGAAGTAATTATACTCCAGCATACGGCAGTCCCAGTAATATTCTAGAAAATATCAATCTCAGAAAATCAGCATATAGCTTCTCAAAACAAATACTCAATTCACTAAATGATAGTAATATTTTGAATTTTTAATTTCTGTCCAGCCCAATGCCTTTTGCCCAGGTTTGTCTCTGCCACTGAGCTATACCTTTCTCCCATTTGTCTGTGAAATAAATGGTCCAATGCAGTATCTGGTAGCTACTTAGCATTCATACACTAGCTAAATGAAATGTAAGAAATTTGTTTTCAGATTCAAGATTAAATTTTCATAAAATAGGTATTTGACTAATAATGACTAGGAAATGAACATTCAGGTGATCATGAAGTATTGAAAGTGTTCCACAAGTGTGGTCAAGAGAGGACGTGGAGGAAACAAAATCCATTGTCACCATGCGTCTGTTTTCTTCTCTTTGGGACTGATTTACTCACCATCACAGGGTGAAGATGGAAAGTGGAGATCAAGTTATAGACCTAACAAGATGGGGCAACCTTCGCCTCTAAAGTGGACACTCTCCAAGCAGAGACTGAGTCCCCACACCTGTGGATCTACACTCAGCACAACACCTGGTAGGACAGGAGGTGATTTCTATGCTGATTGAGCCCTGAGTTAATTATCCAGGGCCTATATTTAGAGACAGCACAGATATAACAAATACTGACTGAATTCACTCATCTGAGTGAATCAGAGTGTAGACTCCTCATCCTAAGCTTTATGTATAACCTGAAATTCCAGGTTCACGGGTGACCGTTTCTACTTTTGACCCACTCCAGGACACTCCAGGACACACAGCATCCATCAGCTTTAGTTATTTGCAGCAACCATCACTGTATTATGTAAGTAACTGACTTTAACAAGCCCTATTTTTGACTAAATTCAATCAAAATGTCCATCTCACTTGTAGGTGTTAAACATTTAGGAACGTAGATCCGAGTAACTCCTGCGCCTGCGTCTGTCTCCCATCTGCAAGAAGGGGAAATTGCAAACAGGCCTTGCACAGAGGCTGAGGGAGATAAGATAAAGCAGCTTCCCTGACCTTAGGCCTCTTTCCTTTGCCAGGTAAACTTGGTTTCTTGGATTTAGAAGCCCACTTTCACTTTCAGACCCAGTCTCTCAATTCTCTCTTCATTACACTTTCACTAACTGTTTTAACTTCCAGGTCGTATAAGAGGTCATTGTTTTCAGCTCCTGTACCTGCAGGCAACGTGATCCACTACCTCGTGGGAAAAATAATTATGGGCAGCATTCGGCCTTTTTTCTTGCACCAGGAAGCTGTTTCATGGATCTCAAGATACGAGCTGCCCAGCCCGGCACACCTGAGACTTGCACCCGGACGAGGCCTGGCAGAGACAAGCAAGACTTTTGTAGGGTACGATGTCCTGCCAGTGCCTCTGCCAGGGCTACTGTTTCTCAAACGCAACACAAGGTAGGGTTTGGAGTCACACTGAGCTCCACTACAGACTCTGCCAGCTGCAGGCAACATGACCCTGACTGAGCTACTTAAACTCCCTGTCTTGGTTTCCTGGTC
Organism: Hydrochoerus hydrochaeris; assembly: GCA_004027455.1. Taxonomy (NCBI): domain Eukaryota; kingdom Metazoa; phylum Chordata; class Mammalia; order Rodentia; family Hydrochaeridae; genus Hydrochoerus; species Hydrochoerus hydrochaeris. The sequence goes on along the minus strand of PVLA01001006.1, from coordinate 252,531 downwards.
TTTCAAATGAGAATAAAAATAGCATCTGCTTGTGGAGCTATTGGCAGGATTCATGGGCTGGTTCTAGCAAAGCACGTTATAGCATGAAGCTCGTACCCCGCCCCCCTTTTTAGGGCTCCAACATTGCTCACATTCTGGGTGTGACAAAAGCACACACACCACAGGAAGTAACAGGGACATGACTTCTGGCAGTGAGACTCCCTGGCACATTTTGTCTGCCCCGTTTCCCTGGGTCAGGAACTGCAGGAGGCAGGAAGCAGGTTCAGGACCAGCCCCTGACAGTGAAGATGTGCTCTTCCTAAGATGTGCATACTCAACACACTGTTATCAAGACGCTATTAGATCAAGTCACATGGAACCAACCATGTTCTAATATGCTTCTCGTACAATTGAATAGAACATCATGCCCCAGAGAAAGCACTAAGAACACCAAGCTGGACAAAACACAGGCAGGCCTTGTCCTCACTGAGCTGTTACCTGGCTGGCAAAGGTGCACAGTCTAACAATGTGTTCAGCAGAAAGAGCAAGGAAAGGGTCCTGCACCATCCCCTGAGCCAAACTCAAAGCGGCAAGAGGAGGGCAAGAGCGTGGGAGTAAGCCTGGGAGATCTTTCTTCACGGAAATCAAAGGAGAGGGTCCTAAGTGGGTTCGGCAGTGTATTAATTTTCTGTGGCTGCTACAGCAAATCACTACAAACTTAGTCATTGATGTTTGCAGCAATATGCATTAATTCTATAGTTTTGAAGGCCAGAAAATCCAAATCAGTTTTGCTGGGAGGATCAAACTCCCTGAGGAGGCTCTAGGTGGAGGAGTTTGTTGCCTAAAAGATTCTAGAGCTGCAGTCCTTGCACTCCGTCTTCAAAGTTGGCAGCCCAGGGCTGTACTACAGTGGCCGCCTTGCCCTCTGTGTCCAGTCTTCCAGATCCTTCTTAGGGTTGCATTGAGGGCCCACCTCAGTCATGTAGGGTCATCTGCGCACCTCAAGATCCCTGATGGAATTTCACCTGCAAAGTCTCTGTCATCGCACTGGGTAACACAGGTCCCCGCGATTGCTACCTGGACCTCTTCAGGGGCCACTGAAATAAAAAGTCTTACCCTTGAAAGCCTAAGTCTGTAAAAAAAAAAAATGCTTTAATTAGGAACTGAGCTAAAACTTGGGCCTACTGCAGCTTCTTATTAGAAGCTAATTAATTGTGGGAAACGTAGTTAAAAAGCTGTTTTGTAGCACAAATGAAGTTCTAATCTTGGGGGCTGAACAAAGAGACTCAGGAGAATGTCACAAGCTAAACTGGGGCCAGCTGAGTGGAGAACAAGGCAGGGAACTACTGCTGCTGAGCCGATGGCGGGGCTAGCGCGCAGTCGCGGGGTGGAAGAGGGGACGGAAAGACTAGAGGGGGTGTCGCCTAGGTGGGCACAGAGTACAAATAAAGGTGAGGATGTTCCGAATGGCTCCGGGCTGTGCAGGAAAAGTGCATAAAGGTGTAGGAATAAGACCAAACAGACTTCGTCCCATGACATGAGAAGCCACCCAGTGACAGGCCAATGTCGGGGAAGTGACTTGATGAGCTCCGGTTTAGGAAGTTCTCTCTGTGTGACATGGAGAGAAAGAAGAGTTAGGATGAGACCAGACAGGAGGCGGGACGGCCTGCCCAGAAGCAGGTGCTCGCCAGAAGGGACGAGGGCCTGGACTCTGTGTAACCACGGCCTTCTGTCTCTGATGGTATTAATTCCGTTCTGCAAAAAACAAAACCTTCAAATACATTTAAGACTCAAATGAAATGCGGTCATTCCCAGTAAAATGATTTCCACTGCCATTGCGGGTAACCACATTTGATTGTGTGTTTTAAGCATATACCGGGTAACAATACTATCAGGGCAAGTTAACAGCATCTATCAGCTCTAACCCGAATAAGGAACTTCTCCCCCACTTAAAATATCAGCAAGAAAATCTAAAGGACCCCTTAGTAAATGACTAAAATAAGACATTAGCTTACAAACTGCATCCATACTGTCCTATCTTTCAGATCTAACATTAGTAATCTAATATTATTAATTATCATTATTGTTATCATACATTTAGAACCTAAGAAGTCCTTTAATCCCAAAACAGATAACTGGACAAAATGTCGCTAAAGTCAACAGTCTTTAGTCATGTAGAGCTTTTATGTTATCTTGAAGGTATGAGCATCTTCACCTGAATTTCATACAAGATCAGAGGCTGAGACAAGATCAAAGACATTAACTGATTTATTTGGTGGTGATTTCCAGAAGCAGAAAACAGGGGCTAGGAAAAACAAACAGTAAAGAAGAAAAATCAGTATGAGTGTGATTTCAAGATCTGTGCTCTGCAATTTTATACCTAAATCTCGGAAACAATCCAAATGCCCATCAACCGAGGAATACATAACAAAGATGTGGCATTTTTATAGATCAGAGTACTACTCAGCTATACAGAAGGGCAAACTTGAGACTCTTATACATAAATGAATGCAACTTCAGACCATACTCATAAGTGACATAATCAGATTTGCATGTGTAAATTGCATATTGTCTCCCTAGTGCAAGAAGCTGAAACAGTAAATAAGATCCAAAATGTACAATGGATACTGTGAAATGGGAAGAAACTGTTAAAAAAGAAAGAGAAACTGGGACGGGGGAATGGAGAAAAAAAGAAAGGGAAAGGTAAGTAAATATATACACACACACAAAGACACACACATGCAATAGTTAAGGTTAGTTATGCTACTATTTGTTCATTGAAAGGGAAGTTCAGTGCTTATATTATCCGATCAATTTTTCTTTCCTATATTTTTGTAATCTGAGCACCTACTTTACAGAAAACAATACCCAAAGCATTAACCATTGTTACTCTTACTACCTTATTTTGAAATTTTGTATCGTTTTTATTTTTTAAATTTTTTTAAGAGAAAAAAATCAGAAAAATCAAGAAGCAAACAAACTGTTAAACTGCAACAAAAGCAAACTGACAACAACCACCAAAAAACGGCAATATGGGATACCAAAACAAGACAACAGGAAGTTATCAATGGCTATTATTTTGCATATTATTATCCTTGAGATAATTGCTCAGGTTACCAGAGACAGGCGTGCAAGACTGAATAATAAAATTTCCCTTTGAGCATGAGTTCATAGAATGGGTTCAAAGTGGTCACTGATAGTTGAAATCTTCCAGGCATAGGCCAGATGCTTTATTTTTCTTTCCTTTTTACTATATCTATTGTAATGTTGTAATATCAATGTAATTGTAATCAATCCAAAAATGGGCATCTGAGACAAATACACAATTCTCAGATGAAGAAATACAAATGGTAAATAAATATTTGAAATAAGGTTCAACATCATTGGTCATTCAAGAATCATATCATCGTTTTTATGGGGGTTTTTACCTCTTTAAAAAAAAAAAAACAAAGATTGGTTCTGTGGCTCACAAGGCTGGACTCCTCCAGGCTTTCTCCAGAACCTGCAGTGTGGGAGGCTGGAGAATTGATCACTCAGAACTAGGACTGAGTCAGTTGAGGACTGACCCCTTGCGTCTCAGTGCTACCACACTGCTCAAGGTCATTTGTATACACTGAGCATGGTGTAAGAACTGGCAGAAGGCTCTGGGACCAAGTGTCACAGGGTATCAGGAAACATTAGGGATTCTAAGGTCCAGAGAATTTCTCCCCACATCTGCAGCCCCAACACTGTGGTGTGAGTATCAGAGGTTCCTGCTGTGGTGAGAACTCCACCGCAGAATCACACATGAATTCTTCTGCAAGAAGAAAAGTTTGCAATCTGTTAACACAATGCTTCTAGATTTAACTCTCATAGGGGTATTTTTTCCATCAAGACCTGATCCTGAAATGTTGATATGTCAACAAACATTGATACAGTTTTTTGAAAATAGAGTTAATATATAAGCACCTGCCTTGCAAGTGCATGATCGTGAGTTTGATCCCCGGCACACACACCCATCCACACACACACACACACACACACACAAAATACAGTTAATAGCAATAAATTCCACTGACCAAATCACAGGCTACATTAAACATAAGATACAGAGACGAAGAAAATGAAATAGGTCCAAGCTGTGACCAATGAATGATATGAACTAAGAGAAAACAATGACTGTGGAAGGTGTCAGTAAAAACAATAAAAGCCAAAGGGATTATAGCAAACTGGAGTCCTTTCCAGGCACAGGGCTGTGGCCAAAGTGGGAGGTCCCTGCTTAGGAACATCTGAAATCATCAAGAAGATTTCAGAGTGTGAGAAAAAGTAAGAGAGTAGATCAAAAGCAAAGAATATGAAAGACCAGGAAGAAGGGGAAATTAAGACTTTCTCAACAAATGCAACACAGAAAGGATGGCAAAACTACCTACTAGGTTGGTTCTACAATGTAAAGGTGGCAAAGATCTTAGCTAAAACTATAGTCAGTGAGTGGAATTAGAGGGTAGGTGACAAATTGAGAGAAAGTAGAGAGACAAATTCAGGAGACAGAGTAATCAGCATGTCTCTCTGTTACAGTATGAGCTCCTAGGAACAATGACTATTTCAGCTGAATTCTGGATTCTACCACAACTGCCATATAGAAGCCTGAGTATGTGCTGCAGTAAATAAATGGGATTTCTAACTTTATCTGCTGAGTCAAAGCAAGTATCACCCTCCAAACCAAAACACAGAAAGAGTAAAATTATGGGGAAACAGGAATTTGATTTTGGAAAGTTTGCATTGAAAATGCTCATTGGCTAAGGATCTGTCCTCTAGGCCATCAGCTAGAGAGCAACTTATAAAATGGGCTCAGCAGGAAATATAAATGGTGAAATTATCTGCTTGTGAGGTAGAGACTGTCAGGCTTGTGTAAAATCCTACAGAGCTGTGACAATAAAGCTTAGGCCCAAGAATAAAACCATGGAGAAACCAAAATTCACAGAATGTTGAATAGAAGTCAAATGACACAAGGAAAGAGAGTGATTGGAAATAAATTAAATGCCATGGGAATGGAATAAAATGGAAAAAAACCCGAGGGGTTAACATTAAGAAGATTAGCAGAGTTCAATAGGAATATGGAAAAGTAGATCAGAATAGGTCAAGAAGAGAAATGAGAAAGTCACATTTCCCGCAGTGGGGAAAAGGCATACTAGCTAAAAAGAGACACCACAGCAAGGGAGAGTTTGTTTCAGTTTTCTTCTTTTCTGTCTTTCTTATTTTTTTAAACAGAAAAGACTTAAGCAGGCTTGTAACCTAATGAGAAAAGAACTGAGAAAAGGTGAAAATCAAAATATAAAAGACCAAATGGGACAGTACACACCTAGAATCGCAGCACTGTGGAAGGCTGAGACAAGAGGATCACAAATTCAAAGTCACCTGGCATGATTTAGTGACTTATTAACACAATGTCTCAAAATAAAGGATCGGAAAGGGCTGGAGGATGTAGCTCAGAACAAAGGCTTTGAGTTCAAGCCCAGGTACTGGGGAAAATACAAAGGCAGGAAGTATTTTCTGACGGTGTTTTCAGACTGTGGGGTCCTGTCAATGCAGAAAGGAGAGGCAGAGTGTGTTAGAAAAGAGACCAGGAAGGGGACAGCTGAGCCTTCGGAGGAGGAAAGACACAATGTGCTCTTTGCGTCACTCACGCAATGGGCCTGTTCTTTCCAGGCCTCAAAGAATCAGCTTCCTCCAGTGACCACAGGAAGGAGATGTTTGGATATCAGCGCTGTAAAGTACAGGGTCACTTGGAGCTGAATGAATCACAGGGCATTCCTGGAAGAAGTGACTTCCACACTTGGAGGCAAACCATAAGCAGCAGTTTGAACGTCAGTAGAGTGGGAGAAAAATAACTTTGGAGATAAAGCGTGTAACCCTGACCAAGACCCAGAGGCTATAAGCACCTTGGAATTTGCAGAGCTCACATTGGTTTTAGGCTCGTGTACAGTGTACAGGTGACAAGTGCACAGGTACAGGTGGGGGTTACATTATGAACGTTTGCCTGTCACATCAAGGAGCTGGGATTTTATCCTTCCGGCGGTGTGGGAAGGAAGAGAATTTGGATCACTGCGGGTAATACCCACATGGTCAGAAAGGAATGTCAGCTCATCTTTTAGTAGGAGAAAGTTACCACCATCAAGCGCCACTCCAGGTAGCGCAGGTCTCCGTAAAGCAGGAGATTGGTGCAGCTTCAGGACGATGCTGCTGGTCCTCAGTGTCCACATGGCCTGCAACGCTGCACCCCCAGCTGGCAGAAACCCGTGCACAAGGAAGTAAGAGCGGGTGGGCGCTGTGTTCTGCAGCTGTGACACTGAGCCTCTGGTGCTTCTCATTTCTCTCTTCTCTGTGCCAGGCGCTGGGGCTCTGGGCTTGAAGCTGAGGCACAGGAACCCGCCCTGCTCACACAGTGTGCTGGGGGAGGCATCCGAGGTCAGGCTCCATGGTCCGTGTCTTTCCAGCTCTGTCATAACGAGGCTGGGTCTGGGTTCTGGAGGCCACTTGCTCCCAAGGGTGGTGCTCCAGAAGCTCGCTGAGTTTCTGGTTCCCTGCCTGTCCCCACCTTTCCCTCCTGGTGACATTCTTAGTTTATGGCTGTTTGCCCAGTCGGACTTCGGAGTCCTCGGATTACTTTGCCCTTGGGGCTCAGGAGCCTCAGGCTCCCTGACTGCCCACCTGGTACACTTCCTCTTTGGTTGGTGGCCAGCTCTATACTGCTCACCTGGGTCAATGTCCTAGCTCCGTGCTGTCCCCTAGAAGTCCTGTGTGCCACACACTGCCCAGGGAGGACCCAGGTCTTCCCAGTCTCCCGCACCTGTAGCACCTGTAGACCGCCAGTCTAAGGCCTGCCAGGCGGAGTGGAAATGATCTTTAGAAAGTGTGCTCTGTTTTCTCCACTGGGCATTCAGAAATAGCGACTTCTGCTTGCCAGTTAAATCATGAAGAGCTTTATCATGAAGTACTAATGCTTTCTGTGTGTATTGAAGATGTGGAGAGCCCAGGAAGCCCCGTTGTTCTTACAAATTGAATACAGATAGCAAAACCAGGCAGATGGTTTAATTTTGTCCAAGAATGTAGTCAGAGTCACAAGACTGTGAGATTTAAGAAAAGGCATTTACCCTGCCTCTTCCCTCCTGGGAGAAGCATGGGAAAAGGGGAGAGAGAGAAGAAAGAGAGGGAGATTTTTTAAACTTTAGAAAATAATCTATGTAGGCTTTCACCAGGACCATTCTTACCAAAAATTACCATATTGAAGATAGACTCTTTGCCTTGTCCAAAACAGGGTTTGAGTAATTTTTATAAAGGGGAGGCATCTTTCCAGCGGCAGTTACCCAATTTGTAAAACTCAGTACACTGTGGGCAAAACTGCAGATCATAGGCTTGTTTGCAACTTATTAATATGGATAAATTTTTAACTAATAATAATGTATTTCCTGATCTAAGATAAGACATGAATGATCAGATCCCATGCTTCAGGCTACACCATCATTAGCAGAGGGCAGAGTTCCCTTGCCTGAGAGAAAGACGGCAGTGGGGAGAGAGAAGCACATCGCAGGCTGTGCCTCGTCTTCCCTCCCCAGGACCCTGGAGTCACCCCAGTTTCCCAGCCAATACCCTGAGACTCGGGGCAGAAATGCTTTAAGTTCGGCCCCAGGGTGGACCCAGGTACACCAATGTTTGCCAGTCTCTTCAGTCTCCCCTTGATTTGCCAAGACACTGTTCTCCTTCCAAGTAAAACAAAAGTCTTGTTTTATTAAGTTAATAGAAAGTAAAATGCCTGTATTAATAAACATGTTTCTTATTTATTCATTTATGTGTTTGCACTGGGATTGGACCCAGGGCTTTCACACTGAGCTATAACCTCCCCAGTCCTTTTCCATTTTCCCCATATATATATATTTTTTGTTTTGTTTTAATTTTTAAATAGAGTTTTGCTAAGTTGCTAAACTGCCCAGCCTGAGCTTGGACTTGGATCCTCCTGCCTCAGCTTCCTGGAGAGCTTGAGCCACCATACCTGGCAGTGTATGACTTCTTTACAGTGACAGTAGCCTAATACCTAAGCAGTTACTTACTACTGACTGAGAGGAGTTCACAGAGAGCAGGCATTGTGCGCAGTGACAGTGACCTACAACGCGGGCTCTGGTCAGACTCGTCACACTGTCGCAGCAGTCCAGTACAAAGGAAGCTGAACTCTGTGTGTCAGCCTTCATGGTTGTGTTCACATAAAATGGCAAGAGCAAAAGAACAACCACAAGAACTGGAGAAGGGGGCTGTGAATTTGCCAGACTCAGATTTAAATTGAGGTTTTGCCAGTGAGTAGCCGGATAGTATCCGTCGTATCATTTAACCTGGATTTCAGCTGGAGCTATTACCGTCAGTGATGTGGAACAGGAGAGAATGACTGAGCCCAGTCTGCCCTTCCAGAGACAGTGCAAGGACTCACAGATGACAGGCAAAGCGGCCAGCATAAAATGAAAAGTTTCCACAAGTGACCTTATATTTGTATTAGTAATTATAGCAAATGCCTCCATCTTGAAACTTGGGTTTAGAAATCTGAAAAAATTTCCATACTCTTTTACCTAGAATATATCTTTCTGTGACAGCCACTGGTACTGGCACCTAGAAGCTGGTCAGAACTTTGTAACCTCAGGCTTTATCCTGATTGCTCAATCAGAAAAAATAACTAAATGAGTGAAATCCTTTGGTGATTCATATGCATATGAAACTTTGACCACTGCTACAGCAGGGTGCTCTCGGATTGTAGTATGTGCTGGAAGTACCCAGAGAACATATTAAAACACATAGCTGGGGCCCAACCCTGGTTCTGCTGCAGTAGGTCTGGAGTAGGGCCTAAGATTTTGCAGTACTAACAAAGTGATTCTGATGCCACTGGTCCAGGAAGCGCACTTTGAAAATAATTAAGGCATTCAGGAGTCACTCCGGAAGGGTCACACTTTAGTATTAACACCAAACTAGATCTGGGGCAAAGACACTGGGGACCTACTCTTACAAACATCAGCAAGACTCAAAAGACTCATGAGTAACAAAACTTCTTGGCACAAAAACCCCTCAGCATTCTCTAAAGAAAAACAATTCAATCCAGGTAGTCATCAATATAACACTCATAAACTGCCCACCATCAAGTAAAAAATTACCATGCCATGAAACAAATATTTCCTATGCAGTGCTTTGAAAACTATGAATCATCCAAGAATATATAATTAAAAATATAATTAAGTTATAGTCCATCAGAATTCAGTTCTACTCTTTGAAGGGAATTTTTTAAAGATTTAAAAACTAGGTAAAAATTGTAAGAATATTTTCAGTACATCTATCTGACAAAAAGTTTATTTCAAAATCTATAAGATGATCATAGTTTTAGGAAATGGACACAATTTTTAACATGCATTTAACCACAAAAAAAAATTATACACAAATGGCTAGTAGAAAAATGACAGGGGTTGTAGACTGAATAAGAAAACAAGATCCAACCACATTCTGTCAGCAAAAGACACATTTTTGTTCAAATGTTCAAATAAACAAAAACAACAACCATAAGAGAACTGAAGTGATGGTGTATATGTCAGGCCAAAGGCACCTAAAAATGTTACTAGAGCTAATAACGAGAGGTTGTTATAATGGTAAAAGTGTTAATCCATCAGCAAAATATTACCAGTTAGGGGTGTGTATGAAACCAACAGTGTCTCAGAAGAAGGGAAACAAAGGCTGATAAAATTGAAGGCAGAAAGACAACTCAATTATCGTAAAAGAGAGTTCATTACCTCAGGTTCAATAATAATGAGCCGGACAAATTGTTAACATAGAAACAGAAGACCCGACCAACCCTGAAACCAATTAGACACAACAGGCATCTACAGAACAGCCATCCCCAAGTGACGTACACATTCTTCTCAACATACACGTGGCTTTCACCAGACAAACTATATCCTAGGTCAGCAGATAAGCATCCAAAAGTTTAAAATGATTGAAGTGGTGGAAAGTGTTCCTCAACAGCCCTGGAGCTAGAGATTAATAACACAAAATGTAGAAATTTACAAGTGATGTCCTCCTTAATAGCCAATGGATCTAAAAAATCAGTAACAAATGTAGCTAAAGAATAATTGCGAAGGGTGAAAATGAAGAGATGACGCACCAAGACAGGTGTGAGCCAGCATTTGCACTCCTAAGTGTGCACCAAGAAGAACTGATGCTTATATGAGGAAGAAGCCGGTATAAAAACGGTCAAAGGAGCATTTTTTACAATAGCTCTAAAATGCCAGCAAGTCAAGTGTCTGTCAACTGTGATGGATAAGCAAATGTGCATGCATGCCTACCAGGATGAGCTAGCGCTGGGTCGGGCAAACAGGTGAAGTCATGATCCAATGTGCTACCACGTGGTCAAACATTGAAAGCTCATGGGAGAAGCCACTCCCTCAGGCAATCCCGCACGATTCCATTTATATAAAATCTCCAGAATGGATGAAGCTGCAAACACAGGGACTCGATCGGTGGTTTCCTGAAGTTGTGAAGAATAAAACCATGGAGCCCTGGTTACTGGGTGTGGAATCTCTTCCTGGGTGACGCACATGCCCTAAAAGAGTCAGCGGTGGCAGTCATCTGCTATGTGCACATGCTAAATGCCATCGCATCGTGCACTGAAGTGGGTGAAATGTGTGAAATTACATCTCAGAAAAGCTGCTATATTAAAATAGAAAAGAAAAATTGAACATTAGACTTTACAGCTAGGAGTTCAGCAGGGACTTTGGCGTGAAGATTTAAATTGAGTTGGAAGAGGGGCGAGAGAAACCAAGGCATGTCGTGTGCTCTCTGAAAGGAAGGCTGTTGAAGATGGTAAGTGGAGGCTGCTCTTTGGAAGGAAGAGATAAAGGGAAGAAAGCACAGCGGCAGCCTCAACCTTCACTCATGACCTCGCTGCCCGTCCGCTGATGTGGGCGGAAAGCAGGAAACAGTGAAGTCCTGCTGCCCAGTCGCTCAGGACGCAGGGGCAGCAGCTGGGCTCTGCTGAGAGTCATGCACAGAGGTCTCCAGCCTCTCCAGGACCAGCCTGGCTGACCCTGCGGTCGCTGGTTGCATATGGGCCATGGTAGGGGAGAGCTCATCCCCGTGGTGAGTTCTCACAAGTACACTGTTCTCAGTCTGCATTGGCAGGTCTTAAAGAAAGGCTGCAAGACTGCATATGAAGTTCAGACGGCTGAGGACAGCCCTATAGTTAATGGGGCGTGTGGCACCACTCCGAGCACTGTGCATTCAAGAGTTTATTTAAGCCTTACAGAACCTGCTGACACAGGCGCCCTGAGCCCCACTCAGCAGATAGAACCTTGAGACGGGCAGGTAAGGGACTCACCAAGGGTGTGCGGTTAGTGTGTGTGCGGTTAGTGTGTGTGCGAAGGAGGGCACTGGACGGGGCAACCGCAGCCTTTGTAGCTCAGTTCTAACTCGGAAGAACATGGGCCCAGGTTCCCAGATCATGTAACTTTGTTTTCTTGAAGCAGGAAGCTGAAATCTAAACTTACAAATATGCCTTCATAAATTTCGAAGGTTGGAAATTTATTTTTAAGAATTTAAATGCTAGCCAGGCTTGGTGGCGCGTGCCTGCAATCCCAGCACTCGGGAGGCTGAGGCAGGATTATTGCAAGTTTGAGACCAGTTGGGCTACAAAGTGAGTTTAAGGCCAGCCTGAGCTGTATAGCAAGACTCTGTCTCAAAAAGACAAAAAAGAAGAAGAAAAAGAAAAAAAGGAAGAGGAAGAAGAAGAAGAGGAGGAGGAAGAGGAAGAGGAAGAGGAAAAAGAATTTAAATGCTTTCTGGCAAAACATGTCCAGAAGCCAGTGTGTGACCTCTGCGTTACAGAAACCATCAGGTTGCTAACGCATGCCAAGAAAGAGAGGGTTAGACATGAAAATATGAAGCTGCACTGGGCTGGGGTTGGGACTCAGTGGCAAAGTACTTACCCCGCGTGCATGAGGATGTGGGTTCAAACCCCAGCATTGCAAAAAGAAGAAAGAACTTTCATTATTTTAGAAATGTGTTATGTGTAGCGGGGCCTTGTAAGGGTACAGAATGAAGAGACAGAGAATACTCGTTAGGAACAGGAAAAAGCAGTCAAAATTGTACATGAAGAGTAAACACAGATAATGCCAGCCCAAAGCAAAAATAAACACATACATATGTTTGAGAGTAACGGACAACAACCAGAAAAGCTCCGGGCTACCATCACTGGCGAGGGCAGCCGGGACGAGAGATCATTCTTCAGCCACGACTGACGTGATAGGGAGAGTAAATCTCTTGCTATGAAAAAAAATCCTGTTCACATGGCTTCTCTTAACGAGGAGCGTAAAGTACCAATAAAGGAAAGAGTGAAATAAAAGGTAGAAGACAGAAAACAGGAGACAGAGCTTTTGCAGATGGGAAGGGCCGAGGGCTGGGGCAGGGCGGGGGGAGTACAGACACAGAAGGGGTGTTCTGTGCACTGCCGAGCACTGGCCGGGAGCGAGACCCCCAGGCACTGAGAAAAATGACTTAAAGAGAGATCCTGTTCCGCCTCTAACAGGTCCACAGTCTTCAGGGAGACAGGTACCCACAGGTGGCCAAGCCACACTTCATGGGGTCAGTGGAAGAAGGAGAGAGCACATGGGTGTGGCTGGGACACCCAAGAGGAGAGGGGTGGCCTGAGGACTGCGCTGCCTTACATCCAATAACTTCAAAACCAGGCCACTTCTTCCCCAGGCAGGAAAGGTAAGCAGTTCTAGAAATCCTTTCCTCAAGGTAGTTTAAAAGTCAGAACAATTTCTGGGTTTTTTTTTATTATTATTACTAGTGAGGTTAAACATGTTTCACCTGTTTATTAGGCATTTTTGTCCTTACTTTGTGAAATAATCTTCTCTTCTTATCCTTCGCCTGCTGGCCCGCTGCAAATACTGTGCGGACCTGTAAGTGACTTCCTGCGATGCTGTTCGTATACAATGAAATTGGCATCATGACGTACCACAGGCTCTTTGGATAGCAGTTCAGTGTGGCCACAGGACAGTTTCACAGCTTGTCACTTGATAATACCACCTTTAGGGTAATACCACCTTTAGGAAAGTCATCTGAAACACAGAAAAATAGTTTATGAACAAAGATACTCAGTGTGAGAGGTGTTTACAATAGTGCAGAGTCTAAAACAGTCTAAAACCCGGAAACTGGATCCAGGGGCTCCTGTGAAATCACTAGATACAGCCCTCTCCTCCTCAGAGACTTCTTACCCTTCTATTGGTCCTGTCTCCAAGAGAATCCCTGGAATATCCATGTTCGAGAAATCTGCAGAGGAACAGCTCAGAGAAACCAGCGTCAGTCTTTCTTTCCCAAACGTTACCAAAAAACGAAGCATGGGATTTCATCTTTCAGAACTGATTGACTTGCCGATGGAATAGGAAGCTCAGCAGGCTTCCTCACATTGCCACCCTTCCAGGCAGGACTGGACTTTTCCCCACCCAAGCAACACGGACCATGCTGGAACCTTGTGTCTCAGAAGAGGAAAGGCAAAGTCCCGTTACAAGAAAGGGACATCAAAATGCCAGACAGAATCCTGGCATTACCTGCTTGCACCATGGGACTGAGAGGAACTTGGGGAACAGGAAGGGAACAGTGGGTAATGAGTGTGGGGAGAGGGAAGTGCTGGGCGGGAAAGAGCAGGGATGCACCATCCTCATGAAGGTCTCCAGCACCCTGCCTGGCCCCTCAGCTCCCCTGGCGGGATGTAAAGGCGTACCCCAACCCCGACACTGCGGAACAGGTGGGCACAGGTGGGGTTCACAAGGAAGCAAGGCCCCTGCAAGTATTTGCGGGAGACGAAGTCTCTCCTGGCTTGTCATCTACCCTTGGTTTTCCCTGCTCCTTCCCCAGTGCTCTGTCCCAAATGCTGGACCCACTGACCAAAAGTGACCATGGGCTAAGGTTACCAGATTCAGCAAGGAAGAATTTGAATTTGAGACAGCGAGCAACTGTCTTTAAAGGACACCCCTGTTTATGGCAGCACAGTCTACATCTTAGAAACAGCCCAGATGCCCATCAGCAGTTGAGTAGTGAATCAAGAAAATGTGATATTTATGTGGGATAGATTACTGCTCTGCCATAGAGAAAGTGAACCTGAGACTTTCTAGGTAAATGAATGCACCTGGAGACCATAATCCTAAGTGAAATAAATGAAACACACAAATTTAAGTATCACGTTCTCTTGTGCAAGAAACCCACAGTGTAAACACAGCAAAATAGAGGACAGATATTAACAAGTAGAAACAACTTCTTCAAATAGGAAGGGAAACAAGAAATGGGGCAGGAGGGAGGGAAGGAGGAGAAAAGGGATTTAAAGAAAAAGGTGGAAACAGAGCTTTTGTAAATGGGGAGACAGGGAGCGTGGTTGGAGGAGGGGAGGGGACAAAAAAGAGAACCGGGCTGTGCTCTTTACAGGCACAAATCCTCACTGATGAAGGTGTGAATCATTGTGTACTGCAAACATGTGCCCTACAATAAACTAAAGCAATCGTATCCCACATCATATTTGGACTATACTTGTACCAAAAGATGACCTAGCTGTTTGACTCTGAAATTCAGAGTCTCCAGGACAGCCATAGTTTACCTGAGAAGAACCGAGGGGTTTGCTGAGAGCCCACAGGGGAAAGGGGGCAGCCGCACAGGGGCAGGGGGGCAGCCGCACAGGGGCAGGGGGCCAGCCGCACAGAGCTCATGCTTCTCCAGAAGCTGCACCGAGATTTGGAAATCACCTCCCCGTTCGTCCTGCCAGGGCTGGTTAACAAGTTTCTCCGATCTTTGCTTCCTCGTATTCCTTCCACCACTGTATAAATTTGAATGCCTAAAATACATTCGTTATTCTGCAACACCCTGATGAGATGCTAGCATTCGCTATGGCATTAGCAGGAAGGTGACATCATTCCTATTTTATAAGAGAAGACCCTGCTGTGGCAAAACAAGCTGAGGTGACTTATCCAGCGTCACACATCTGGTAATTGTGGAACTGGCCTTCAAACTCAGGCAGACTAATTTACCAACTAGCTTGACTACCACTGTAGATACTATAATGCATTTCCATGCATGGGAAGCGATCACAAAACTCCCATAGCATTCTGCATGAGATAGTCATTAAGTGTATCTATACATTATACGTGTGATACATGGCAAGCATTTCATACACACCGCACGCATGAGCTGGGTTGCTATTAAATACTGATATAAGTATGCATAAAATTTAACTCCAGAATCCATACAAAGTGATTCTTTAACTGTTTTTACCAGTAGACATTAAAATATTAGGTGCATACAATTGAGAATATATGTGTTTATATTATATTTATATTATATTCCATTATACGTATTCATATTATCAATTACACACAGCTGAAAAACCAGTTTCTATAAAATACAGGAGTTAAAGTGTCATGTAAATAATAAAAAAAAAGTTGGGACTGTTTCTCTGGATAATATTGGTTACTTAAAAAAAACATATAAAGCTCATTAATGTGCAAATGTGAGTGTATTTGCAGAGAAAAGGTTAATCTGCTCTCTGCGTGGGAGGAGTCAGAGCCCAGTTTAAGGCAGGAAACAAGTGCAGTGTTTAGAAGAAATGATGGATGGTCCTGCTTAATGAGTACATGACAGACAAATTATTGTACTGAAATATGTTTAATTAAAGTCTGTTTCTAATGATTATACAAAGCGTAAATCAGTTTGCAAACTCCAAAGACAGCTAAAGACAATGCACTTGGTCATTCTGATGGTTTAAAGTCAGAGTCCTAGAAATCCTAGCCTCCTTCATGTGAGGTTCCCTGGTTTCCTAAAGCAAGACCCTGTTGCTTTAGGAACGGGAAGAAAGAGAATATTTGAAGATAAGGACAGGTCACAGGAGGATCTCATCTGTTCATCTGGAAGAAATACATTTTAATATGAATTTGTAGAAAAAAGTTAAAATGTGAAATTATAACAAATTTCATTCTGGTCATCTGTTCTGAAATCTATTCATGGAATCAAAGTGTCGCCCAGACCTGTACCGCTGCACTTTGTGATGTGACTTGGGGCTGACACAGAACACAAATTGTCACATTCATCCTCACTCCAGCTGCCACAGGGGTGTCAGGGAGCAGAGAAGACCTCAAGTACAGGAGAGAATCCATCTGGGAATTTCAGTGTCGGGCTGTAAAACTGCTTCTGCCTCTGCTTCCCGTGTGCGTGTGGTGGGGGATGACTCTGTGTGTGTCAGGGTATGGCTCTCATTTACAGATAACTTCAAGCAAACGCCAGTCTGGGGTGGGATCCACATGAGTTGTTCCTGGCCTACACTTTCCTTGTTCCTCCCACCCCTCTTGCCTCCTCCCAGACAAATGGTGGGGTGGAAATAGGGGTGTCCTTACTGTCGGATTTTTAAGTCACGCTCCCGCTGCTCATTATGAAGAGGTATTACTCAAGTTAACATTAAATGGACTTGGGGATATGAAAAACTAAGTCAATCAATGCTCACACTCCACAATTCTTTATTATGTGACAGTATTCATGATCTTCACCCCACACGGATTGTACGTAGAGAGTGGACCTACGCTACTACACACCTCTTCATAATCCACCTCAGGGACTCCACATTGGTAGCTGGACACTGACCGGGTAGAAATATTTGTTCTGTAGTATGTGCTACCAGTTAGAGACCTTTCACCTTAGATAGCTTTTCCGACATGAGTACACCATGGGATAGAGGTCGTTATGGGGAACCCGCCTTGCTGTGCACATCCTGTGCTTGGGTGGTGGCCTTTGGGCCCTGGCTGCTGTTTAAGCAGATGAAAATGATGAGGTTGAGTCTGCAGGAAAAAAAGACAAACAGATATGGTCCCAGTGGGTTGTCACTCTGGGGAAGCTTTACAGAGAGGACTTAAAGCTCTGCCTAGGAGTTTGAGATGAGACAAGAAAAATCAACCAAAGCGAGACAACTTAAAGTAGTAGACAGGCAGCGAAACCCAGCACAATCATTCCGCTGGATGGTGAGTAGCCCGTGTGGGGTGAATAGTCGGTGTGCAAAGGGAAGAATCATTTTAAAAGGAGAAACTCTGATTTGCACATTTACCTCACTTCACTTTAAATAAAACCTAGTTTTTCTGAAACCACCTTTTCTTCTATGCAAAGTTCTTCAAACTTTAATATCTGAACTCACTTTAAAAAAGGGAGAAACCAGATAGAGCACTTTACAGTGAAGTATGATTAGCATTAGTGAGTGCTAGAATGAACGTTCATACTCACACCTACACACACATACACACACACGGGTTGTCGGGAACGGCACTCACTGGGAAGCGCTGTTGGAAACAGAATCAGTAGCAGACCTCTGGGTTGCCACTTGCTTATTCCTGGTAGGAGGACGGGGCAGAAGAGCTGAGGCCCCTGGCAGCGAGCTGCAGGGTTAGGGAAGCACTGGCCCCTCCCAGGTATGCGCACTGCTGAGATGCGCTGGAGACTTGGTCCCCTCTGTACCCTGCCGTGTTAGTGCTCCTGTGGGGAACCACAGTCCATGCACTGGACACTGGGGTCTATGCCTTGTCATTTCAGTTATGTCATATGTCACATTAGCCACAGAAGTTGTGGTTACATCAGGGGTTTGGGGGCACCTCGTCTGTCTTTGGCCAGGTGTGATTGTGGATTGGAGCCAACCTGGCCTTTGTTTAAGACTGGCTTACCCTAAGAGGTAATAGACACTTTTTTTCCCAACTGCTGCCTGCTGCAAAGAAAAACACTATGAAGGATAGCTAATGTTTGTTGTAGAGCTAAGGGCACAAGGTAATACGCATTTGTTATTTTCACTAACTTTTCAGTAATTTCTCATGGCTTCAAAAGCTGTATTATGTAGACACCTCTTTTTCTCCTTAAGAACCACAAGCTAAACAATAAAATTTTATTCTACACTCACTACAAAGAACAGACCTACCAAGGAAATGCATATTACCATATGAAGACTTCAACCATGTAACTACTAGAAAAGACAAAACTATGGATGTAGGAAGCTATCAGTAGCTACCAGGGCTGGGGGAAGACCGGGTGAGGAGATAGAGCAAAAGGCATTTTAGGACCAGGAACTACACGGTAAGTCATCATGCATTTGTCCAAGCCCACCGGTGCCCAATACCACAAAGGAACCCAATGCACTTGCAGACTTCAGGCAATAATGTGGGTGTACATTTAACATCTGTAAGAAACACCCCACTCTGCCGGGGGGAGTTAACAACGCAGAGGGTTTTCCTGGGAGGAGGTGGACTACATGAGACAAATGTGTGTCTTCAGCTTAGCTTTGTCTGAGTCTGAAATTGCTCTTAAAAATATAGATATTCTGAAAAAATTGCCTCACCAACTACAGATCTCTGCTATAATCTTCATGCCTTCATGGATAATTAGAAGAAAATTAGCTTAATAGGCCATATCTCACATGGGTAATTTTCTAGTAAGATCAAATCTGGTTATGTCTCAGATCAGAAGAAAAGAGATAGTACAATTTCTGGATCTCTCTCTCTCTCTCTCTCTCTCTCTCTCTCTCTCTCTCTCTCTTTCTCTCTCTCTCTTTTGCTGTGAGAAAGGTATCAGGGTAAATTGATCATTTGAAATATATTTTCTTCTGTAAAAGAAATGACAATGCCTGTTCCTTGTTACCTTTATAATGATCGAACCATTTCTTTATTTTATGGGATTCTAAGGTCACTTTTGTTGGATGAATTTAAATAACCACCAAAACAAACACAGAAGAGCATTGCCTCACACAGAGGCAGGGTTGAAAATATGACACCAATAAGAATGAATGGCTTACAAATGTGGAGCTGGACTATTTCCCAATGCGTTTGGTACTTTAAAAAAAATCTCCCACTATGCTTAGCAAAATAAGTGAAGGCTCACTAAACATTTATTATAGTACCATATTGGAAAGCATATTAGCATTAAACTCATGGCTTTTACTTCATTTTGCTTCATAATAACTTCAAAGGTGGATACAAAACAAGGAAATAACCCACATGTTATGAGTAAAGAGTGAGTCTCAGGGAGGCTACATGATTCATCCAAATTAGCCAAGACCATTCCTTCCAAGGTTTGTAAATTGACTTCTCACCATACCGCTTTCCCATGCCCTGTGAGTGTCAGCATTTAAGTTCCAATTTGCTCTGCAAAGAGCACCTGAGTTCTCTCTGCAGCATCTGCTCCTAAAGTTCATGCCCCTGCTCACGCCTGGCACTGCTCTTAGAGAGTTCGTAAGATAAAGTTTGTGACCTTAAGCTTGAACATTCGGGCTCTGGAAGCCAGATCTTCACCTGACTCCCTGATCTCGGCTCGAAGGACGCTGTTTTGCTGTTTCTCAGCGCCAGGTTTTTCCTGGAATGAAACTTCTTGCGCATTCTTCCCTGTGTTTCTAACTTCTTCCCTCCTTCATCCCTCAGATCTGCTTTGAGCTACCCTTTGGGGTTATGATTCATTCACTCATCAAAGTTTCCCCCGTATCCCATACTGGGGTAAGAGGTCGTTACTCACTCTTATACCCAGCACACAAAGAGGACATTTGTCAAGCTCATTTCTGGCTCCCTACAAGACTGTCTTTATTTGGTCAATTAAGTGGAAGTTACAGTGAGTGATAGAGTCCTCCTTTCACCACGGAGGTCTAAATATAGATACCCAGGCTCCCAGCTTCCCTTTCAGCTGGACTACAGATGTGTGAGTGAGGTTTAGCATGCTAGGTCCACCTCCTTCCTGCTTTGAAGGAGAAGCTAGTGGCCAACAGTGGGGCAGGGAAGAGGTCTGTACTCAAGACAGTGGCAAGAACATGCCGACATTGTCCTTCGAAGAATCGTGGAGGTGGTGATGGCATCTGAATCCAGTTCCGCATGCCAGGAGTACAGGGAAGGGTTTGCAGTGTAGAGGAGTCAACCACAGTTTCCTCACTGAACTAGTTCTGCAGCTTAATCAGGGGCATGGATTTGGCTGTGTACTTGCTATTGTTCAGCTTTCTCAACTTGGTTTCCAACTTTTCTCCTAAGTCTATGTACTACTACCTTTTTCCCTGATAAAATGTATTTCTGCCTAAGTCAGCCTGAATCAATTTCTGTTCATTGAAACTCAGAATTCTGACTGATAAAAGATCCCTGCCCTTTGTAGTGTGGAGCACAATTTTAAATGAGCACGATGACTGCTCTGCTCACCACGCTGTGAGCCTGATGAGGAACACACCCGTACCGTGGACATGCTCGTTACATAATAAAAACCAAATCTGCCCACTGAATGATGAGTGAAAGCACGCAGAGCACTGTGACATAGTGAGGGACAGGGCAGGGAGGAAGAGTGGACAGGCACAACCGCAAATCACAGTCATGGAGGAAAATCACAACATGATTCTCAGCAGAGAAAGAGGTCAATGACACCCCCTTGGAGAGCATTTTATAATTAAAATGACATCTTCTATTTCACTTTGCATCTGAATAATTTCAAAGGTGGATAAAAGAGAAGATAACTTCACCTTATGGAGGCTAAGTGACTTGTTCAAACTAAGAAAGTCTCTTCCTTCTGAAAAATATAACATTTATGTGTGAAATAATGAATGGTCATTAAAAAGCAAGAGTGTTAAAAATGCTAGAAAATAAAAAAAGTCAACACGGAGAGCAGAGGCCATTGGTCAGGCAGAATCTTAAAAATAGGTCCAATTTGAATATTCAAAACCTGAAGGAAATAACCCACATGTTATGAGTAGAGAGTGACTCTCAGGGACAGTCACTTCAGTGACCTGAAGGAGGAATTGTTCAAGACAAATGGAAAAGATGAACAGAGGCAGAACATTTGAAACGTGCCGAGTTACGAGATACAAGTTGTTTGTCATTTAAATACGACACAAGGACAGATCAAGGTTATGCTTTGAGAAAGTGAGCGGGACAGAATGACTTAAAGTTTACCAGAGAAAAGAAAGGACAGACATAGCAAAGACAGATGTTTAAAACTCCAGTATAATTCCTAGGGCATTTTTCTAAATGGTGAAAATGAATGAAAGGAACCGACATTTGAGCTGTCAGAGTTAGGACTGCAAAGATTTAGAGACTGGACAAAGGTGACCTACTAGAAAAAGGAATTTTAAGTGAAATTAAAGATCGAGTAGCAGGGAACATGACAGTAGCAAACAACAGAAGGAAACCAATGAGCAAAGTGAAGTTTCACCAGGGACCACGCAGTGTCCTGTAGGACACGTTGCGCTTAAGCACAGGTGTGTTCCAAGGGGAAAATGGAAACAGAGGTCTGAGCTCGGAGGGAGAGCAGCGTCTTGGACGCAGATCCGGGAATGGAGCAGGTGAGGTCGGCACACTCTCGAGGGCCTTAAGTTCCCTTCCACTCCACATCACCACCTTCATCACCACCTTACATTTAGGCAGCAACCCGGAGCACCGAGCAGGAAGAGCTTGGAGTTTATGTGTCCCCTCCTTGTCCTCCTTCCCTCGGACCTTTCCCAGTGAGTCAGGTGGAGCCTGGGAATCCACTCTCTTATGACGCCACACTGAACTGGAACTTCCCACCGGGCTGGGCAAACTTCTGCTTGATACTCAGCCTTCCTTGCTTGGCTGGCTTCCTCTGCATCCCCACCTCGTTTGACTCGTGGTCCTTCCAGGCTCTGCACAGATACCTCTTCATGATCACAGGCTCAGGAGTCCATCTCAGGGTCTGCTCTGGGAGGCCCGACTGAAGACAGGGAGCAGCTTGGTGCTGCTGAACACCTGGGCCATCGCTGATGCTCTTTCTCCTTTATCCAACACTAAGGGAGTGATGTGGGCTTTATCTTGTTTATCACTGGACACTTGTATTCTTAAGATATTCTTGAATGTTGTTCTGTGATTCATTAGAGCTAGTTGGCCCTCTGATGCTTTTTATAAGGCTTTATAAAGCAACCTCCTGCATAACACTGACTTTGCCTCAGAACTGAGGTAAGACAGCTCTGAACATCAGGACGCCCTCCATGCCGGCTGCTGGAGACAGCACTGTCTTGGCTCAGTGCGGACTCCTGGAACTGTTCCTCTGCTCTTCTGGACTAGTGCTCATGGCCTGGGGTAAGTTACTTACTGTCATGAGCTCATCAGCACTCAGCTGATGATCTAAGGGGACCCCCTGCTAGCCTCCCCTCCTCATCTGCATGTCACTCCTTTCTCCCTGGTTCTCAGTGAATTCTAGCTCCCTTGGACTCTGGGAGTTCCAGCTTCCCCACAACTCATGGAGGCTGCAGGTTTCCAGTAGGACCACCCTTCCTCAGGCTCTAGAATCACAATCCAAGCTGGGAAGCCACACGACTGTCACCACTACTTTCCCATCTGCAAGGGATTACTATTCTCGTATATGGTGTCTAAAAATCATTGTTTCACATGTTTGCTCTGGGGTTTAGGCTACTTCGTGTAGAGAAAGTAAATCCAGAATAACAAATTTTTGTTGTTCTATTTTGGACAGAAATAAGGCATTGCTATTTTTGGTGATGTGCAATTTGTTTGTGTCCATAGGAGAAAGGCTAAGTGTAAAGTGCATATTGAAAGCCCAAGAGAAAGAAGGGAAAATTAGTGGATGGATTTTCTAAAGGAACCATAAAGGGGTAACATTGGAAAGCTGGGATGGGGCTCAACTTGTGTGGAAAAAAACCATAAAATTTTAACAAAACAGGAAGAAAGTCACAGTGGTAAAGCAGAGAAAGTTAGACGCAGAGCTCATTTGGTCAGCCGCTATTCCTTGAGCTGCTAGTATGTACTGCGAATAAAGTTCAACTTCCTTCTCCCACGAGGGAGAGACGGTGGGAAAGGGGGAGAATGAAGTGTGATTCCTTTGTTCCCACTCCCTTTCAAATTCTCTCATTCCTGAGATTTTCACATTCTTGGTGGAAGTGAGGGGTTTATAGATTATCTAATCAGGTCACTTTAAAATTTGTGGTGGTCTGATTCCTGGCTCACAGTGGTGTCTGATATCCATCATTTCTTGATTCCTCTACTGAACCTTTCGCTTTAGTATCTCATTATACAATAATAGATAAGAGATTGTGGTAAGCATAGCAGGAAATGGGAATGCACAGCCAGGATATAATATGGAACGGGCTGGGAAAGGCGATCAGAAAGAACTGTACCTATTACCCAAGAAATTTGGCTGAAAGAAAGGATATGTTTCATACTGGACACTGGTGAAACTTGTAGAGACCTAGTATCCAAACTTCAGCAGGAAACTCACTTGGCACAAGGTGCCAGCACTGCCTCTATGGGAACTGTTATCCAACGCTTAGAGGCTGGGGCAATGCCAGAGCAATTGGGCTCATGTGCCAACTGAGGCCTGCGTGCTCACTGAGGCATGTGTGCCATAGGTTCGCCACCACCGCACTAGAGAGAGAATGTGAAGACCAGAAAAAGGAACCACTGGAACCAGGAGTCAGCCAAAGTCACACTCCAGCATGGGGTTAGGGATAGACACCAAGAAAAGCAAGTAATGCAGGGTGTCTCTTCCTCTAGAAGTGAGTGCCACGAGTGTTGTGTTTAGAAGTCATTCTTTTTTAAAAAAATTTATTTTAAAGAGGCTAAAATTAAACAGAACAGAACAGATTATAAGAAAACAATGTAAGAGACACAGATTTCAAAGCAAGACAACCAGAGATCTTCACTGTCTATCATATTGTCTCTTGTTTTCTTCCAAACAGTTGTCCATATCTTCACAAGTGAATCCATACAAAACAAAATAGTATAGAACTGATCAGAACAGGATGAGGAAGACATTTTAGGTCTTCAAGACCAGACAACAGGGAAGTCAACCATGGCTGCCATAGTGTCTCTCATTCTCTTCAAAATAGCTGCCCATACCTTCATGTATGTTGAAATTAAACGAAACAAAACAGACTAGAATCACTCTTTCCAAAGAATAATAATATTGTTGCATTTCACATCATGATGCTACGGAGTCAGCACTGGGCACCGTAGTGTCTCTTTTTCTTCAAAGTAGCTGTTCATTTCATCATGGGTCACATAATCAGTTCTCATAAACTGTTTAGAAGTTCTACGCATGCATGAATCTCTACCTGTATACCTATCCTTTCTGTATTAGAGGGAAAAACAAAGCAAAACAAGACAAAACAAAACAGATTCCTAGAAAAACACAAAATGAAAAAGACATTAAAAACCACAATACCAGGTAATCTACAATGGTTACTGTGATGTCTCTTGTTATCTTCAATAGAATTGTCTATATCATCAGGCATAATATAATTGAACATAGCAGTACAGAACAATATTAATAAAAACAAAACATTGGGGACATTATAAGACTTCAAAAGTAGGTAATAGTCAAGCCAGAGTTGGTGTCCTAGTGAATCTTGTCATCTTCAGAGTATTTGCCTACACTCTTAGACTTGATATTGATGTACCCTGCAAAACTGTCTCTCAAAATTAATGGAGAAACAAGATCATTCCATGACAAAGAGGAACTGGGGGAGTTCGTGACCACTAATCCAACCCTACAAAAAATATTAAAGGACATTCTACAGAGAGAGAAAAAAAATCACCAGGATTTCAGCAACAGTGGCAGAAAGGCCTCAATGAATGGGGCAGACAGTGGAATGAAGGAGAAAAGCAGACAACCAATGGCAGAAAAATAATATAGCTGAAGTCATTCTTAAGGCAGGGTGGAGTACATGAGAGAGGGGAGCAAGATGGCTAGAGGATTCACTGCGGGTAGGGGCGTCCCCTGCGATGTAGGACAAGAATGGTGGGTGGAGGGAAGGGTCACTTCCCGGAGAACACACACAGAGTACACAGGTGAGTTGTCAGTGCCTGAAAGTGATTAAATCTGTGGCATGAGGAGGAGGCACTGAGGGAAACACCCAGGTGTGTGTCTTGGTAACTGAATTAATGGCAGTGCTCTCAATGAAACAAGTATTACTGGTTAGATGTTCTAAAATGACTTGCAAAATAAAAGAAAGGAGGGAAGACTGGCATGATCTAGATTTATTTTGTTCCACATATTGTCCACTTGCACCAAGCACAATGATGGAGACAGTGAAACAGTAGAAAATAACCCGAAAACTGGTGGGAAGATACAGGAAAAGGACAACTGAGGATCCCGAAAGTCCAGTCAAGTCTCCTAACATGGTAGAGCCACGAGTCTTGGTTGTGATATCCCTCAAGCAGTCTTGGAAAATGTGGCAGTAGAGTCACAGAGAGCAGAGGTAGATGGAAGATCGAACCCAAGCTGAAAAGTAGGGAGCAGCAAAGGTGTGTTAACAGTAGAGAACACGCCATAAAGCTCAGGCATCACCAAAACACCTCCCTGTGAACACTAGCTGGCTAGGAAAGCCAGGGAAATTAGGACAGGGTCAAGGAGAGATAGCGAAGGGGCAAACAGCTGGAGCCCCGAGACCTGGTAAAAGAGAAATAAAGGGACAGGAGGTGGACTTCAGAGAGAATGGCAGGAACAAAATGCCCAGTAACAAAGTGGGCCCCAATGCGATTTCACTTCATGGGGGTAGCAAACAGTTGTGGAAGGGGTATTCAACATGACACTGTCACCCCAATAAAAGGGGTGTAACGAGAAGTCCACGAGCTGGAGGTCAGTAAACCACAGAAGTGGATGAGAGAGGAACAGACACGTGAACCTGTTAAGAGCTCACAGTTACACGGAAAAAGGCAGAGTGGGTGATGGGGGAGAAAAGGGGGCTTTTCTTCCTTCAATTCCAGAGCTGCTGGTTTCACTAGAAAGAAGCCAGAATAATCAAGAGAAAACAGGTATTGAGAGGGATCTTGAGAGGGGGAAACTGCTCTAGAAAAAAGGTTCATTTTCAAGCAGGTATGTTACAATGGAAGAGGATTCCATGAGCACCTTTTTCACTCTGCTGGGGATTGTGGAAGGAGATAGGAAGGCCAAGGCGGGCATGGGGGGGAAATGTGCGCAGAAGGGGGGCGCTGGAGGGGACACAGTGAAAACCTTCCCCTTGGAAAGTTTTTAGCATAAGCTCATTTGAAGATTTGCTGGGTGATCAGCACATCTGGAAATTCTGAGTGGCTCCCAGTTCATCCCCTAGAATTCTCCAGACTCATCGCTCGTACTCACATTGTCACAACCTGTCTCCCCTTTGATCATTCTTTAGGGGCTTACTGAGAACTCTTCGGAGAAAATAAAACAGATCATTCCCTGCCAATGAGGGTTTGAACACAGAAAGGGTCTGTTGATCAAATAAATGTAGAAAACACAAAATTCCCTATTAAACAGCAGAAAGTGCTGATTAAGCTTCGAAGCTGAAGGAATACACAAAAGGCTTCTTCACCCACGCCCTGCTTTGTGGTTTTTAGCTTGATGCCTCCACCACGCCTATGAGTTTTGGTTATTAAAATAATACAGGAGCAGCTAAGTCAAACCTGCCCGCCAGTGCATGGAGTTACACAGCTTCTCAAACGTCAGCTTGATAGACAAGATCTGACTTCCGCGTGGAGGACGTCTGATGACATCGGCTATCTTGATCTACACCTGTGCCTGTGTGAAGTTTTCCTCCTGCTGATCTTCTACAAAAATTAATCGTAGCTGCCTTATTTCAGGGACAAAATGTTACATGCCAACCGAAGGTCAAATGGCGACCAATGTAGACTCCTTTTATGAAGAGATCGTGTTTGCAAGGCAGGGACAAGAAGTTTCTGGCAGATGAAATAAAGAGTTAAAGTTAGGTAGAAGCTGGAATCATCTATGCAGCATCTCGTGTCCACAGCGCAATATGAGGAGTAAAAAAAAAAATTAGAAAACTTGTCATTGGCTGTCACTCAAGGAGCGCTTACCTTTCGTGGCGTACAGGGGCCGAGCTAGGCACCCAGGGCCCATTTCACGCCAGAGGAGCCGCCCTTGGAGTTCACAGCAGCCGGGATCCCCGCCCACAGGTGCCCAGCCCCAGTCACCAGACCCCAGCGCCACGCTGCCCAGTGGCATTTTGTGGGTGTTTACGATTTTATGCTTCTAATTCTTGTAGATGTTTTACACGTTCTATAATAAAAAAAAATTTAAAGGTATCGTTCCGTCCTTCCTAGACTACACCATGCAAGGAGGACAGCCAAGGAAAAGCGATTTACAGATGGGGGTTTTGGAGACGGGAGAGCGAGTGTGCAGCTCGGTGCAGGAGCCCGAGAAGGACGTGAGAGGCCCAGGTCCGACCGAAAACACCTGCGTCTGCGCGGCTCCGGAATTTAGCTTTAGGGATCGCTCCGGCCTCAGCGGAAGCTCACGTTCTCCACTGGCGGCGTTATCAGTGCGAAGGTGATCGCACTCGTTCTTTAAACCAAAAAATAGCAAAATCTAAATATATGATAAGAATTCCACTAAGAACCCACTTCCAGGGCGCGGCTGTGACACGAGTTTACCTCCGGAGTCAGCCCACTCCCTGCCCTCGGGGACACCGCGGAAAGGGGGGCGGGACAGGTGCGAAGGGGCAGGCGCAGCGGGACCCGGCTGCCGGCAGCGCGGAGCGGGCGAGCACCGCAGGGCGGGGCCGCACCTGGGCACCTGGGCCGCGCACCTGGGCCCGTCACGGGGCGGGGTCTTTGGGCCCCGCCCCCAGACAGGCCCCGCCCCGGCCCCGCCCCTGGCGGCCGAGCGGCGGCGGCGGAGCCCGAGGCGGCGGCGCGGAGACTCAGCAGCGGCAGCAGCATGTCGGCCGGCGGGGCGTCCGTGCCGCCCCCGAACCCCGCCGTGTCCTTCACGTCGCCCCGGATCACCCTGCCCACAGGCCCCGACATCCTGCGGACCTACTCGGGCGCCTTCATCTGCCTGGAGATCGTAAGTGGCGCGGCGCCGGGTCGCGCCCGGGCGCGGGGACCGAGGCACAGGTGGCGGCGACGCCCCGGCCGGGGGTGGCGCCCCGCGCGCCCGCCGCCTCCGCTCCTGCGCCCCCTCCCGGCGGCGGGGTCCGGCCCGCTCGCCCACACCTGTTAGGCGGCACCTGCTGCGGGCCGCGCCGGGCGCCTGCGGGTCGCGCGAGCCCCTCGGCCACCAGCCATCGTGGGGGTGGCGCGCAGGTGCCCGGGGCCCCAGGCCGCAGGGAGGGGGCGGGGCCAGGCGGGAGGAGGAGCCCGGGCCTGGCTCCACTGCGCCCGCTCGCCCTCGCCATCCTCCGTGCCCTTTGGATCGGGACTGCGGGCGGGAGCGGGGCCGGACGAGGCAGGTGGCGGCCCTAATCCAGTGGGCGTGCGGAGGACGACGGGGAAGGGTGGACGAGGGACTTCGCCTACTTTCTCCTGGCCTCGGCACCTCCGCAGTTTCCAGGCCCCTGCAGAATTCCCAACCCCTCAGCTCGCTGCTTCGGGCCCTGGTGAAGGAAGGCAGATGGGGTCACCAGGCCCTGCCCACTCAGCCTTCTTGGCCTTGCAACGCTTGAACTTAGTCAAAGAATTTTTTTTTTTTTTTAGTTGGAAGCTTTCGAAGCTTCTTGTGGACAAGGGGGAAATGCGCAAATAGAAATTGGGCAACCAGGGTTGCATCACGCCCTGAGAATGGCAAATTCGGAGCAAAAAGTTAGCGAGGCCGTGGCTCTACGACACGTTTTGTTAGGTTACTCCACACACACACACACACACACACACACCTCCTTTGGGTTTGCATAACTGGGATTTGGGTCACTTTGGTGCCTGAGAGGCCAGAACACCTTATAAACACTGCTTTTCTCCTCCTGGTATGCTGAAGCCCAGCCACCCTCACTGATGATAAGCTCAAGATTGGAATCCAAAAGAAGAGGCCCTATTTACAGCCTGCGGCATCTGTGATCAGACAGGGACCCTGAACACTAAAGAGGTGATTTGGGTTGGCGCCCCATTGAGAAGCCTCCCCGAGCTTGGAATAAGCTGCAGGCCTCCAGGAGAGAACAGCACTGGACCAGCTCTTCCGGCTGCGGGAGACAGAGAGATCCCTTTAGGTAGGAACATCTGCAGACGAGTTTTCATCTTCAGTCCCCGGTGTTGCCTGCCTCTTTGAAAAGCTTTTGCTATGTCCCTAGCCACATGCTCCCTGTTTCCAGGATGCTCAGGTAGACAGCCTTCCTAAACGTCAGTTACAAGGCAGCCTCCTCTTAAGCGGTAATGCACAGGAAATCTCAAGCTTGCTGGAATGAATGAATGGTCCTGTGTTTCTAATACTTATTCAGATATACTTATGTGTGTAAATGCAGAGATACATTTGTGTGCATATGTAATTTTTTGTATGTGTAAAGAAAGCTCATCCGTGCTATGGAATCAAATGCTGGCTCAAGAACCACCTGTAGTCATGGCACATTTGGGGAAACATTGCCAGATCCTAAGTGGGGGGAGCGAATTACTCCAGTTGCCTTCCCTGCTACTCCCATCTCTCTCTATTTTTCCTGTAGCCAAGTTATTGGTTCTCAGCATGTACTATACTTAAAAACTTGGCAGCTTTTTAAAATACTGTTGCCACCCTGCATCGGTTCAATCAGAATCTCTGGGGGCGTACCCAGAGTCTGCTAATTTTTGTATTTTTTTTTATAAGTTACCTTGGAGATTTGAAGATAGAGTCGTGACTGGAAGCCCTTCCTCCAGACTCTGTGTGGAAGAGGGGAAGAGGGGTTGGAGAGAGGGGAAGGGAATGGGGAAAAAAAGACACCTCACGATGTATCCTATACGGATATAAATTCCCTGTAATGAATGTGATCATCAGGTGTACCTTAAGTGTCCCAATGAGCTTAATTAATTAAGATAATGTGAATTCTTGATTTGCTAGAACTTCTGCTGCTCCCCATGCCAGGGGAGGAGCCAGGCTCAGCCCAGGGTCCAATCTGCTCACTCATCTTTTCCTTCCCTCTGGTTGCTGCCCCTGGACACAAGTCTCAGACTCTTAGTTACCCAGAACAGCATCACCTTCCAGGGCTGTTCAGTTTGCTTCCCACTTCTTGTGGCCAAACATCTCTGAGAGTTTGGACCCTAGGCCTCCATGTGCTGTTACTTGCTGTCAATGTCCCACCGGTCCCTTCTCCATGAAAAGGATCAGAACATTCAAATGAAAGCATTGACCTTGGAAAAACAGGCCACACTGGAGACAGACTTACCGCCCCTCCTGGGAGCCTCTGGACTGGCTGGAGATGTCAGACTATATGTTTGAGAAAGCCGAGGGTGAGACCATCTGGGTCCACTACCATCTCAGCCTGAGAGGTGCCCAGGTGAGAGCTAAGTGACCACTTCGAAGTACCTGTGCTCCCAGCTCTCTCACTTCTGTCTCATTTCCTGACCCTGTGTCATAGCCACCCATAGGTCCCCTTCAGAAATTCTTTTCTCTGTAAATTAAATGCAAGAACTGCCCAGCCATATCCCAAGTACTTGGTGATCTCCAGCCCAGGACCTGATGACTTTGGCCCCTGCCAGTGTATCTAGATATCCAAACTTCATAATCTTCATCTTCCATTCAGATCCATCTGCCTCCAAGATCCATCCTTGATGGCTTTCATGTATGCCCTGGAGATTTACCATGTGAGGGCTGCTGCTAGTAAAGACAGACCAGACTGTCATCGAGAGGCCAAGTGCACGAGACCAGGATCTTGGAGTTCCGCCCCTGGGCCAAGCAGTTAACTTTGTTCAGAGTTCAACCCCGTGGCGTGTCCCAGTGTCTCAGGTGTAAGATGTTTATTGAACAGCTATAAAAACATAATGCCAGCCTCACCCAAGCCAGGTAAAGCAGCGTGTAGCATTCTCAACAGGTGGAGACTATCTCTTCCTCACATACATGTTGTTTTTATCTTTTATTTGGGGAGAATTTGTTCTAGATACCAAAATTGGTGGCCCTTTGGCCTTAGCTATAGTCACCAACACATGCAAAGAGTTTAAAGTTAACATTGCAAAGCCAAGGCCAAGTCTTTTAGTTTGGGATGGAAAACATCACTTCCAAACTTAGTTTTCAAAATCTCCGTGTTTTCTGAATGGTTTCCAAATTATTCATCAGGTAATGTTCACTTAATGCCTCTGGGCACAAGGAACACTTCTGGGAAGGAGGGTGCTTGCTCCTTCCTCACCCAAGAGCCCTGATACCTGAGTGAGAGGACATGCACGAAAGAGCCCCCATTTGGGGAGAAGGATCACAGGCAGGACATCCACGGCGGCTGAAGTATTTTCCAGCGTGGTTTATGAGAAAATGCATCGAGCTTCTTTGCTATTGCACCAAAGAAGAGATTCAGACTTCCTGTTCTCAGTGAGCTGATCATGTAAAATGCATTAATCACCAAAAGATATAAGAAGATGATCCAGTATATTTTGTACTTTCAGTGTTTAGGGAACTTTCCATTCATTCAGGTCTCTTCATGAGAGACACTGCAGGACTCTCTTTCACTTGCTTCTGAGTGTAAGGCTTGGATGCCACGAATGATTTTCATTTATTTGGCATAATGCCATCATTAACAGGTATCCAGGCCTCTTTTATGTGCCAGGCACAGCGTGGGTAATTCCATTCTTGCTGGAGAAAGACTGCTGCAAGGTGGATTATGAAGACAAGAAAGATTTACAGTGTTGTATATGAAGTGGTAAAGTAGACTCCTGAAAATCTTGTGGAAAAGCAAGGAAGAGAACTTCTGGCTACCGGAGGAGAGAGCAGGACAGACAGCATTAATGAGGTGGTGACGTTTCAGTCTAGACTTAGGAGCAGGTGCAGAGGCTCCATAGACAAAAACACTGGGAAACCTCAGAAACAAGAAGGACCATGACACAAGGGTTGTGGCAGCTGTGAGTGGTTTAACCTGAGCACTTGCAAGCTGGCAGAGGGGAAAACAGTGGACAGATCCAGGTCATGCTTTGCTGAGAAGCGCCAGGCTGCAGCTTGCATTTATTCCGCCTCGGAAGGGGAGCTGCTGAAGGAGGGGAATAAACTTGGTCAGGTTCATGTCTCCTGTGAAGTTTGGTGGTAAAGCAGAGAGCTCAAAGCCAGGTGTGGGACAGCAACCGTCTGAGAGGCTAAGGCTGGAGGATCACAAGTTCAAGCCCAGCCTGGCAACTTACTGAGACCCAGTCTCAAAAAATGAAAAAGGACTGAAGTGTAGGCCAGTGCGAAGGTCCTGGGTTCAATACCCCAGGGCTGGGGGGAAAAAAAAAGATTTAAAGCAGATCAGTGAGAACCTGAAGGAGGACCAAAGAAGGAAGAAAGAAAATGAGAGGAAGCTCAGGATTGGGAGGCCATCTGAGGGTACGAAGGCTGCAGTGCTCCCACATCAGACTGGATTAGATTTAAGCAGAAGACAGAGAGGAATAATGCCAGAAAATGAATGTTAAGGAACAGGGCAGTGGGAGGAGCTGCATGGACCCAGGTGCCATCATGCAGATGGCATGCGTCTGCGAAGGGGGTTCCAGCTTTGCCACCAAAGCCTTCAAATCTAAACAAACATACAACTATTCTGATGTCTAGTTTTCTCAACCAGAAAATAGATTTTTTTTTTTTTTTTAATCACAGAAGGACATTGTTTGTTTGCAATGGGCAAGAGAGGTTAGGGACAGGTTTGCCTCTCTAAATGGTGTTTCATCCAGTAAGTAAGATTTTCTCAATTACATGTGTGTTAAAATCTCCACCCACTTGTAAAAGAGCGTTTAAATTTTCATAAGAGAAAAATGAGGCAATGCTTCTGCCAAAGCTTTAGCATCAGCAATCATATGTCCCTGTGAAACTACAAAGAACTGAAATTTGGAAAGCTTCAGACCTCTTGCTGAAAAGATTGACCTTGAGCTACCAAGGAAATGGACAAGGAGAAGTTTGCTTTGTACAGAGCAAGAGAAGCTGCCCGGAGTGAGAGCTGGAGACAGGGCCTGTCTGAGTTGATTTGACTGACTTCAAAAGACTGAGGAAGGACTAAGGCAGCAACCTGCCAACCGAGCACCATGCGTGTGAAATACTTTGTAAATACTGTGATTGTTCTGAAGCACAAACCGAACCTCATATAAGATTATGCTGCAAGAACTGCTGTGGTGGAGAAAGACAGCTTTGGTGTGGAAATGGTCTTGCTTAAAATGTCATCATTCTCTCCAGGTAGCTGCAGTTCGACCTGAATTTTGAGCCTTCTATTTTATAGGAGGGCCAAGTCTTCTCCTCACAACCACCTCCTAGGGCTCTGACTTTTGTAGAATAACTTTCAGGAAGAGGCAGAATGAAAGAAAAGAAGCCCGGATTCCTAGGCCTCTTGCCAACCTCCTGGCCCCGGTATGCAGGAATGCTTTTAACCAACTTGACAACTGGTTACCTACAAACAAGAAAAGAGGATTTCGAAAATCAGAGGAAATTATAAACAAGCCTGTCCCGGGACAGAGCACTTTTCTCCTGTATGGCTCATGCTTTGCATTTCAGGTTGGCATCCAGGGTATTTAAGAAACTGAAGTGAAAGTTTGGGTCAGATGGGGCGGGAGAAGTTATACCTCTGCAGAGCACCCTCAAACTGACTTCACTGTAAACCTTGAAAGTGAAACTGACCTTTCAAATACTTTGTTCCTAGGCCTCTTCTAGATGCTTTTCTCTCCTGGCTTCTCACCATCCATTTCTCCTTTCCCCAGATAAAAGAAAGCAACCTTTGCTGACTTTTGAGGTGAGGCTGTGCCAGGGTTAGTTTAGGGCCGGGGCAGGTGGAACACAGCGTGGTTAGAGGGCAAATGGGGATGCGAAGAGGGGGGCACAAGGGAGCGGGGTTCGTTCTGCTCAGAAGTGCCAGCAGTAATAATCACTAGGGTAAATTTGGGACCAAAAGAAAATAAAAATAAACATCATACCGTTGACTTTCCATGCCAGCCTGCCGAGATCCTGTGGTAGGCAGTGGTGGTTGCTAATAGCAACTTGAAAGCGGGCGAAGGACATGTTCCGCCTTCACGAACACCCATCAGATTCCAGGGATCGGCTGAGCTGCAGACAGCAGTGAGTTCCTGGCATGCCAAACTGCACTTCTGGCGGGTTTTCTGGTGGACCCATCCATACACATGCTGGTTGCTTTGGGCTCATTTCAAGGAGGGTGCAATGCGTCGGGTGTAGACCACACTGTCTTGCATTCTGGGCTCGCAGAGATATTTAAGGCAGTGTCCAAGAGCCTGGAACCCAGTGGGCAGAAAGTATGCAAATCCATGCTTTCAAACCGGTCATGGATGCTAGGCTATACGCACGCATCAGTGACCGTGGACCCACCAAGGGGTAGCGTCCAGCAGGGAAGTCTCTGGAATACGCAGTGCTGCCGTTAGTTAGATAGCAAAGACTGGTGGACACACGCAAGGCAGAAGCATGGACAGAGGTGGCCAGTTCTCTCTGTGAAGTAGATGGGATGGGGTTAGAGCCTGGAGTGCAAAGAATGGGCAGTTGGAAGAGGGTACCACACTGACTTGGGCAGGGAGGCAGCAGGATGCTCCACCGCTGTCCCCCTGGACAGTAGTGACGCATGAATGCATTCCCACTTCTGTGACCTGCCAGTTATTGTGCTGCATATATTCACTGAAATGGTTCCAGTTTTTAAAAAACTCTTTCAAAAAAAGTGTGTAAAATGGCACTAATTATAGCCCATCCTTTTTTACACGATCAATTTCTAAGTGTTCTAAACACTTCCATGATCATACTGTTTTGTGAGCAAGTACCCAAAAGTAAACATCCCCTAAAATCAGGAATTTCACATGCAGATAAGGTGTTCTGACCTTTAGGGAGGCTACACACCGTTTTGGCATTCTCATGAAAATAGGGTGTAGGTCCTTGGCAAGGTGCATGTCGATTTATCTTCCCAGTTTTATATGATTTAGGGGACCACCTGGAAAATGGATAAAAG
Source organism: Hydrochoerus hydrochaeris (assembly GCA_004027455.1). Taxonomy (NCBI): domain Eukaryota; kingdom Metazoa; phylum Chordata; class Mammalia; order Rodentia; family Hydrochaeridae; genus Hydrochoerus; species Hydrochoerus hydrochaeris. The sequence continues at coordinate 217,718 of PVLA01001006.1, read as the reverse complement.
CCCTACTCTGGAGTAAGTACTAAACTTTGAACAAGGCAGAACAGAACGTTCAACGCATAAGCTTTGGAAGCCGCTTAATAGGTTCAAACCCCAGATCTAACATTTATTAATTGTATAATTTAGGAAAAGTTACTAATGGCTGTATGGTTCCATTACTTTAAAGTAGGAATAATACTATCTCTGTCAGGGTTTATGAAGATTAGATTGGCACAAATAAAACTCTTGGAATAGTGCTTGGAACACACAAGCTCAGTAGGTGTCACTAATATTTCTGTTGTCATCAGCCTCAGCCTCCTGCTCAGACTCTGTCAGAGAAGGATGCGAGGCTTCTTTCATCTTCTAAGCTCGCTGCAGCAGTGATGAAATGTCCAGAGCCCAGGCAAACAATCAGAGTGGCAGAACGGAGTCATGTTTCACTTGGGGTAGTTTAGTGTTTTACCCCTTTAAGTTCACTTACTTTTCTCTATTCTTATTCCAGCAATAACTGAAAATAAGTCACAGTAGGATTCAGCCTGTTTATTTATTACAAGAAGGACAAATTAAGATGGAGGTATCGAAGTGGTTGGCAAATTATCGGCTAAGATGTCGGGTGTATGCCAAAAGGCAGATCATTAGGAAATAATTGACATTTGAAAAGCAAAGGGAATAGGTGCAAGAGGAATCCCTTGGGAACAGAAACAGGCCTTCCAAGTAGGAGATAAGTTGAGAATCTATTTTTCACTGCAGCCAGCATTGCAAGATTCACCTCCCCAAGACTGTTGCTCCCCGGGGCTTTGTACTTTTGTCAGTCCATAGTTTCCATCAGAAACACAGCTCAGCTGACTCTGAGGGTTCAGAGTAGTGTGAGGGTGGAGGGACAGTTCCCGTGGTTTCCTAGTGGGGGAGACAGGTAAGTCATTACCCTTCTTACCGACAGTGGACAAGCAGAGGTGACAGCTATTTGCTAAACCACGAAGAGGTGGGTTGTTTTAGGGACAGGTAACAACATCATAACAGCAGCTCTGAAGCTGTTGAGTACTGGCCTGTGCCAGCCACACCTGAAGCTTGGCTTGAAAGATGAGGGGAAACAAGTCACAGTGGAAGGCAGATTGCTGCGCCTGCTTGCAGGAGGCTTTTACCTTTTCCATTCCCCGGAAAAGCCTTTTTGGTGGAGCTTGAGGTTTGCAGTTGTGAACTCTGATTTAGTTGCTTTAAAAAATTTCACCTCGTGGTGTGCTGGCCATGTTACATGTAACCCTCTGGCTCGTCCGGAGACTAAAGAAAGGCCTGGTGGATGGGGAGTCAGAAGGAGGACCCGGATCCAGGATGAGGAGGACGTGGGCAGGACTTGGCACCCAAACGCCTTTCCTCTGGATGCCACAGCTCTGTGGTTGCTAGGATACCTTATCACCTGTTCCCTGTTTGAACTATTTGGTGCTCTGCTTTTCACCTTGAACATCTGGACTCCTTCCAGCGGCCTCTGTTAAACAGGGCTGCTGGTGAACCCCCATCTGCTGAGTACTCGGAGTTCACCCCAGCCCAGAATGCAGAGAGAGGTCGGAGAGTCAGCAGCAGACAGCTGGGAAGGTGGGAGCATGGGTGAAAAGGAACTCCTGACCTGGAGAAACGATGGTGACAAATCCATGGAACCGAAGGGTGTGGTGACTGACACATGCCTGCGATCCCAGCACTGGGGAGGCTGAGGCAGGAAGCGTGCCCTCAGTGAGAAGCCAGCCTGAGGAAAAAATAAAACGAAATGGATGGTGACAGCACAGCAGCCCCAGCTCCTGGGATGAAGAGGAGGCTCCTAAGTGGGCAGGCCCTGTCCCCTGCTCACCTCTGGTGCGCGGCCAGCTGCACACTGGAGGGCACCTCGGTGTCACTGACTCTCTGACCTGGGGCTGGCACGCGAGTTGACGTGAGGGTACAGTGAGGAAGTCCATGCACCTCGGAGCACTTCTGCTCAAGCGCTGAGCTTCGGAAATGTGGGGAGGGCTGTAACCCTGAGCGCCCAGCTGCAAGTCCGCACAGCCGGCCCTGCCCCAGAGGGTCGGTCCCGCCTCCCTCCCTGCCCTGGCTCCGCCGTCTCCCCGCCTCACAGGGCCGCTGCGCCCAGCTTTCTGTAGCCCTCCCTACAGTCTGCTCCTGCATCCCAGTTCACGGGGTCTCTGTCTCCCATATTTAGAGCTCCTGAGATCGAGCCTTGCTTTGCTATGTATTTTTTTCCTCAAGTGTGCTAAGGTCCTAGCAGTACTTTTGGGACTGGCAGGTTTGAGGTCCAGTCCATGCTTATTCCAAGTTGTGATAATTTCGAAGCATTATTTCAACTGTTTAGTCCTCCTGCCCCAATAAACACTGCCTGCTGTTGTTACCTGTTAGAATTCCCAGTAAATGATTCTTGAATCAATATATCCTTAATAATAGTGTGCATTATTGAACGGTATTTAAAGTAATGCAGGTTGCTTGCAGGTTCCCCATAAATGATTCTTGAATTGATAGATACTTAATAATAATGTACATTTCTTAAGCTGTATTTAAAACAATAGCACCACCTTAATATCATAAACCTTTTAAATGGCAAAAAAAGTAAATGATATTTTATCAGGAGCAAATTTATGCCTTTTCTAACTATAGATAAGGCAGCAGCTAATAATTTTAATCTGCACTAAGATTCACTACTTAGATTTATTTTATAAAATTCTCTGGGTTATTACCTTACTTGAAAGTAGGGCTTGAGGTGCCCCACCCCAATTATACATTTATTAGGTTGGTACTTTAATTATCAGGATTTCAGTAATACATTTTTTAAATTTGAATGAAAAGTTGCTTTTTTAACTTTCAGTGACTTTTGCAGTTTGGGTTTTGGATATGATCTAGATAGCTAAGAAGCGAGACAGACGGGACTGTTGGTCTCTGGTCTGTTCTCATATGAACAGTAGTGGTTCACTAAGGAAATGTTTGAAAACATTTGATGTGTGTGAGAGAGAGATTGATGATTGATTGATTGATTGATTGATTGATTGATTGAAATTCCTCAGGGCAGGTGTACAGCCTTGCTGCTCGTGCTGCCAAACCTGCCTAGTGCCTGGCGGGTCGTTAGGCAGGGGTCACGCTGTAGACCCGTCATTGCATAGAGTAGCAAATGCCGGAGACCTGGAAAGCTGGGCGCTGCAGGGTGGGCTTCGAGCAGGGCTGGAGAGTCGGGGTCAGTCCCAGCGTCTCCTCTGCTCCCTGCTCCCGTGGTGTCAGCAAATCCTGAGTCAGGGAGTGAGAAGTGACCAAGTGTGAGCTGGAACTCAGGGAAGATTTTTAGATCGTGGGCTGAAGGCGAGGTCCGAGTGGGAATGTCTTACACACACACACACACACCCCGAGAACATTTAACACCAGTGCACCGGACTGCTCAAACTTGAAAGAGCTTTGTCTTTGAGCAGTGGAGCATTTTGCCTGTGAAGCAAGCATGCAGGCCGGAGTAGCATGAGGTGAGGGTGAAGGACGGTCAGATCCCAAAGGCCTGGGGTGCGGTGAGAATGCTGGCCAGATGTCTGGAACCCTCGGTCCTCTCTGTGTCCCCTCCTGGGTCCCCTCACTCACTCCCAGGTGCCCAAGTCAGAAAGCTGGCATTTCCCTTACCCTTTTCTTCCTGTCTGTCCACCTCCTATCATCTGTCATCCTGCCGCACCTGTCCTTAGGGACCTGGCATCTGCTTTGCGCTCTGCTGTCGCAAAGGTCACCTGGTATCCCCAGGCCTGTGTACTGTCCTCCCCACCCACCTCACACTCCGGCCACAGAAACCCCTCAGTGCAACCCTTGGCCATGCTCCTTCCTGCTCAGAGTGGGCATGGGCTTCCCGGAACCTCGGGGGAAGCCCGTCTCCTCAGCTGGCTAGCGGGATGCTCAGCCCAGGCTTGGGGCACAGCTCCTGCGGGCCCCCCTCAGCACTGCTGTCCCGCTGAGCCCTCCTCTGCACTGGGCAGGGCCCTCAGCCATCCTCGTCATCACAAGGACCATGTCCTGCCTGGAGCACTGGCAGCATCACAGTTGGGATTGCTGCTTCTCCAGAGAGTTCTCTGACCTCTCCTGTCTGGGTCCAGGCCCGTTGCTGTGGGGGCCTGACGTGCCCGGTGTTGACCTCCCTGTGATGTTTATGAAGCAGCTTTGCAGTGGCTTGCCGAGTTGTCCCTTTCCTGTAGTAGACTGAGGTCTGTGATGACTGAGACCCAGGGCAGCTTGTTTACCTTTCATTTCCAACACTCAGCCCAGTGCCTGACTTGCAGCTGGTGTTTACTGACTCTTAGGGTCATCTTAGTGTGTGTGCCGGTGTCCAGCGTGAGCTGACAGTAAGCGCTGAGGCTCTCGTTGCGTAGTAGCCAACACTGTCACGTACACAAATGGCAGGACCCAGGAAAATGACCATGGGACAGATCAGAGAGGTACAGCTGCTCTTCACCAATAAATGTGAAGAAGTGCTGAGAGCAGAATCCGGCTGGCGGTGGTTTAAAGAGTAACTAGAAGAGGAAGTGGAGAACAGGCAGCTGGCAAAAATGACGACTGGCCCGCAAACCTCGGCCGAGTGACAGGTGGTGGGGCCCAGGACGGCGGTGTTGGGGATGAGCGGCCGCTGGGCGTGTTCATGGACACGGAGTCACACCTGCCTCCACGTAGCACTGGTCTCTCCCAGGATGGAAGAGAAGTGACAGCCAGTGGGGTGGTGAGAATGTGTACGGGGCCTCGTGAGGTTGACGCGAGGGTGTTGCACCTTGTCAGCCAACCCATGCTGCTTGCTCTCTTGTTTCCAGCTGCTTGGGGGTCTCGTCTGGATCCTGGTCGCCTCCTCTAACGTCCCCCTACCTCTGCTGCAAGGATGGGTCATGTTCGTGTCCGTGACCGCCTTCTTCTTCTCCCTCCTCTTCCTGGGCCTCTTCCTCTCTGGCATGGTGACTCAGATTAACGCCAACTGGAACTTCCTGGTAAGAGATTTTATTTTGTCTTTTGTAAAGAAATGTAGGAACCCTGTCAGTGTCTCATTCGGCTCAGAGATGCCAGAGTCCCTGTCCTGTTCGCTGCTTCCCTGGGGGGAGGACAGGTCAGAACGCAGGGGGCTGTGTGGGGCTGTACTGTGCTTTCGCCTCACCACACAGCTGGGCCCCATTTGTGAAATTCCTGTGCTGATGGGGCTGAGCAGTCATTGTGTGACTCCCTTTCTAACTCAGGTAGCTTTTACTTAAAAACTTCATTTCATTCAACAGGCGCATGGCATTACAGCTACTGAACAGTGGAACAGCCTTTTGGGAGCTTAATGTTGTCACATGGGTCTTGAAATTTTCCACTGATTTCTGCAATGAATATTTAAGTATATAGAGTCAGCCTTTGGCATCTGAAGGGCATCATTTCTGAGATGCCCTCCCACTGGTGTCCCAAAGTCTGTCGGTTCTCAGGTCCCTTATATAAAATAATACAATATCTACATATAACCTTCACACATCCTAGCAGTTACTGTAAGTCATCTGTAGGTTACTTATAGTACCTGATCGATATAAATGCAATGCAAATGGTTTTTATACTGTGTAGTTGCCTACGTAGGAAATAAAGACAAAATCATCTGTACGAGTTCATTACAGACACGATTTTTTTCACCTGCTTTTTTTGATGCACCATTGATTGAATCCGTAGACAGGAGATCTTGGGGAGCAGGGAGCAGACTATGCTTTTGTGTCAGAAGACAACTAGCTGTAGATTCTTCTCTCCAAATCCTTACAAGAAGGTTTTATAATGAATCCCTGACCTGAAGAAGTTCAGAACTGACGAGTTTTGGAAAATAAATTTATGATCAGTACAATTTTTAAAATATGATGCTATTAAATTGGATCACCTTAGTCCCTGTTGTCCCAGATCATAGCTGGGCCCACTCAGCGTCCTCCATCCTGGGGACCGTTTCTGCAAGGCCTGCTGGAGCGTGACTTCCACGCCATGTTCGACAGCGCCATGGTGAAGTCCAGGAAGAGCCCCCTGAGGCTCTGATCACACTGGTGTTCCGAAGCCAAGCTCAGACCTTCAGTCAGACCTAGATACGTTCCTTTGAGTAGAGCAATATTTTGTTCAGCAGTTGTCACATAGGTGCCAGAGGAAAGTATCTCTGTTTTATAAAATATAAGGAGAACTTTAATCCTGAATGTTTGCCACAGTGAGATCTAGCAAACGTGATTGCCCTGTAAGCCAGTGCAGTTAAATGGCACCGCTTAGCAAAGATCTAAGAAGGAAGGGACCCAGGATTACAGCTTCTCACAGCCTGGGCTTTAAGTCCCATTAGCTTAATAGCTGTATAACCTTGGGCAAAACAGTTAACCTCTCAGAATATTGTTTCCCCTATAAAATGGTAATCGGAAGACCAAACGCCATTAAAGAATAAGGGGATGATGAGGTGCCTTAGCTCTGGCCCAAGTGACAGCACGGAAACAGCCGCCATTCTAATTCTTGCTGCATGGAGCCTTACACTGCAGAACTTTGAAAACCCTTCTGTTTCTAGTAGGTTGCAAATATATTGGTTGCTACATTTTTCAGCCTAATTTCTCACTAATGATGAGAAAATTACTTGGCCCTGTGATAAAGACAGAAGGTCCCTAACTGGATTACACACAGATGTGTAATCTCCTTTTCCTAAATGTGTGGCTTTTCCATGATGAGGTGTGAGAATCAATCAGTGGAACCCTAGCATTGATAAGCAAAACCAGGTTCTCTTAGTATAAGGCCCAAAGATGATATTGGGTTAGTTTGTAGCACGGGGGGCCCCCTGTGTGTACCTCAGTAGTTTCAATAGTTACCACCCCGAGCCTCTCCTCCAGGTTGGGCCCACCCCTTCCGTGGGTCTCCTGATAGCCCAGCAAGTGGAAGGTGAAGACCTGCACACATGCAGTCTCCAGTGCCCGGCAGTGCCTAGTATTCTTTGTAATTGGCTTGTGTACCCACCTCACTAATATGTAAATGTTTTTCAGATACCATTCCTGGCTTACTAGACATATTCCTTTATCAGCATTTTCCCCTTTTGCTTGTAGGGAGTCTTATCTTTGACACTGATTACAATCATTAATCTCTTTAGTCATTTATTAGTTTTCTCAAACTTGCATTTCTCACAGCATTATTTCCAGTGTTCAGATAAACAAAAAGTGAGACTGTTGAAATTGAAAGACCCACCTGTCTGTCTTATCCTGTGGCTTTTTTGTTTTGTTATTTCTTTTTCTGAAGAGCTGGCATACTCCACACTTGAGGGAAAAATAGCTCAGGGCACACTTGGGATATTTTAGACTTGGGAATATTTTCATCAACGTTGCCATCAAGGAGGTTTGGACCTTGAATCATTTCACATGTCAGATTTCAAGTCCAAGCTGCTCTACTGGTGGCAGCAGCACACTGCATGGCATGGGGCTGTGGCAGCATAGAGCTCCTGGTCTGTGGAGCCAGTGCCCGCCTTCCTGGAGTCTATTAAATGCTGTCCCTGTGCAGAGAGGGCTCCTTTCTCCCCTCTTTTATTATGTGATTTTCATCGTCCACATTCGTGTCTGATCTCAGGACCAGCTTTTGATAGGTTTTGTAATATTTCCCATGTACTGTTAGCCAGGAAGGGTTTTGAGCTGTGCTTAGCGTGGAGTCATCTCCAGATGGTAACAGTTTCTAATTCCTGCATTCTGGAACTTAAGTGAATTTTTCCCCTTTGATCATAATTTCATGCTACCTGTACGCCATGCTTGAGGGAAGCAAGAATGTACTTGGATCAATAATTTACTTTCTGCAAGAATTTGCTGTAAGATACTGGTAATAATATTTCTTATTTTTGTTGTTGTTGTTCATGTGGTTAAATTTATACTCATAGTAATATGTGTGTTTGGTCTTTCTCCCCAAGCTATCTAGCTTTAGTATAACTGGGAGAAGAAAAATACAGTATGTAATAATGTATATTAAAAGCTAAGACCTTGCCCCATTCTAATCTGGACAAAAGGAGATTTTAGCCTTGACATATTGTGTGTGTGTGTGTGTGTGTGTGTAGAGGAAATATTGTTTTGCCTACTTTGAAAGCAGACATTCCATATTTATATATTACCCCTTTTCCAGAGAAGGTAGGCTGTGAAAAGATGCATTTTAGAAAAACAAGAGCTATGTTACCAGTGCACATTTGTTATTCACGACTGCCTTCATCTTGGGACATGGTGTGTACATGTGTCGTGTCTGCCTTAGAAACCCTGTGCAGGTAAACATGTTTCCCCTTATCCCTCGGTGTCTGCCTGGCACACAGTTGATTAGTTTCCTCTTACGGACATCACTTAGCAGTGGAAAGGTCCTGGGCTGTTTCCCTCTTTGGCCTTCAGGCAGCTCTTTCCTGACGGCAGTGCTCTCGTTTTCATTTTGTGGGGAAACTGAGCTCAGAGTGGTCACATTCCCTCTCCATGCTGTGGGGAGGTAACGAGGACCCTCCTATGCATGACAAAGCTGTTGTCATTAACCGATCGGGTCAGTGAAAGTTTGACCTGAAGAGAAGAAGAAGCTGAGGCCTGCGACAAGGGTGTGGGAGGTGGTCACGCGTCACGTGAACGTCTGGGCTCTGGTACAGGCTGAGGCTGCGAAGAGGACAAGGGGCAGCGTTCTGGGGTGTGAGCCCTGGGGAGCAGGCAGAGGAGCAGGGCATGGAAAGGGGACCGAGTCCTCTCCTAGTGCCAAGGACAGCAGTCAATGACCCGAGTGTCAGAAGCACCTGGAAACACTTCAGAAACGCCGATCCGCAGGCTCCACCAGGCCGCTGGGTGGGCACTCGGTGGGGACCCTCTGCAGTAGACCAGGTGTCCGTGTGGCGCTGATGCCCAGATGTGAAGAACCACCAAGCCGAACACACAGATTGAGGCTGACCAGGCAGTGAGGGGCCCTCCGGGGGACCTCACCCACTTCTCACACAGGAACTGGGGATGGCCAGCCGTCACTGCCAGGGAGCTGTGTTCTCGGGGAGTACCGGCCTAGTCCCAGGAGTGGCTCTAGGAGGTGCGCTGTGACAGACAGCGGCCGTGCAGGAATCCCTGCGGGATCAGTGCAGGCATGAAACTAGGTGATGATCGAGTAGGGGCAGGAGAGCTCTGCAGAGGAGCGCCGGTGCTTCCTCGGTGTGCGTCTTCTCGGGCCCACTTGGAAGCAGCCTCTAAAACAGATTTAGGAGCGTAAGAAGGCTTCTGGCCCATGGCTTTTTTAGGAGAAAGTGACACCTGTAGAGGACAGTGCGGGAGGATGGACAATGAGGCAGAAAGTCTCCCGTGGTGATGAGGGCTCGGACAAAGCGGTGAGAGGCCCCAGAGAGCAGTTTGTCCTTTAAGACCATCAGCTGGGCACGAGCGCCCTCCCTGCTCTGTGTCAGAGCCATCCAGACGATGTGGCCTTGGCTAAAGCCTGCAGCACACCCCAAACCCACCAGAGCCCGGGGCACAGGGTGCTCTGAAGACCCAGACTGGGGCCAGAGAGGCTGCTGTCCAGAAAAGAGCAAGACCACGAAACAGGCAAGCAGGCAGTCACGCCGAGAGGGCTGCTTCTGACTCAGAACCGCGGGGCCTCAGAGCGATGAGCACCTGCTGACCACGGACCTGCCGTCTTAGCTTCCCTCCTCAGTGTGTTGCGCTATTACATTTCATCCCTAAAAGCAGTGGCATGGAACATAGCCCCGCTGGCCTGAAACACCAGTGAGTGACTGTCCCCTCGGGGCAGATCCATCCCTGGGGTTCAGAGTCTCCCAGCAGCATGACACCCAACTTAACAAATTACATGTCCACCATGAGTGTGTTCAGTGTGGATACTGACCTTCGACTGTGGTCGCTGAGTGACCCCGTGTATCTGAACATCTCTGCTATAGGCAGATGTGGGGCCATTCAGCTCTTTCTCTGAATCTTCTGAAGTCGTTGGTTTACAAATGAGAGGCGTCTAAGAGAAAGCGTCATTCATTCAGTTATCCCTGTGTACCCAGCCCCGGCCTCGCAGAGTCCGGCCTGGCTGTTTTTCCTCATGTGACCAGCACAGTCCTGTGGACCATCACAAAGGGTGCCGCACTGCCTCTGCTAGTTTCATGCAGATGGAGACAGTGCCATGGGGAGGAAAGGAAGTGCGCTTTGAAGGGAACCCTCAAAGGGCCTTATGGACAATGTGAGTTAACAGAGTTAACATGGAAAGCAGTACAGGGGTCCTCAAAGCTCAGACATCGAACCACGCCGTGATCCAGCACTCCCACCCCCAAGACGCATCTGAAGGAAGGGACGTGTGTGTCAGGAGCTGTCTGCGCCCGCACGTTTGCTGTAGCCGTGTTTCCCAGAGCCAGGACATGGAGGCAACCTACTTCCGTCCCTGGAAGCGTGTGAGGCACTGCCTATGTTAAGTACTCTGCTTCCTCCGCTCTGTGTGCGTGCTTCAGAATACACAAAATGCCGGGTTTCTGTTGGCCAATCAGTGTTCCAGAGAAGGATGTAGGCTCTGGAACCAGATAGGCTTGTGATTGAGCTGTCCTCCAGAAGTTCATCCTTATGTGATTTGGGGACATTTAACTGAAAAGAAAGGACACTCTGAAGTGGAGATAACAAATCTTGGTTGCAAGGAAGCAGAAGGCATCTGAAATACACAGCCTGTGGGAGCCGTAAACATAGTAGTGTGTGGGGGGTGATGTCTTCGAATTCTATGGTTTAATAAGGCTGTTTTATCTTTCAGCACATAACATGTTCTAATAGCCTCTCAAAAGTAAAATATTTAGAAAACACAGAGAGCAGTAAAATAGGATATAATTTAAATGCTATTTTACTTGAATTTTAAAAACAGCATGTTATTCCTTTTTCTTCCCCATTAACCAATGCCAGTCTCTAGGCCTCTTCATTCCAAAACCGAACTCATGCGTTTTATCATAAAATTAAATACCTGAGAAGTTTTCCCTTTTATCAAATAAAATGGATCCATCAGTTCTCAGCTGGATTCTAATAGCCCAAAATTGCTAAAGCAGCCAAAGTAAATGGTGACTAGGTTTAAGACTGGTCAATTACATTTCTGATCATCCTGAACTTAAACTCTGTCCTTTAAAATAAGAAACAGAAAAAAAAAACAAAAAACCCTTTTCATGTAACTGCAGATGTCTTGTCTGTCCGCCACCAGGACTTTGCCTACCATTTCGTGGTGTTTGTCTTCTACTTTGGAGCCTTTCTTCTGGAGGCAGCGGCCACCTCCCTGCGTGATCTGCACTGCAACGTCACCCTGTCTGCGCAGCCATTCCTGCTTGAACACCAGCACAGCATAAACGTGGCAGCCACCGTAAGTGCAGGAGAGCACATCCCCAGCCCCCCACGCCCAGGGTGCAGAGGAAACCCCCAGCCTCAGTCCTCTCCCCGCCATAACCGTGAGCACTAAGCGTATAGTAGTGATTGACCCGAGCAGAGCTTAGTGGGCCAGCAGTGTCCCCACCCGGGCGCTGGGGATGACTGAATCGACGTCCTGTCCGATGACAGTGAGTTGGTAGCCCTGCTTACCTGCACGGCAAAGTTGGCTGTGGAGACAGGACCGGTTGTGCGGTTCACCTCTTTGAATGTGCAAGCGTAGTGAGAGAGATTTGCCCCCATGTGCCCCTTAGTACTCTGCACCTCTTTCGATTCCTTTTAACTGAGTGGATGCTTACCCTGGGCCTGCCTTTTGGCAGGTAGTTTGCAGGGGGCAGGGGTTGGGATGCACCTTAGTCACTTTCTAGTAGGTAGAACAAAATACCCAGTACCCACAACTTAAAGGAGGGGAGGTTGATTTTGGCTATGGTTTTCAGGGGATTCAGTCTATGGCTCCAAGGCAGTAACAGGTATGGTGGAAGGACCTGACAGAGAGAAGCAGCAGGGGAGAGGAAGGAACCCAGGGACAAGTGTACCCCCAGTGACCCCCGCCCTCCAACCACGCCCCGTCTCCTGACAGCAGGTCAGCTACGGCATCCCCAGGACCCTGTGCCCTCCCACACATGAGGCTTTTGGAGCTACATGATCCCAGGATGAATCAGCTCAGTGGGGAAGGGACCAGTGAGCAGGCAGGCCAGGCTGCAGCCCTCACCTAGAGGTGCACGGGTGACTGCGTTTGCATTTCGGGCGGCACCTTCAGAAATGTTTATCCTCTTTAATCCACTGTGATGAGTTGGTCATTTTGCGTTGACTTGGTAATTTGGAGAACTGGTATTTTTGATTTTATAGAACAAGTCAAAATTACTCTCTGAAATGCCTTGGTATCGGATAGGCTAAAGAGCAAGGTACTGACCCTCCTGTGCTGCCCGGGTAACCTGTGCTAATAGTCCTGTGCTGCCCGTGACGTCACCAGATCTGCCTGGACCTGGGATGTCCCTGCAGTGACAGTGGCACTGTGGATACTGCAGCACGGTGACAGCCTTGCCAACAGCTGAGGCTTTCGTGTGCTTTAGGTTGTGGATTTTAATGCTTTCTTTTATAAAAAACGAAACTGTATTTCTTAGTGAAATCTTACTCACAACCCAGTACATGGAGAAGACGGAAACACATGTTTCCCAGCTATAGGTCAGGGAGGTGGCCTTTGATGTCATCTGGCCTCTGTTTTTCTGAAGCCACCTCTATGTACCTCATTATCCCTGAGAATGGAATTAAATGCTTGGAGTCCTTGTGATCCAAAGATCACGATTAGAAAAATAACAGATTTAACAGTTTTGTAAAGTAAAGTACAGGGACTTGGAGTCGCTTCCCCCGCCTCGCCTGGACTCATCGGTGCCCCCTGGATCTTCCTTTGCCAGGTGCTGGCTATCTTTCTGTTACCCTAATGGGCCTGCTAGTTGTCACCCTACGTTCCTACTTCCCCAGGAATGGCAGGTGGCCACGTAATACGTGAAGACAGGCTGAAGTCCTTCATTTCCCACCAGCACCGCCTTTCGCTGTGAGCCGGTTTCCCGGGAATCCCGGTGCAGTGCTGTTCTGGCTCTGCCTCTCCCGTGACTCTGTGCCTGTGTCCTTCCCTTTCCCTCCCTGCCTGCAAAGCTGCTGCAGTAAACTTCATGCTTCGGGTGCTGCATTACTCACGGACCCTCCACAGACTCATCTAGAGAGAGCTATTGTTTCTGAGTTTTCAGAGCTCTGTGATAGATCAGCCACTCATGAATGGCATTATATTGATCCCTCCTCTTTTAAGAGGAAGATTCCATTTAACTAATAATAGATATCAAAAGCAGTCTCATTCAGAGGACAATCTGTAAATTAGAAATATATCAGAAGATTAGAAATCTATCAGAGAGCTGGCAGGAAGGTAAGGAGAACAATAGACTTGTAATTAAAGGGTGAAAATATTATGTAAGTGAATTTGGTATTCCTTGCCAGAGCTGTAGGTCCCTGGTTAGAAATCCCTGCCCCAAGACTTGGGGTAAATTCAGTATAAAGCACTTGCCTAGCAGGCATAGGTTCAGGGTTCAAGTCCCAGCACAGAAAGAGACAGAGACACACAGAGACAGAGACACAGAGATACAGAAACAGACACAGAGACACAGGAAAGTGGGAAACCCTTAACTGTGACACAGGACCTACCAGCTGCTTCTAGGCACCAAATGCAGTGATGGACATGTAGCAGGTGCTAAAGAACCCCTCTCTGCCCCGAAGAGCAGTCATTTAAAATAGCGGACAGGTCAGCACACTGCTTCCCATACGAGAAAGAGCCAGCAATCATTTATCTGTGTTTTGTCACTGAGTTATAAAGTCATAGAAATGATTTGAAACATCTTCAGGCTTTGCTGGTTCCTGTCTTTGCTGACACTACTACATGAGTAGAAAACTCATACTAAGATTTTTAATGCAGCACCTGGGGGTTCATAAATTCTTAATAAGGGAACCCAATATGGAAGCAGAGATTCAACATAGGACTGTTCACAGGTGAGAACACCTTCAGGGTCTAGAATTTTTTGAGGAAGAGACAGTGGTAGAAGGGGGTAAAACAAAGCTTAAGCCATGCAAACAGATCAATGGAACGTAAACGCGTGTTAGAGTGTCTTCAGCTAGATGGGTCTTTCTCCGTACAAGCTGCCGCTTAGGAACGCATTTTCCTGAAGTCAGTTTTACGAATCTGATGTTGGTTTTTGTTTCTTTCCTCTTAGGTTTTTGCCTTTATGACAACAGCTTGTTATGGTTGCAGTTTGGGGCTGGCCTTACGGAGATGGCGACCGTGACACTCCTGGGAACTAACCACGCTGCGTTAGCTTCCTTTGTCCCCTTTCATGTCTGATCACTTTGGGTTGCATTTCGTGCAGGTGTAACGGCATTCCAGAAGCTGTGTAGTGCAGAGAGAAAAACCAAAGTGGAGGTTTTTGTTTATGAGTGGAATTTTAATTTTATTATGATGTTAAATAGAGAAATATCCTTTCATTTTTCTTTCTTTCCTTCTTCCTATCTTTTCTTTCTAGAAAATTTTTCATTATGTCCACAAAATACATAGATACTCTTTATGAAAAAGCACTATTCCTTCATGTGGTCACAAAGGTACCTGAATCTGAATAAGCAACTAGAACTCCCTAAAAACTGCACATTTCACGTGGGCTTCCCACTGAATTCCATCTTTTAATGTAAGACAGGGATCGGGGTGCCTCTTCTACAAGTACCAGATCTGCATCTTTAGGCTTCATGGACCACACTATCTCTGTCCCAACTCTTCAGTGCTGCGGTTTTAAAACGAAAGCAGCGAAGCTGGGGACATAGCTCAGTGGCACAAGTGCCTGCTTGGCAAATGCGAGGTCCTGAGTTTGATTCCAGTACCCAAAAAAAAAAAAAAAAAAGCAGCTATAGATGACATATGAATGAATGTGTATGTCTGTGTTCTAAAAAAGCTTTATTTCCAAAACCAAGGCAGGCTAGATTTGGTCCAAAGGTTAGGGTTTGTTAAGTTTGTTAACCTAAGTTATGTATTCTGTATTTTATTGAATGATTGTGAACGTTTATAAGCCTAATTAGACAAGCCACATGTTTAGTCTCATGCAATAATCACATGCCTTTTGCTAATGGTGAGATGCCTTAGGGAAGGCGTATAAGTTCTCAAGCTAATTCCAGCAGTCTGTGGTAGAGGAAAAAGTGATTTAGGAAGTGAACTCTCGTGGCTTAATCAAACTAATGACCTCACAGCTGAGCAGTACTCTCCTCTGAGCGCTCTTGAAGCAGGCTCTCCAGAGGCCATTAATCAGCACTGGGACTGCAGTCTAGCTACTTACATCTCCCTTTGATTCATGCTTGGACTACCGTTGTTTACCCTCTGCATGAATGCATAAATATTTCTGTATGTGACGCTTTTCCAAATAGCACTCTCTGAAGCGTTAAACTTTCTAGCTCTAATTATTTTGCATTATTTTATGAGTTAAATTTGAATAGACTCTTAAATATAAACATAAAGCTGTAGATTCTTACATGTTCTGATAAATGCCCAGATATCTCTCTTGTGTTTTTTGGGTTGGGGATAGACAAAGTCAGTTTTAAAGCAACAGCATAGAAACAGTCTCTGGATACCAGGGAACAATCCCAGCCCATCCGTAGAGACTGTGGCCATGCGAGGGTACCAGAAGGCCCCAAGGGAGACCAGGTGGGGTTTGGTCCCAGCTCTAAGCCTGGCTGTCTACCCACAAGGTGCTTGCTTGTCGCCACAAGGGGGCCGCCTGGGCGCATCCTTGGCTGGGCTGCGTCTGCTCCTCAGCATGCATGCGCAAGCTGGGTTGTCGGACTTCACCGAACACAGAATGAGCATAAATGAGTAGCATGAACAGCGCCCACTGAGCAGATGGCCTCTGCTTCGGACTCCCCCAGAGAGAGAAATCTCATCAGACCTGGTTTGTGATAGGACGGGTTTGTGATAAAGACAGGAGACGTGTTTTCGTATGTGGTGTGAGGAAACCGGTCTGACAACTTTATAATCGTGTCATATCTTTTTTATAAAGCTGACTTCCTTGATTTTTCTAGTTCCCTACCCTTTATCTAAGCCTGTATTATTATCTATTACAAAGTCATAAATGTGCCATAAAGATATAGCGTGCATTCCGCTTGGAATCAGTTAAAGGTAGTCTGCTAAAATTTAGTTGTGAGATTTTATTTTTTTCCAAGGTGTTACACACCATGCTTGGTGGCATTAAATTAAATGATTTCATTAAAATGTATTGGTGGCACTTTTATAAAGGGACTAGTTTTAGATTAAAAACAAAACCTAAAACCCTCCTGTGACTAGTTAGATTTATAGATTAATTGCATTCTAGATTTGTGAGTTGAGTGACAAAGCACTTGAACAAAAATTATGGCATTTAAGAATTTATTTACATATCTTCATTGTAAAAAAAATGAAAAAGTATTGGTTGGTCTTAAAAATCCAGTACCTTCATGATGAAAAGAAATTTATTTTATAAGTGTTATGACTCTAATAAAGTATTCATTTGGTAATCCTTTTGGTCATCTATTTTTTATACCACTCTCTTTGAAATTCAGCTAACAGCTTGATATAAAGTTGATAGAGCTGCTAGACTCATCACATGTAGAAGAGTTGTGTCTCTACCATGTCTGTGGAAAGAGTCTCTTATGAGCTTTCAGCGAGTCCATTTTCTTTGGATGCAGATGGTGAGGTCAGTCTATGGTCCACAGGAGGCACAGATGAGAATTATACTCTATTTTATCTTAAAAAGCACTTATTCAGTGTTTCCTGTGCACCAGGCAGCATTCTAAGCATTTGAAAAATATGTGTCAGCTCACATATCCATCAGAGCAACCTGAGAGTGTCTTGTTTTAAAGGTCAGGGGACCATAGCATCCCTAAAGAGACACCACCCAGCAAGTGAGGGAGCCAGGGTCTAAACCCCTGCAGGCGGGCTCCAAACTCCAAACAGCAGGCTCAGTTTCTGTGTTTGCTTCAGTTCACCTAGATTTTATGTATTTACCCAACCATTGTCCTTTCTTCCGCCCAAAGATTTTTAGCAGAATGTTGAGCCTTAATTGTTGAGGATAGCAGTCACCTTTTGCAATGTTTTTGTCCTAACCAAGGATCCTGATTTTCACCCTAAGGACTTGAGCCATACCTGCCCGGTAGGGAAAAGTGAGCCGCCCCCTGCTTGCCAAGGTCCCTGCCAAGGTCCAGGCTGCAACTCCGGATGGACCATGGGGCTGCAGGCTGCTTTGCCATCTCCCATTGCATCATCCTTTTTCTGAATTATCCTGGCTTCTTCGTAAGCATCCCTGGAACTGATTTCAGGGCACTCTCTAGTCCGAGCCATAGACAGACTTCACACACGGGCTGTGAATTTCCACCTCTCCACATTCCACAAGCTGGAATTCTAGGTCATCACAAAAGTCTCTCCATCACTCACACTTCGCATCTTTCTCCCTGAGGCTGTGGCTTGTGTGTAGCATAATCTGCTCGTGAAGAGGGTGCCGGAGTCTGGGGTGTGGGAAACATCTGAACACGTGTACTTAGTAAAGATTTCAAACTCCAGGTTTTTAAGAAGAGTACACTGCTCAAACTTCAGTCAGGCTGAAGCCCTAAGGAGAGGGTCGGATGACTTGTTCCTCTCCAGAGCTTCCTTGGCCTCCCTGGATCTTAGCCCAGCTGCAAACACTGTAGTGAACCCGGGAACCGAGCTCAACCCTGAATCTCACACCTGCACTCTCGGTTCTCTGTTCCTGATTTTTCCTCCAAAACACAAGCCATAATTTACATACAGGGATGACTGGAAGATATGGTGGGGATTTAAGTTTAAAAATAACTTACAGTAACAGCCCCACTGCTGATGACGAACGAGTATGTTCAAAGTGAAGGGGAGTGTGTGTGTGGTGGGGGTGGTTAATGGCTGCGTCTTTGTAATGTTTTTTCAGTCTTAAAAAATTCACTGTATTTTATGATCATGTGACAGAAAAGTCAAAAATCAACAGTCTGATGCTCTGTGAAGACAAGACGTGCTCCCCTGGCCCATCACCCAGACCTTTAGACCCAGCTTGATTGACAGTGTCAGCTGCAACTTAGAGACAGTCCAACCTGACTCAGTCTGACCGCATCCTTCTGGACTGCCTGACATACACACATACTCTATTTTTAAGGACTCTCCAACCGAGATAAACCAGTCAAGGCCACGGCTAGTTCCGACCACCCCTCAGCGCCAGCTTGCTCCCTAGTTTCTCCCGTCTCATGGCAACCGCTCTCTGCACAGAACAAACCTGCCTGACAGCATAAGACTTGATTCATGTAACCATTTATATGATAACCTGCTATCAGCCTTCCACTTCCTGCTTGCAAACTGTATTTAAACTAAACTCAACACTGACTCGTGGCTGGTGATTTGGACTTGGTCCCAGCAGCCCGTTAGCGTAATAAACAGTGGCCTCCCAACTCCTCAGTGCAAAGGGTCTTCCACTTGGTTTGCTATCAGATTTCCACAACAGTCACACCTCATTGATCAACTGTTTATAGCAATTCCTGTCACAAAAACATCATGGATGTGTCCTTATCCACCTTATTCACAGCATCTGGCACCTGTGACGTCTGGCTCTTCTCCAAAGTCAAAATGACCATGAAAGAGAGACATTTTGAATCCATTCAGGGCGTGGAGACTGCCAGAACAGTGCGAGTAAAGAGACTCGCAAAACAGGACTTCCAAACTGGTTCAGAAAGTGACAAGCTCATGCCATAAGTGTGTTTGAAGCAAGGGGTAGTATTTTGAGGGGAATTAATGGTAATGTGTCTTTACTGTGATAAAATCTTAAATTGAGACATTCAACTATATTTTTTCATCCACAGCTCACTTTAGTGTGAATTAGGAAAGTGTAATACCCCAAAGATAGAGCTTCCAGGATATATTCAGTATGATGCTAAGTGAGCATATAAACAGGGGAAAGCCTTTCTCTCAACAGCTGTGTTATTGGAGGAAAGCCACTCCATTACCCTGTCTGTGCTGTGCTGTGTCAGTGGTGACCCCACAAGCCTGAAGAGTGAGGCCTGTGGAAAGTAGACACCAGGACGGAGTTAGAAGTGTGTGGTGTTTGTGGGGCTCGTGCCCTGGAGAGGTGTTGGGGGGAGACAGGAGCGGGGCAGGAAGGCTGGTTGCCCCGAGCAGGCATGGCTGCTGTGAAAGGGGAAGGGGGGATTCCGAGCACTGAGCTGCAGCACAGAGGGCCCACAGCGGGCCCCTCACCAACTAGAAATGACAAGGCCTGCCCCGGCCCTGCGCCCAGAGACAGTGTGACCTCAGCTCCCGGACCCCAAGCCCAAGGGAAGGTCCCGAAGACTCCCCCATGTGGGGGCTGTTGAGCCACTGCGTGTCCTGGGCGTGGGTCTCTGTGGGACATCTGGGCAGCACACTGCGTGACTGCTGCTACTTGTGCTTTGTGCTGAATCGCTCTGCTCCTCCTTACATTACACATTCTGGGAGCCATAATTCTGCAGAAACCTGGTCACGGAAATGAGCTAGTGGATAGCCAGCTCACCGTGTCGCTGCAGCTGGATTGGGACCGTGTCGGCCACCAGCCGTCCATCCTGATTTCCCCTCATGGTGCTCACCCACCTCTGAGGACTTAGAGGATTATCCCAGTATGACCCAGGTCTTCAATCCTGGAGTCTGCACCCCTCGCAACACCTTTCTCATGCATGGGTCACTATTCAGCATCACAACCGGGCAAGGAAGCGCCTGCATCTCAGACGCTGCTCTACAAAAGCAGCCTGTGTAGAACTCCAGAAACATTAGGGTGAATCCACTGTGACCTGCACCTCAACGGTGGATCCTCATTTATAAAAAGCACAAGCAGCAAAGAAACCATAAGCTGATCAAAATTAAAAACCATTGTGTATCAAAGGAAATTATAAAGCAAATGAAGACAAATTACAGAATGGGGAAAATATATAAATCATATCTCATCAACATCTAGTACTGGGAGTGTATTAAAACATTTTATAGGTCAAAAAAATAAACGTTGGCAAAGACCGCACATGGATATTTCTCCACAGAAGCCATAGAATTGGCCCCAGCACCCGAATAGCTGCCCAACATCATTAGCCATCAGCGAAAGGCAAATGAAAGCCACAGTGAGAATCCCCTTCCCATTCAGTAGGAGAGGTAGATGTACTGTATTAGGGAAAATCACCAAATTGAGTGTGGAATGGCGAACCCGCTGTAGAAAACAATTCCTGGAAACAGTTTGGCCCGTATGTGTGCATGCTTCATGCGGTGTTCATTCAAAGGTCATCAGCCTCTCTCCCCTGCGGTACTGAATTTAGCTTTACAGATTGGCTCTGTAGTGTCTTAGAAGTTCAGTGAAGTTCCATAAACCCGTCAGGTCCCAAGGTGCTCTTTAGCTGTGCTGTGCTCTGACTACAGGAATAATGTCTTTATAGACCACCAAGGAGGCTAACAGTTAGCCACCACTGCCCGTGAACAACCCACAGCTTTTCATTGTCCTTCTGCAGGACACCAAATGAAACTCCTGAAAGCTCTTGCTGCCTGGTTTTCACTGAATGTGTTTCTCTGCAATTCGAAAGTCTCTATCATCACATTTTCCAGAGTATTCACCTCTGCCCTGATATTTTCCTGTTCTTAGAGTGCTAATATTCTCCCAGGCAGGTATTTTTATTGTTTTTAAATTTTATTAGTTTACTTGGCTATTACAAAACAATAAATTTGTTTACCAGTAACCCAAAACAACACCCTAGTTATCCTTGTACAATTTTCTAAGATTCCAACAGCTAATCACATTTTTTAGTTCAAAGGTATTTGACTTCAAAATATAGAAAAGGAGCCTGAATGACTTGCTAAGCACTGCACAGGAATCCTGTAAGGAATCCCTCAGCTTGGCATAGATCTTCTGCAAGCTGGAGCATGTCAGCTGGACCATTCAGCACTCAGTTTACTTATCGTATTTCTTTAGTTTATGCTTCAATGAGGAGCATTCTATCTTGATAAATGACAAAATCTCTCTTCCTCCTTTTTTTGTTTAAGTGTTGGGAATCAAACTCATGACTTCGCCCCTGCCAGGCAGGCATTGTGCTGCTGAGCTCTACCCCTGTCCCTCCTCCCTTCTTTTAAACGCTACTTTTGAACCTACTGGCTGTTCAGAAAACTTGTACATGGGTCTGTAAATTGCTAAAATATTTACTGTTGGGTAATTTGGAGAAGTGGAAATAAGTCATTACTGTATCAAGTATTCTTAATCCCTTTTTAAAAGTTGTATAGTTTAACCATTTATTTTGAGCTGTATTTTTCTTATTTGTTTCTAATAGGAAAAGTAAAAGGCTATTAGCTAGGAGATCTTCCATTCATTAATTCATTCAACAAGTATCTGCTGATTTTGTATGGTCTCACGTGTTCTAGATAGTCATAGACAGGCAGTAAACAAAACGATGTTCTGGTCTTAATAGGGTTTTTATTGTGGTGTAAGGAGAAAGGTAAAGAATAAATGCAATGACAGTTCATCCCTGTATATCCTGAGTTCTGCATTGGTGGGTTCAACCAATCACAGATGGAGATATTAAGAAAAATAAATCAAATCTGCATCGAACGTTTACAAACTATTTCTTGTCTTTATTGCTTAAAGTATACCATATAGAAACTACTCGAATAGTATTTATATTCTGTTAGGTATTATAAATCTATAATAAAGTATGTGAGCGCGTGTGCATAGGTTATATGCAAATGCTATGGCATCTTTATAAGGGACTAAAGCAGTCACAGATTTTGGTCTGCATGAGACATCCTGGAGCCAACCTGCCATGGCTAGAGAGGGATTACTGCATGTATATAATAAGTTAGAAACTCCTGAGAGCTGAGCAGAAAAGCATAGCAGAGGAGTAGGAGGACCAGGGGAAGGAGATGTACAAATTGTAATAAGCTGGGGAAGAAAAGTGTAACTGAGAGGTAAGAAGCAGAATCCTGCCATTGAGGGAAGGGACCGTGAATGTGTCTAGAAGAAAGCTCTTCAGGCTGAAGCAAAACCCCTTACAAAGATTCAGGTGAAAGTGCAGTAGTGTAGTTGTGGTTCCTCAAGGAGAGCAGTGTATCCAGAGAGACTCGAGGTGGAGAAGTGGGCTGAGACCAGGTAGGAGGCAGCCCTGGGAGGAACAGCTTCTAGGAAACCTCGCAATCCAATGGAAGGACCCAGCCTGAGCGGGCTAGGAAGCCCTTGAGGGGCTTGGGGCAGAGGGCATGACCTGACTTACATTTAATAGGGTAATTCTGGCTGCTGAGTGGAGAACAGGCTACTGGGGTATGGGGCAGGAGTAGGGACACTCAAACCAGAGCTCCTGAAGTAAACCAGGTGGTTCCACCCCAGTGGCCACCATGTAGGTGGCAGCAAGGGTGGGAGTCTAAGCAGGTTGTGAAAGCAAAGCCAACAGAATGCACCGCTGGGTCAGGTTCAGAGTGTGAGTGAAAGAGAGGAATCAAGATGAAGACTGAGCTGGAAGCTGCTGCTGTATTAACTGCGTTATGGGAGGAGATGGTTTGGAAAGGAGTTAAGAGTTACACTTTGAATACAGTGTTGGTTTTCTAGGGCTGCTGTCTTAGTTACTTTTCTCTCTTGTTGAGACAAAATACGTGATGCTAAAAGTCAGGGAAGAGAAGGTTTATTTCTTACAGGTTGGAGGTTTTAGTCCACACTCAGTTGGCTTCAAGGCAAAATGACATGGCTGAGGGGCAGCAGTTCATGGCCACCACAAATGGCAAGTGGGAACACAAAAGAGAGAGACAAGCCTTCTTCCCATCATTACACTGTATGCTGGCTCCACCCCTGGGCGGGCGTAGCACTCATACCACCAATCCAAGTGCTAGACAACAAACCAATCACAAATGCTAGATTGGGCCATGTCCATGATTGCATGAAGCTTGGGGCAGGCATCTGAACATAAACCAGCACAGCCCGCACAGGCCACACTAATGATTTAAAATAACAAATGCATTCTCTCACAGTTGTACAGGGCAGTTGTCTGAAATCAAGGTGTCCTCAAGATTAGGCTCCCTTGGAGACTTTGAACCCTTCCTTGTCTCTTCTGAACTTCCAGTGTTAGTCTGAAAACCTTGGCATCCTTTGACTTGCGGCCATATGGCCCCATTTCTGCCTCTGACATTGTTCATTCTACCTGCATGTCCCCAACTCTTCTTATAAGGACACGAATTGAATTGCATTAGGATCCACATTCTTCTAAACTTGGTTGCATCCATGAAAAGTCTATTATAAAACAAGGTCACATTTACCAGCTTGAGGGAGGGTAGAATTTAACATAACCTTTTGGTGGACACAATTCAGACTTTATGAGATAAAAGTTTGTACTGAAGTTTAAAATTCTTTAAACACCCATGTCGAAAAGCTAGAAGGATATAAAAGTCTGGGTTCAGGTGAAAGATCCAAGTTAAAAATGTTTACAGCTAAATTGGGCATCTACTTAATTTCTGGATAAATTTAAGAAAACTACAAGGAAATCATCATTTCTTTCTTGACAAGACTGGAAAATATAATCCCTGCCTGGAAGGGACTCTTATGAAATCTAATAGCACAATGGACATGAAAGCTTTCTAAGAAGCTGAAAGAACTCTGAGAACTCTGTGAATCAAGATTCTTCATGTTGTCTACTACTCTGAATTCATCAGTCATGTATTTGGCACAACTACTTTTGGAATACAACGTTTCAATATATCACTGCATTACACTTCAACTAATATCAGCTTGCTCTGGGGAAGCTGGGATATTCAGATAATGATAAAAAAGACATTGGAAGAAGTTATTTTAAAAACAATAGTAGAGTTCTATGTTGGTAGTTGACTTCAGGACTTTCAGAGTTGGAATCTCTTGACTGCCTGAAGGGTAGCTTCACCACTAACATGAAATCACAACTCTAAGCTCCAGCAGAAGTGCGGCACAATTCCTAGAGAAATTATAGGAGTCTTTTTTCAATGACTCAAGATATATATTGAGACTCTAATCTAGATCAGGTGTTGCATAAGACATGGGAGTAGGGTGACAAAAACAGCATGGCGACTTCCTCCTAGAGGGGGATTTGCATGTAAACAGCTGACACAGAAGGAGTTCATTTCACAGGGTGTCGGCGGGGGGGGGAGGGGGTGTCTGGGAAAGGCTAACTCATCTGGTTGTGACGCAGAGCATCAGAGACCTTGGTGGAGGGAACAGATGAAATCTGAAGGATGAATTAGTGTCAACTGAGAAGCAGAGAAAGCATCCTGGACAGAAGAACTCCATTCTCAAACCTCAGAAGAAAGAGCAAGGACACATTTGGGAAGCGAAGTGCTTCTGTGCAACTATTTCATGGAGGGGAAGACAGGATGTAGAGCTGAGCCCGCTGCTGTCAGTGGAGACTGTCTGTGTCCTGCTGAGGATGCAGGTGCGGTTCTAAAAGACTCAAGACACCTCCAAAGTGACTCCCCCCCCCCGTGATTGTCTCATAATTTGTTTCATCTTTAGACTTTGTGGTTATTATTCTGACTGGAGGACTATGAATGATGCTGGCTTCCCAGTTTTTCCAGAAAAGTCTGTCCAATTATCTTGCCTATATTGAGTTCTCATTTGAGAACTCAAGTACTTCATTCAGGAGCAGGTAGCAGTTAAGCTGCAAACATGCAGAGATGGCAGGTCCTAGTTTAAAGATCACTATTCTCTCTCTACCAACTGACTCTTGCAATCCTCTGGTCAACCCCCCAAGGTGTTCTGAGATCTGATAGATCCAACACGAGTCTAACAACAATCTTTTTTTTTAATTTCTGAAGTGAAGCATGTCCAGAAGTACCTCCCCCTTTAAAGTTTGCTAACAGATTAGCAGGAAGATCACCTGGTCCATGGTACGTTCATGTGTCTGATCTTTTGGGGTGAGAACTCCCAGGTGGGTGCTAGAAAAAAGGAAGGTAAATATGGGCGCGAACATGCCGGACTCCGTAATGAGGAAAAACTGGAGAGGTACTTGTCATTCCTTGGCCATTTAAGTGCATGTTTCCCTTCAGTCTGCATCAGGAAGCTTTCTCTTCCAATCTCTCATCAGCTGAAATGGGAGGGCTGTATACTGTCTTTCACATAATTTCCCACTAATCCATAAAATTCAAATCACTTCTGATATGTAAGGTATTCATTAGGCACTCACCCTGAACATTTTTAAATGAAGGATTTACTTCAGAGAGGAAAATGATTGTTAGCAAAGGTAGGGGAGGATAAGAAGAAGGAGAAAATTAGTAGAAGTCACTCAATAGGTACAAGTAACATCTGATTAAGTGTAATAAGATCTGGTGTTCTAGCACAGAATAGCATGCTTATGGTGACAGATAATGTATAGTATATTGCAAAAGAACTAGAAAAGAGAATTTTGAACATGTTATCATAAAGAAATAAAAATTTGAGATGGCAGATATTATCTTAGCTATTTTCTCAATGCTGAGATAAAATATTCAACATCCAAAGTTAAAGGAGGGAAGGTTCACTATATCTCACGGTTCAAAGAGGTTTCAGTCCATAGTGGAGAAACAGTTCATGGTGGGCAGAAGGCAGCAAAGCAGTGAAGTAGCAAAGCAGGAGCAAGCAGCAAGCAACCAGCAGCCAGCAGCAACATCAGTCTTCCTTCTGTCCCTTATGTTCCATCTAGGCTACCCTCCCTGAGGACAGCACTCACACCTGGATGGAGCACTCTTAATCCTAGCATCGAACTGTGAATCAGTCCCAGCGTCACCTCCCTAACCCCAGCATCACACACTCTAGATCCAGCCACCTCCAAAAAGCCCCACCTATAACTGCATGAGGATTAGAGGGACATCAATACACAAGCCATAATAGATACACTAATAACCTTGATTTGATCATTACATATTGTAAGCGTAGGTCAAAATATCACATTGTATCATCTAAATTTTATGCAGTTATGTGACAATTATAACAAAACTTAAAAACAATTCACTTGAAAACAGCAGCAATGCAAATCCCCATTTGTGTGTTGTGTGACTCTCAGACAGGAAAGATAGTATAACGCAAATCTGGAGAGATCAACAGAGATCAATAGAGCCCTTTGAAATCAATCCAGTTCTACTATCCAAATATTAGATCCATGGATGACAAGAAATGATTTTATGTTCCCTGTGAATAACTGGCTCCTCCCCTTTTGACTACAGATTGACATTAGAAACTAGCACTTGCTGAGCATTTATTATGTGTTAGTCACTAACCTAAGAATTTCGCAGGCATCATGTTTAATTTTCACAGTGACCCAAGGCGACTCCTGGGATGGCCATTCTGCAGATATGGAAACTGCGCTTGAAGGGTCAGGGCCTCGTTTAGGTGACAGTCAGAAGCACAGCTACCTTTCAAGCCCAAGCAGGCTGGTCCAAGCAACCAGAACCTCGGGAACTGTATCTGTTAGTGCTTACTAGAGAAGCCAGTTTAATACAAGAGATACAAATACATGGTACCACACTGCACGAGCTCAGTTCTCTTCATGATTCTGATCACAAACCAAAGTCCGCCAGAACCAAATCAAATTTCCTCATAAAGTCAACCTTGAACCAAACCACTGAATTTGATTTGGTTGTCATCCAAAATGGTTTGCGACCAGAATGGTGGAATGCATCAAGTTCACGAACCGAGGTACCACAGTATAAGAATTTACAAGATTGACTTACAGTGGCCACCTGCAGAGTCAGGGTTGGAATTGTGGAAAAGGGCCACCTGCACAAAGGAGACCCTAAAGACCCAGTCAGAGGCCTGGAGCTCACGGCAGTGTCCCCTGCAAGTCCTTCTCAGGAGGCCGAAGTCCTCCAGGAGCCAACATGCAAGGTCAACGCCGGAGCTCTTGGAGGAAGCGGAAGAAGACTTCTCTCTTCACTTCCCTTTCAGGACATTCAGGCCGCCGGCCTCTCGGCTGGTGCCACCCACACCCAGGCGGTTCTTCTGTCTTCAGTAAACCCCCAGTTTACCTGGGTGTGTCTTTCTCATATTGACCCAATCAGTGAACGATCCCGGATCCAAAGGGCTTTTAAAGGCCTCATTCTGAACCAGTGGCAGATCCACACCTTCTTTATCACGGTTATAAATTTGGCCGACTAATATTGCAGCTTTTTACAGTAAAAAAACAGAACATCTTCAGTGGTCTTCAGTTCCTTCTGTCCTTGCACTCAGCCCGGTCCTCGTCTTTGCATCTTCTACTGGAGCACCACAAAGGACTCCAGGGTGTGAGGTGTAAAGAGGAAGGAACCCAAACACACCACCAATTTGTCCCATTTGGTTCTGTCCCCAAGCTCATGCATCCCAACACCCAGACGAGCTCTGACTGCCCTTGATAGACAGCCATTGATCAAACTTTCTCATCCAGTGGTCACTGACTTCACAGAGCAAGACTTCGGTCCAGCCTTAGGGTGCTCTTCCATGGAATCTATTATTCAGGGTTTATATCCATATCACAGAGTCACATGTGAGAATTCTATACCTGCCTTGTTAGTTTTCTCTTTTGCTCACTGAGTCATTTCCATTTTTATTAAGTTCAGATTAGTCAAAGATTAGCAACGCTAATATACAGATGTCCAAGACCATTCTTTTAGCTGTTCTTACATTCAACCAGGAGAGGGCGCGCAGAGTACACGGTGGAGATTTTACTGGCAGCTGCTGAGGGGTGGGAAACTTCTGTAATCAGAATGTGTTTCCACGGGGCGCGATGGGGTGCCGTGTGGGCAGGGACGAAAAACACTGGTGCCTTTCACATCCTCGGGACAGTCACGGTGCTACAACCGGCAGCGTATTTCCAACCCCTTTTCAATATTTTCATTGGTAATCAAAATACAATTTTGGAAAATATAAACCAGGCTCCACGTATAAGACTGTTTCTCCTTCCACTAAGGTTGGACCCTGCTCTCCCTCACTTCCCGAGAAATCTGCCGCATTCTAGCTGGCTGTGAGAATACATGTGCGAGGCCATCATTCATTCCATGCAAAAGAAATTCTGAACTGGAGGTCACAGCTCTTCTTCTCGTGAGATCAGGAGATTCCAGGGCCAGAACATGGGGCTGCGAGCTGGTTTCCTATCTTGGCCCAGTGCTGAGATGTGGAAAGGTCTGCCCATCTCTGGGTCAACCTGAGGATGAGCCTGGCTGCACTCTCGTTGAGCAGTGAAAGTTAATGTAAGAGCTGCCACTGTCATTTGGGGTCACTGTTTTTACCAAACCAACCAGATACTAAGCCATGACTTCTCTACAAGGGTAACTGTCTTAGTTACTTTAGTTACTTAGTTCTCATTACTGGGACAAAATACCCCACACCCAAAATGAAGGAAGGAAAGGCTTATTTAGCTCACTGTTTGTGGAGGTTTCAGTTTGTAATCAGCTGGTTTGTTACTTCCAAGGCAGGGTGGAGTGGCACCGGGGCAAAAGCAGCCAGAGCCAAAGGGAGAGAAAAGAACAAGCCTCTCCTCCTCCCTTATTGTACACAGGCCACTCTTTTGTCCCTGGGTGGGTGCAGCACTTTCACTACTTCTGTGCCCTCCTCTTGCACAGGCTGAGGATATTTACAAAGTAAGAACCTGGCTCCCTGTTGAGTCTCTCAGTTAAATTTCTAAATTTCTCAAATTGACACAATGTATCAACCATAGCAGTGGCTGAACCTTTCTTTAGCCCTGGTTCTACAGATATTAGCCCAGATAATTCTGCCTTTTATCTCAGGTGAAAGAAATTTTGTTATCCTTCACCCTTGAAATTGTCATAGGCCTCAGACTTCCTTTGTTATATGAAATCCCTTTCCCTCTGCCTTCCTTCTCTTCAGGGACACCAAAACCAAGAATAATAGATAGCAGAAAATGTTTTTATACCTGTAGTGGCAGCTGCATCTGAGTATGAATAATTGTTATCTACTATTTTCAGCAGAGACATAATGTGATAAAAGTCTCTTCTTCAGTGATTTGCAGAGCTCATATTGCATATGTGTAAGTTACATGAAGAAATAAAGCTATCAGTGGATACAAAGTGCTTGCACAATTTTTTTTTATTTGCTACAATCTGCTAAGAAGGCAGACATTCACATACAACTGAGAAACAAACTGATGCTCAGAGGTGATACCATGTGTCGGAAGAGGTCTCGGAAGCTAGCGGAAGCTAGGTTTGCAGGCTGCTGGTCCAGGACTTTTTTTTTTTTTTTTTTTTTTAGATAGGATTTGCTGTGCAACCCAGGCTGGCCTGGAATTCATGGCACTCATTCCATCTCAGCTTCCCAAGTGCTAGGAGGACAAGAGCGTTCTGCCACACCCGGCTCCAATATTCTTTATACAGTATAACATCATCTTTATAGCCCCATTTCCAACAATTTAAATCAGAATGCAAAAAAAAAACCAAAAACGGGGTAGAGCAATGCAGTGTACCACCCTTGTTCTCAGTAAGCTGCCAGCGAATGGTGTAATATCCTCTGACCGTTTTAATATTGCAAATACATTGGATTTATAATACACTGCTCCACCCAGAGAGAACCAAAAGGTTTTGTGGATTCTAATGTCAAAGAAGAAATACAGTCAGCCCCTGAGGAGACCCTGGCAGCTAAAAAGGCAGATTCTTTCTCGATTCAAGCTACTAACACCTCTAAGTTTCTGCTTGCCTGTTGAACTGCAGTTACTCATCACAAAGAACTGATTGAAAGCCATGGGTCTAATTTTGCAATCTGGACGCCTGGCATCTGTGCATTGGTAGACTCTTTAGTCTCGGCAAATCTGGAAGAATGAAGGATGATCCTGGCCTCTCACCTTGAGGTTAGCAAGGGGGTGCTGAGGATCAAAAGGCGTGGTCTGCGTTTTTACCAAATTGCCACAGTCATGTTAAAATCTGACTGGCTGTCTGTCAGAAGCTATATGACAGGGCTTCTGGGGTAGGGCTTCATGACATCTTTAAAGAAGCCAGTGCAGACAGGAAGGAGGATGCTCAGAGGGTCTGTAGCTAGACCCGAGGCCCTTCACCGGGAGAGACGAGAACCTAAGGTCACCGTAGAGGGGGAATAGATTGTAACGGGCCTTCGTGAGAAACTGAAGGTTTAATATTTTACTCTGTAAATGCTGCAGAAACATGACCCAGAGGGCTACTTTCACTGGTGTATTCTAGGAACCAGATGATGGATGAATAAAGGAGGAGAAATGGAGGACAGCAAGGAACTAGGGCGACAAGCTAGTGAGCAGGGCTGGTCAGGGGTTGGGAGGAGGGTGAGAAGGAGGGGAAGAGAGAGGGGAGGAAAGACAGGGAGAGAAAGCGAGGGAGGAAGACAGGAAGTGATGGAGTCCTGTGATGTGGAGCACGGTGGTTTTCAGGGAAAGTGTTCAAGCCACGGGTCATGAGGCTCAGAGGCTGGGCAGCGGGCAGGGAGGGGAATGTGGCTGGAAGCAGGCCCCAAAGAGCGGAGATTCTGCCTGAAGAAGTTCTAGGGCTCTACAGAGAGCAGGGGCTAAGTCTTCACGAGTCGTTGCGTACTCTGTGTATATCCTGGAGTCTCCAAACAGGAAGTAATGAAAGGTGGCAGAAACATTAACTTTCCCAGTTTGATCATTATATGTTGCATACATCTGTTGAAATGTTATACTGCCCCATAAATATATTTAATTGCATTCATTAATCAACTGTTTTTAACAGTGGTGGAAGAGATGGAAATACTGACTACCCTGCTTTGGTCATTACACGTTGTATGCATGGGTCAAATTATCACACTCTATTCCATAAATGCATATAGTTAAGTAATGCAATTTTATACTGCTATATTCAATTATGCCTGATGATAAGGACAACTCTGTTGAAGATAACAAGAGACAACACAGCAATCATTGTAGATCACCTTGTACTGTGGCTTTATACGACTTTTTGGTTTCATGTTTTTATAGGAATTTGGTTTGTTTTGTCTTGCTATGTTTTGTTTTTCCCTCTAATACAGAAAGGAAAGAAATACATGTAGAGATTCATGCATGTGTAGCTGTTTACAGTCTCACTGAATGTCTACTTTGTAGGCTTTAATTTTGTAACTTGAACAACTATTTCTAAGAGGACAATATATAATTTATCAACTAGTGATTGCTTACTGTTTATCTTTTTTTTGAAATTCTGTATTATTTCTACCCCTTTCCTGTTTTTTTTCTCTTTAAATAAAAAAATAGAAAAAAAAGTAATGCAATTTTAAAAGATTTAGAGGCTCAAATAATTAAGGCTTCAGAGACTGATGTAGAAGTTGTAAACTAAAAAAAAATGATATTGATTTAGATGTTACTTTTTAAAAAATCAACTCATGATGTTAAACTCTATGCTTTTCCTCATAAATGTGGAGCTCTAAATGTAGAAATGTGAACTGAAAGCCTTCACATTAAAATTCCACTGGTTGTCAAATACGACAAATGTTTCCTAGCTCTGGGTTAGGGTGCGGATCTCCTGTGACCCCAGAGCTTTCTGGGTTTGGAAGGTGATTGAAGCGCAGGGGCTCCCCACTGACCTGCTGTGACTTGGGTCTGGTGGGAATCGGGGTCACTGTGACCGGGAAGGGTTCTCCTCCCTCCCCCGCCCTCCTCTCGCTCTCTTCCTGTTCTGCACGTGTCGTGAGCACGGCTGCTTCACCAGGCCCCTGTGCTGTGCCCTCTAGCCTTCGAGTCTGCCGACTGTGAACTGGAACTTTAACCAAAATAAACCTCTCCTCCTTTAATTTGCCAGTATCGGGTATTATATCTCAGCAGCCAAAAAATGACTGAGACAGCTCGTGCTGCCTGAGACCCAAGCAGTAAGTTCAGGCCATGTGCGCTCTGAGAAGAGAGGTGTTTTCTTCCTGTAGTGTTATCTCACTTATCCCAGTAGTGTGAATCAAGAAAGATCCCAGCAGCATTTACTTAGGCTACACTTCAGGAAAGGAAAAGCATTCTGCATGCTCTAAAGGAACCGTAATAGGTGGGAGACGAGGGGAAGGATATTCATTCATTCCTTCATTCAGCAGAAGTTCCCTGAGAGATATTATGGGTTATTGCGGACAAAGAGGATATGAACGTCCTGGCCTCTGCTCACAGAGAGTTAGAATCCTGTAAAAGAAAGCTCTGATGGGTCTTTATGAAGTATGCTCTGATAGATCACAAACTCACCCCCATAGGAGTGCAGTGAGTAAACTAATTCCAGCTGGGCACAACCAGAAAAGCTTCTTGGGGGAACAGATGTTAACTTGAGTTTGAATCATAAATATAAATTAATTAGTTATTTGAAGGGATGCATAATTTTAGAAAATGAGACTTCCAGGTGCAAAGAATCAGGCAAATAAGGTTTGAGCATGTCGAGAGTACTAAAAATAATCTCCTGTAACTTGGTGGAGGCAGGAGGGGAACCAAAACTTATCCTACAAATTAGGGGCCAGATACCCTGGAGTACAGTGTTTATTTAAGGAGTTGGGTTGCAGTTTTAAGGGTGAGGAAAGCCATAGTTTTATTAGAGTTGAGTCCTGACTTGATTAGACTTTTTAAGAAAGTCTTCTTAGCAGGAGGGGAGAATGGATAATAGGGTGGCAGAGGGAAGAATCTAGGAGCGTGTGATCTCCCCAAAGGATGATGGAATTTCAAAGTAAGATAGTGACAAAGTCAACAATGGATAAATATATAAGTAAGATAAAAACTAGGTATAATTGGTAGAAGTTAATGATCAGAATCTTGCTTGGGTACCTGAATGGATGGTGGTTCCTTTTACTAAGGTAAACTCTGTGTGTGTGTGTGTGTGTGTGTGTGTGTGTGTGTGTGTGTGTGTGTAAGAGGTGGGAGCAGGGAAGGGGATATAACACATTTGATTTGAAACTCATTATTGCAACTGATTTGAAGACTGTCTTCCAACCATAGATCCTGATTAGAAAATCTTATCAACTAGAGCAATAGGTGAGGAGATGCAAGCACAAAGTGTACGCTGGGGCCTGACACCCAGGTAGGTGCTGGAGTTTGGATTGTAAGTGTCTCTGAAGGCCCACATTAGAAGAAAGCATGGTTCCCAGCCTGTAGTACCTTGGGAGGTGATGGAAACTTTAGCCAGTGGGGCTCAGTATAGGATCACTGGGGAAATGTCCTTGAAGAGGTTATTGGAAACCCTGGCTCTTCTCTCTCTCTCTTTGCTTCCTAGCTGGCATGAGATGAGAAGCTTCCCTGGCTAAGCATCTCTGCCATGAATTTCTGTCTTACCACAGACCCAAACTCAGTAATTCCTCTGACCATGGACTATAGCTTTCAACATTGTGAGCCAAGATAAGACTTTCCTCTTTTTAAGTTGATTGTCTCAGGTATTTTGTTACAGTGATGGAAAGCTGACTGACACAGGAAATGGGGTCCATAGGCTGGCCAATGAAAAATACACAGAAGAGTGAAAGAAGAGAAATTCCAACACAAAAATAACAAATGGAAGAAAGTTGCCCAAGAAAGAAATCAGTAAGGGTCATCCTGAGATTTACAATGAATGCAGCTTGATGAAGATCAGTAAAAGCAGATTCAGAGAGTACACAGCCCCTCAAACACTATAGAGTTATTCATGAGCCAACATGAGCCATTCAGTTAGAGAGACAATGAGATGAGAACATAGGCATTGTTCCCAAAGTGGAAATCATACATTCATTTCACAGATATTTATGAAATATCTACTCTAGACTTCCACAGAGCAAGAAGACAAGGAGATAAACTGCATAGATCATGACTTTAATAAATGAAACCAATTCAATTTAATGATATCCAGATCACCAGGCTTTATCTGTCTGTCTCTGTTTGTCTGTCTCTCTCTCTTTCTCCCTTATCCAAGATGATATGATCTTAATTAGCTCTGGTACCAACTGGCCCACAGTTCTTTATCCACCACTACAAAATCCAGAAATCTGACCCCATCAGTACTAAGGAGAAACTATTTGTTCTTTATTTCTCAATAAAACTCATACATTTCAGTGCAGAAATATTGCTAAATATGCATGATTACAGTGTGCTGCCTTGTACCCCTGTTTAGGTGATATAATATTGGCATATATCTTATGTCTGTTTTTTTTAATCCAAAGAAAATTTAAATTCCAAAACCCACATGACTTTCAAGGATTCCTGATGTGATATTATGGACATGCATAACCGTCACCCTTCTAACACCTCAGGAAACACTGTATATGTTTTTATTTCTGGATTAGGCATTGCCAGTGGGAGCCATATATAATATTTATTTTGAGTGTGAAATTTGCTTGCAGGAACCAAGTAATTGCACCAAACAACAGTCTATTTATTCCTTTCTATGGCAACTATCACCATGGCCACAGCATGTGGACTCCAGGCGGGATCCAGCGACTGGAGGGTGCTCCTCAGCTCGCAGGGAGACGTCCTGTCCTGGACTTGACCTCCCTCCCCAGAGGCTTCTCTGTGCTTCCTTTGCTCTAAGATTCAGGGTCCACTGGCTTTCTTTCTGCCCTGCACCTGGGCCTGCTTCCATTTGCTTTTCCATGAAATCTTAAGCCAGGAGAAGCTTCCCACTCTACTTTGGCAAGCTTGGGATCATTACCATTTCAGAGCTGGAAAAAAACTTGGAAAGAACACTGAATTCAATTCCTCCTTTTAGAAATGAGGATACTGAGGTATAGAAGCAGAGGGATTTGGCCACATCAACTAGATAATTTATAACAAAGCCACAATTTCTATCCAGGCTGCGATTTTATTTTTCTCATTAAGAGATCCAATATCACATGAGCAGTGCTCCATGGATATTTTTTTATTTATGAACGTTTCAGCATGGACACTGTCATTTGGCTTTGTTTATTGCATTCTTCATTTCACCATCCAATATTGACTGTCTTCTAGGAAAAATACTTTGTTTCCTATAGAGGGTTAAGACCTAGAAAACACAAAGACAGCAAAAAACTTAACAGCAAAAAATGAAATAGCCCAATCAATAAACAGGCAAACAATTGAAAAGACCATTCTCAGAGAGGAAGTACAAATGGCCAATAAGCATATGAGAAAATGCTCAACATCTTTAACCATGAGGGAAACGCAAATCAAACTACACTGAGACTCCCTCTTAGCCCAATCAGAATACAAAAAAAAGAACAGACACTTGGAAGGCATAAAGGAACCGTTGGGCAATGTGAGAATTTAAATTAGTACTGCCATTGTGGAAATCCACGTGGAGGATCCTCAAAAGACTAAGAAGAACGCTACACCACTCGTGGCCTGTCCGAAGGAGCTGCGTCAGCAAAGCAAGGATATCCACTCCCCCGTGCCCAGGGCGGCACCATGTGCAATAGCTGAGGCTGGAGCCAGCCTGGGTGTCCACCGAGAGATGGATGGATGAAGTAAAGCAGCAAATATACACAGCGGAGAAATATTCCGCCGTAAGAAAGAACAAAATTTTGTCATTTGCAGGAAAATGGAAGGATCTGAAGATCATCAAATTGAGCAAAATAAGCCAGACTCAGAAAGACAAATATCGCATGGTCTCCCCAAAATGTGGGACCTAAAAAAGGATGGCAAGAAAGGAGAAGGAAGACTATTTCTAGAGAGAGGGAGGAGGTACCGGAAGGAAGGGGTGTAAGGGCGGGTAATGGAAGACATGGGTGTATGGATAGGATTGAGATAGATGATAGACGGATGATAGACAGATATCCCCCAAAATGTGAAACTCAGGGAGAAGGTAGGGAAGGGGGTGATGGAGAGACCGGATATGTTCTGTGCATACACAGATCTGCCAAAGTGAAACCCATTAATCTGAATAGTTAACACGCACCAATAAACATTGCAGGGAACCTCATTTCTCAGCCTCTGTCCTGGTGTTGGGTGAAACTCACTCAGACCCTTAGTTCCGGGTAAAGCTTATCCCTGCGGATGGGCCAGTCAGAGGACCATGTCCTCTAGGCTCAGTGCCTGGCTCGAGGGGGATCGCCTGGCCCAACCAGAAATCTGGCACTTTTGGACTTAATTACTGAGCAAGGACCTGTGCACACACTTTGAACCCCTCGCTGGACTTGCAGGGAACTTGGCAGTGCTGGGCCTCTAGTCATTTAAACACTGTTGACCTTGAGATACAAACCAGAAAGGCACCCAGTGCTTAGGGACAGGAAGAGGAGGGTTCTGATGGCTGTCCAAGACTCTCAGTCTCATTCTCCGTGTCCTGTTAGACCTGAATCTGCTCAGACCTCTGCCTTTTCCAGTCTTATAAACCAATTTCTCCTTTGCGTAAGCCTAACCTTGATGGATTATCTATCACTTTCAATATAAAGTACCTTCACCAATAAAGTGGGCTTCAGAACGTATATCCACATGGTAACTTGGGATCTAACGATGATTTTTTAAAAGTCTCCGAAAGTCAGTAACTTCCTGCACTGAGGCAAAGAGGAGAGATAATCAGGGTGCACCTCTCACCTGCACTACATAAATGAAACCACTGTCACGTTGCCGGTTTGATTACAGATGTGTGAATCTATTTGGCTAACGTGGAACTTACACAAGCATTATGAATTTTTATGCTGCAAATTGAGCTATAATGACATTTTTCATTTATTTATATTTATGAAATCATAATTTCCAGTTCTAAAGATGAAAAAGTTAAAAGGGCTTTTAAAAGTTAAACCATTGTTTTCTTAAGCAAATAAATCCCATGAGGCTTCTGAAACTTTAAACTACTGTAAAAGAATGATATGGTAATGAGTTAAATATAAGTAAATGAGAACCAAGCAGAGTGTTTATAAAACCTTCAGATCTGCATGAGTTCATAAACCAAAGGCAAAGATTTTGATTTGTAAAGAAAACTCAAAGGAAAATGGATAATATTTAACATGCTCTCCTACACCAAATGAGACTACTTTGCTGCATAATTACCTGATTTGCATATAGGCCTCCTCGGAGATGGGGATTAGCTTATGTCAGAGGGGCGGAAGTTCCGAGTTAGACATCAGCTCCTATGCCCTGCACAACTGAGGCCCAACAAAGCTTACCCATTCAAGAGGAAGGGACAGGGGTTGCTCAGATGCCCAGCAGTGACCTCTTTGTGTATCTTGAACTTGTCAAGATTTTCTCCACCTTGGAGCCTTTCCACAGACCATAGAAAGCTCTTCTGCTGGCTCTGCAAACTGGTAGAAGTGGTATTCTCAGAGAGACTTTCCTTGCTCATCCAATCCCTTGTAGACTACACAAATATGTTCCTTTTTATCATGTTAACTGAGATTTTCCTTTGTATAGAAGATCACATGAAAGGAAGGTTAATGTGCTTATACATCCACTATCCTAGCTCCAACAGAAGAGGTTATATTTTGCATTAAGCAAAGCAGCATGTTGGTGAGGAACTAGAAGCTTCGCTAAGATCAGGAGCAGAGCTAGAATGTCACTCCTCACAATCCCTTTCTCAGCAGTCTAGAAGTCTTAGGTAACGAAATAAAGCAAGATAGGAAGTAAAAGTTATGTAGTTGTGCCCTTGTTAACAGAAGTCACTATGTAGAAAATCAGAAAAAAATCAATATAATCACTTTTAGAGTAACAGATGCTTATACCAGTGTTGAAAATTCAAGAATTAATATATAAAAGTCACACGCTTGGCCATATATCAACAATAAAAAATTAATTTGGAAATAAACATAATACTGTTTGAGCTGGCACCCCAGATGATAAATATTATCTGTACCTATCAGTATGAGGAAAGCTATAAAACTCAGGTGTAATAAAGAAGAATTACATAAAAAGAGAGAGATTCCATGTTCATGGCTAGGAAGACTCAATATTATAAAAATGTCAGCTCCTCTCAACCTGACTTATTCAAGGCAATCTCGGTCAGAATCACAGATACTTATTTTGTAACTATGAATAAGTTCAGTTTCTATGGAGAAGAAAAAAGCCCAGAACACCCAATTCAGCCCTGGAGCTAAATGTGCACATCACCTGACCTCAAGACCTGCCGTGTAGTGACGGTGACCTGGAGAATGTGGGAGGGGAAAAGGTGGCTAAGCCATCAACAGAGAATCCGGAAATAGACACACAGATATGTGCTCAGCTGACCTTTGAGGACCTTTGGCATAAATGGAGAAAACACAGTCTTCAATAAATGGGGTTGGAACAACTGGATGTCCACATGCAACAGTAATAATGATGATGATGATGATGATAATTGTAAAAAATCTAGGCAGAGATCTCACACCTTTCACAAAAAATAACACAAAATAAGGAATAGACCAGTATTAGCCCATTTTTGTTACTATACTGAAATTCCCGAGGCTAATCTTATAGAGAAAAGAGGTTTATGAGCTCACAGCTCAAAAAGCACAGCACTAACTGTGATGAGATTCTCTTGTCTGACAGTACCACAGTAGCAGAGAACAGAGGCGGGCCAGGAGCGACCTCCTCATGGTCCCACACCCTTGACCATCACTCTGAGGACCACACCACCCACCCAGGAGCCTCGGGAGACAACCACACTCACACCCAAGCAAGACCTGATTGAGAAGTGCAAAGCTCTAAGGCTCCTGAGAGATATCACGGGAGAAAGTCTAGCTGAGGCTGGGTTTGGCAATGACCTTTTAGATATAGCATGAAAGGCGTGATCCATGAGAGAAATCACTGGTGAGCCAGGCTTCAGGAAAAGGAAAAACTTCTGCTCTGTGTGAGATAATGTCAAGTGAATAAGAAATAAACCATGACCTAGGAGCAACATTTGCAAAAGATAAATCTCCTAGAGAGCTGTGGTCCAAATGAAGGAAGAAGTTTTAAAAACTAATAATAAGGAACACAAGGTGGATTTTACAAGAGACAAGGTCTTAAGATGCACCTTACCAAAGAAGACAGAGACTGCAGATCAGCAGAAGAAATGGTGAGCCAAATCTTAGGTCAGGGAAATGCAAGTTAAAACAAAAATAAGATTTTCCCACATACCTATTACAATGGTGAAAATCCAAACCATGGCACCACAGGAAATCTTCACAGCAAAATATTGTATTCTCTTTGAAAGACAATTTGATAACTTCTTCCCAAACTAAACCCTCCTACCGCGTGATCCAGTCCTTGCCCTGTTTGGTATTTATCCAAAGGAGTTGAAAACTTATGTCGACACCGGAAACCTCCACGCAGATATTTATGGCAACTTCATTCCTCACTGCCAAAAGTGGGGAGCAGTCATTGGGTAGGTGAGTGGATGGTTAGACTGCAGAACATCTAGACAATGAAATGTGAGTCGGTGCTAAAAAGGAATGAGTTTGCAAACCAGGGAAAAATAGGAGTCGCAAACAACGCAGCTTACTAAGGGAAGAAAAGCCAAGCCAAAAGAATGCTTTGTAGCACATAATCCCAGCTAACTGACAAAGGCAAAGTTAAAGGCAAAACTCTGAAAAAAGTACAAAGTGTTTAACCTGAGTAAAATCTCGGTTGGCAAAAGCTGAAGGGGGAGACAGAGCCACTTTCACAAGTCCATGCAGGACTCTGCATAGCACTGATCATTTTGGGTGCAAGTTATTCCATGTCGCCAAAACCCATGGGACACGAAGTGCCAAGGGAACCCTCATGTCAGTAAGGGACTCTAGGTGAATCTGAGTGTCAGTCAGTGTGGGTTCACGGATTGCAACAAGTGTGTCATTTGGGTGGAGAGTGGCAATAATGGGGTGCACTATGCATGGGGGCTCAAGAGGTTCATGAGAAATTTCTTCACTTTCTGATCAACTTTGCTGTGAACATCAAATTGTTCTAAAAATGTAGTATTTTAAAAAGAAGGAAATAAAAGCAGAAGTTGCTATGTTTTATGATCTGTAGGCCAATGTTAGAAATGAAAACTACCTTGGTCTGTTCTGGGCCACTATTACAAAGACCTGAGCTTGCAACCTTGGAAGGGAGCTAGGACACTAGGACTGTGGCCTTGAAGGGGATACGGGGACCCCAGTCTTCTTCTTTTTCTTTTGCTTCCTGGTGTCACCCTCTGCCACACACTTGTATCATGAGGCACTGATCCACCACTGGCCCAAGCAAGCGGGCCAAGCAACCATGGAGTGGAACCTTTGAAATCTGGGCCAAAATGAACTTTTCCTCTTCATAAATTGTTGATCTCATATGTTTTGTCAGAGCAGTAGAAAGCTAACCGACATGCTTGCCAAACATTTGGCCTCTTCATCGCATTCATTATGGAGCAGTTCTCACGGCCTGACTCCGAAAATCCCACACCTCACCGCTGTCACTCCGCCGGGGCCTGACGTGCCAGGGAGACCCTCGAGCCACGCAGGGACACCAGACTGACTGTTCCACCAATAACTGTGACGCCTGGCTCAGTCATCTCTGTAAATTGAGAAAAAATAAAATATCTAGAATCCTAAGCTTCTAGAATAACTTCGATAATTTTCCTTCCTGGACTTTCACTTAGAACTGAGCCAGAAATGCAACTTATCTGTGGATTTTAGGACGGACGCTCATTAGGCTAGAGGAGAAGTCGCACTGGTGATAAAAATTAAAAAGGCTATCAGGCGGATATTGACTACAGAGAAGTTATTTTTAAATTTTTGTTAATTGGCCTGAAACGTGTGTGTACTCACAAAACATATTCAATGAAAACTATAAAACATTGTTCCATTTGGTTTTATGACAACTCAGAGGACCAGCGTGACACAGTAATTCATGTCCCCACTTTCTACATGAAAAAATAACCTCTCCCCAGTTCTCAGATGTTCTCACCACAAGGCCACAGAGGAGCTGTAGAGAAACCAGGCAGTCACAGTACCCAGCAGCCACCTGGAAAAGAAAAGTCTAGGACAAGGGTTAATAATGTTTCTCCATATGGTATTTTAGAAAGTATTTATTATGTAGAAAAGTTCATAGTTCTCGTATAATTAAAATGTTTCATAATTCACTATGCTTTAAAGTTTATGCTAGATTTGGTAAGTGATATGAGTATGTAAGACAGATTTCCTAAGCCAGATGTGGTGGCATATGTTTGTAACCCTAGCACTCAGGAGGCTGAGGCAGGAGGATTGTTGCAAGTTCAAGACCAGCCTGGGCTACAAAGTGAGCTCAAGTCCAGCCTGAACTGCATAGCAAGACCCTGTCTCAAAAGATAAAAGAAGAAAAAGGAGAAGGAGAAGGAGGAGAAGGAGAAGGAGAAGGAGAAGGAGAAGGAGAAGGAGAAGGAGAAGGAGAAGGAGAAGGAGAAGGAGAGGGAGAGGGAGAGGGAGAGGGAGAGGGAGGGAAAGGGGAAGAGGAGGAAGAGGAAGAGGAAGAGGAGACATAGATTTCCTGATCAGGACCTACTAATCTAGGTAGTAGGGTCAGACGTGCAGAAATAAAAAGACTCACAGAACAGAACTTGAGTCATTGGTGTTACAGGGGCTGGGCAGATGGGAAAGATGGAGCCACCTCTAGGCTGGGAAGAAACCAAATCGGTCCTTAGAGAAGATGAAAATTCCGGTCAGTGGAATCAACTGGCCCCGCAGTTTAACATGTGAGCCACAGGAAGAGGAGAGGGAAAGTGCGTCTCGCTTCCAGGAAGGAGCGGATGGACTAAGACGCAGGACTCCACTTGGTGAAGAGGCGACGGGCTTCAGAGGAGCCTGAAAGCACAGGCGGAAGTCCCAGTTTCCAGGATGGTCTTGAGAGGCAATCATGCAGAAGACGGAAGAAGCCCAGAGTGAGGAAAAGGATTGAAAGAAGGATCAAGAAAGACAGAATGGGATGGGAGGGGGTGACCATGGCGAAGGATGAAGCTGATTCAAAAATACAAAACTCACAGTCATTTTTCTTCAAAGATGCTCCACTTTCTGAGCCAACAAATCCAAGGCACGTGCGCCAGCCTCTGCGGGCCCGGCTGCCGGGTCCATGGACCACTCTGCTCATGGTGTCGCCCGCAAGGTGCGCACTTAGGGGCGAAAGCCTGGCAGGGGCTGTGTTGCCCTGCTTGCTTTAGTAGATAAACGCATCCTTCCTGTAACAATCTCAAGCTCACCTTGCGGGGAACTCAACCGTCCTCACCACCACACACCTGCAGGCTAAACCCTGAGGGCAGGGAGCAGGACTAGGAAGCTGGGAATGGAGTGAGGCTCAAATCGTCTGGAGAAATGGAGTACTGACCTCAGGAGATGGACCAGGGAAATGTGCCATGCTCATGCCCATGTGGCTCCTGCTCCTGAGGAGCCTGGCTGGCAGGGAGAGGAAAGGCAACCACTGAGAGCTTAACCCCGGAGGAGAGCGCGGTGCTCTAATCAGCCTTACCTTTTTCTCTCAAAAGAGCCGAATACGAGATGACGTTTAGATCACACTGAGGACATTGTCACTGAGCTACATACCCAGCCTTGTTAAGTCACTGAATTTCCCAAACTGGGCTCAATCTTGCAATCCTCCTGCCTCAGCCTCCCAAAGTGTTGGGGGTAGAGGGGAAACTTTTGGTTTATAGGTAAAGGAAGAAAACATTGGACACAATTGTCCAAGATCATGTTAAGTGATGAAGCCATAATTCCTAGTATTTTCAGAATTCATTTCTTTCTGATCTCCTCTGCTGTGACTATCTGCTTCACATAATTTTTCTCCAGACATTATTCCTCACCAGTCCTGTTCCTTTGCCATCTATTTTCTCTGAACTGCAGAGACCATCAAACCAGAAACCTGCTCAGTTCGGTGTGTTCCTAGACCCTTCGCATTGGCTGGAAATGGTCAGTCACGCAGTATGTGAGCCAGCGCTAGTGTACTGCCTTTGTGAGTGGAAAGAGAAAACTTAAAATGAATCCAAATGTGGATAACAGGTCTGACCCAAGACTGCCACTGGCAGAGACATGTGACGGCCTTCACGGAGAGGCCTGTCCTGACTCACCAACCTCATTCTTCGCCACACAATGCTCTCCTATACTCTTGCATCATGGTTGCATCATGGTTGGTTGGGTGGATGAGTGGTTGGGTGGATGAGTGGGTGTTTGGGTGAGTGGGTGAGTGGGTGGTTGAGTGGGTGAGTGGCTGTTTGGCTGGGTGTGTGGTTGGTTGGGTGGGTTGGTGTGTGGGTAGGTGGTTGGGTGGTTGAATGGGTGGGTGGGTGAGTGGTTGCGTGGTTGGTGGGGTGGATGGTTGGGTGGTTAGGTGGCTGTTTCGGTGGTGTTTGGGTGGTTGGGTGGGTGAGAAGTTAGGTGGTTGGGTGGGTGAATGGTTGTGTGGTTGGTTGAGTGGGTGGCTGGGTGGTTATTTGGGTGGTTGGGTGGGTGGGTGGGTGGTTAATTTGAATTTTTGAGGTTTTGACACATACTTTCTTCTCAAATCATCTTTCTTTTCCAATTTTGTTCCACCTGAATAACTCAGACTTACTCTTTAAAACCCAGATCAGAATTAACTTCTTTTAAAACATCTTCACCAACCTCTGAAGCCTTATACATCTTCCTCTCTGATCAGATATTCCTTTAGGCCATAGTTATGCATTATTGTAATATATAATTATGGATGAAAGGATTTTGCCCCAGAA
Source organism: Hydrochoerus hydrochaeris (assembly GCA_004027455.1). NCBI lineage: Eukaryota > Metazoa > Chordata > Mammalia > Rodentia > Hydrochaeridae > Hydrochoerus > Hydrochoerus hydrochaeris. Next base: position 174,344 of record PVLA01001006.1, on the reverse strand, counting down.
TAAGTTACGATATGGCAGTGGGAGGTGGGATCAAGGATCGCTCCTTTCTCTACAACAACTTCCTTTTTCCTTTCCCAGTGGCTCAAAAAAGGCCCCAATCAGCTCCTCACGCATCACCAAGGCCTGCCCTAAGCGCCACCCCGGGTCAGGGGTTATATATATCCTCTACCCCACGTCCCGGTCACAGAATACCATGCTGCCTGTGGTCATGGAGCTCTCTCCACACCCTTGGAATAAAGGCTACTTTTTATTGTATGTCTTCTTTCTTATTGTGCCGAAAACCTAACAATAAACACCTATCCTATAGCTCCATTCCTCACACATAGCAGGGATTTATGGAGAAATTTAGCATAAATATATTGAATGAACAGACAAATGAATGGAAATGGAGGACAGATTGAGTAAACAAAATATATTTTCCTAAGTCATAAATCACAAGGAAAATTCAGTTTTTGTATCCTTCAGGTTGGCAATTTCCTTACTGAGCTATGCGTTGGAATCACTGACTTATAATATCAGCTATTGGACCCAACAAGATTACCAGTTGACTTTTATTGATGTTCAGTCTGCTTGGACTGGATTTAAAAATACACCTGTGTAGTTTCTTACAGATTTCCTTCATTTCTATATACTCTGCTCCGATGGAGAGGTGTGTTAACTTCCTATCTAAATGTAAGAGAAGGTTTACTTTGGAATTATCAGGTTGAAATACCTGTAGTCTGACAAAAGCAAAGGAAAAATGCAGTCCTTGGCACACTGAGCCCTGAGAAGGATGGAGGATGCCCAACTGATGTGAGCTATCAAAGGTAGGTGCACCCTGATGGTACTGAGAAACGGTATCCGTTTCTTCTGTCTGCAGTCAGCTTGCATTGGCTCACTCCTGTGGTCAACATTCTTAAGATAAGAACTCCTTAGCATAAGCCAGCGTGGGGGTGGGAAGAAAAACAAGAGTCTTCCCCAGGGAATAAATTCACTGAATTTTTTTTTTAATCACATTTCCTATCTTTAGCATTTGAAAAATATTGACTGTACTGAAGAGTTCTTAATTCATGGCAGGTTACTGGAGAATTTTCAGTGTAGACTGATCCAACTATTCCACTTGAAGTAGTGCTGCTCATATGATGCACTTCAGGAAAGGAGATGAAGGAAACATGCCCTGTGTGCTGGAGACCAAGAAGGAATAGGCTGCTGACCTGAGCCGTAAGCCACTTCCTGGGCGGAAGACCTGAGCCACTCTCCTGAGAGACCAGGAAACTCCTATCCCACCTGCGCCTCTCACTGAGCTCTATCTGCGAGCCGGACTGGGCAAGACCCCTCTTTCTGCTTCCTTCTCCCCATCACTCACCACTGGACTATCAAGCTATTCTAAAATCTCAACAACAACAACAACAAAAAAAAAATAGAATGGCTTGAACTCTTAATGAGAGCAGGAAAATAGAAGTCAGAAGACAGACTCCATCTCCCCTGCTGGTGCCAGTTTATTGTAAGTGTTGGATGAAATACCCAAGGGCAGGCCTCATTATTTTATCCCTTCATAAAAATAAGCCGTAGTCTTTGCCCCAAGTGCCAAGCTTAATCACCGCAATTCATCACCATAAAACGCTCCACATTCCTTGGTGAAAGCTGGCATTGAGAAGGTCAGGATTCCAGCCTCGACTTGTTTGTCCCTGGGAATGTCGGGTGCGGCACATAAGATTTTATTTAGCTTTGTTATTTTAAAACCTCTCGTGCATAGCTGAAGATAGTAAGTACCAAAGGCTTCTATGGTTTAACCAATAGGTGTTGGGATACCACAGAGAAGAGTAACGTTTAGGTTGATACCTCCACGTACACAGAAATTGGTCGCCAGTGCATCAGGAGGGCCTCTCGGCAGGGCACACCTTAGGGTCAACTGAAATACGGGCAACTTCCCGTCAGGGTTGGAAACAGCATGATAAGAAGTTAGAAAAAAAATGAGGAAAATGTAGATGAGAAAAAGGAAAAAGTCTGATGTAAGAAATCTGAAAGAGACTGCAGGTATTCAAAAATGTCAGGCCAAAAAAGAGAGAGAGAAAGAGAGAGAATCTTATCATTTCAGTTAAAACATGTGTCCATGTAATCCCAGCACCCTTGGAGGCTGATGCACAAAGATCACAAGTTTGAGTCCAGTCCGGACAGCCTAGTAATTGTGTGAGACCCTGTGTTAAAATGAAAAATAAAACAGAAGATCTGGAAATGTAGTCCAGTGCAAAGGCTCTGAACCAAAAAAAGAATTATTGGGCAAATATGTTTTTACTGCTTTATTTTGAGAAACGTTTAGACTGTGGAATAGATGCAAAAATAGTGGAGCAGGTTCTCTTTTAAAATGTTTAAAATGAATTCAGTTTACTGGTACATAAACATCGTGCTACCTAAGTATCATTCACAGGGACCTTGTCCCTGGACACGGTGTATCTCGACTCTTCTCTTTTTGTCCCGTTGTGCCTCTCTGCTCTTCAACCCTCATCCTCTCCTTATTTAGAAAAGCTTTGTTTCCACTTTTTCCTTCTTTTCCCATTTTTTCTCTCCCCCCTCCCAATTCCCTTTTCCATTTGAACTTTTCCTTCCTATTTCATATGTATTATACATTTGGTCTTTATTTACACTTTTGGTTTCTCATGCCAGAGAAATAATGCAATATTTACTCATATGTGTCTGATTTATTTTACTTAAGAATAAGGTCCCAAGGTGCAACCATTTATTTACCTAGAAATGTCTCAGGTTCATCCTTCTTTAAAGCTGCATAGTACTCCATTGTATAAAAAAACGCATCTTTTCTTCCTCTCCTCAGTTGATGGGCATTTGGGCTGTCTCCAAGATCTGGCTGTTACAAACTGTGCTTCTGTAAACATGGGTGCACATATATCATTGTGGTATGATGTTTTCAATTCTTTTGGGAAAATACCAAGAAGGGGAATAGCTGGTTTAAATGGGACATCTAGTCCTAGTTTTTTGAGGAATCTCCACAGTGATTCCACAAGTCTATGCTCCCACCAGTGGAAAAGTGTTTCTTTTTCCCCACAGCCCTGCCAGCATTTGTTATTGGTTGATTTCTTGATGACAGTCATTCTTTCCAGAGTGAGACGGAATCTCAGTGTTGTTTTAATTTGCATCTCTCGAATGATGGGTGAGTTTGAACAGTTTTTCACATATTTATTATGCATTCATTTTGCTCATTAACTGAACCAGTCAGTGTTTTTCTAGAGAAGCAAATATGACACAGATTTACAAATGTGTAAGAGAGTATAGGACAGGCTTAATGATGGTCAGCCTCAGAGTCAGGCGTGGACGCGTGCACAGGGTGTCTGCACAGCGGAGAGCAGAGGTTTCAGTCTGAGTCTGGAGCTCACTGCAAAGTCCCTGCAAGTCCCTATCTGCAGACCAAGGGGTCTGTGACAGAATTCTACCCCGGAAGGCTGAAGCATCTGTGCGGAAGCCAAGCAGTCTGTGCTGCGATGATGAAGAGGGTGACCTAGGACCTGGGGAGCCTAGCAGTGTGCAAGGGAGCCAGGAGGCGAGGTCCCAGCTGAAGGCGGAGGCGAAGCCCTACCTCAGAGGAAAGGCAGATCCCTCCTTCCTCCTTTCCTCCCGAGGGTGGGTCTTCTACACCCTACATGTGGAGCTGCTAGGCCTATTTAGCTTCTAAACTCGTCAGATTGACACAACCAATCAGCCAGGACACTGCTATTAGCTTTAGCCATGGTCCTCACTCACAAAATTATTATCCTTTGTGCCTTATGGTAATGTTCATAACTTTCATCTTTTCAACATCAATTAATTGTATTATACACTGGGGAACAGCTTCCCTTATCCTTCAATCATCTTAAATGATTTCTATAAGGTTTAGATATTTATTTATTCTATAATTTTAATCCAATGCAACCATTTCTTTTTACTCTACTTTTGCAATATACTGTTGCAACATACATTAGGTATAAGAGACGCAGTGGTGAACAAGACCGAGGGTTACCCCAACATACACAAAATCCAGTGGTGTAAGGGACAAAAAAACTAAAAATCACGATTCAGAGTGAAAAGCCCCGTGATCATGGTGATGTCTAAACTCAGGGAAGCCTCCCCAGACGATGGGCTGTGCAGGAAATCCCTCATTCGAGCTGTGTAAACTGAAGTCCTTGGAGTTTTCTTTGACTCATTCTTGTCTTTATGGACCACTCTGAAAACTTCAAAAGCCACCCAGGTCGAGGCCCCATCTTGCAGCTCTTCCAGCCTGAAAGCAGTGTCCCTGCACTTGTACTATCTCCGAGGTCTGCAAACTCATCTTCTTGCTGCTCTGCTCTGCCCTCTGAGGTTTACTCCCAATGTCACCACGAGGGCAACATTTGGAAGACATAAACTGGTCACACAGACACAACAAGGAAACTATCAAGGACCTGAGGTTCCACATTCTGAAGTGAGCCCCAAAAAGCTGGGATGCTCTCACATGGCTCCACTCGGTGACTGTAAGTGATGTTCTGACGTGCAGTGCTGAATGGGTCTTGATGCAGGAGACCTGGGTTCAAATTCCAGTTTCACCCTTCATTCGCTACACAGCTTTGAACACGTTATTTAAATTCTGCCTTAGCAGGCCTAGAGCTCTTTGCGCACCTTGGGTAAAACGGGAGAAGTTCTAGATGTCATTTCTGAATGGAAATGCTCAGGGCTCTGTTTACCTTCAAATGTGGTGTTATAGCATTAATACAAGTCAAGGTCACTAGACACTCAAGCGTCCTTCCCTTCTTCCCGGGCTGTCCTGACACGGAGCTCAGCTTTACCCCATGGACACGACCATGAGCCACCACGCCCTTCACTCCTCACACCCCTGCTCACCCAAACCCAACGGGAAACTGACACCCACCGAGAAGTGTCAGCAACTGAAAAGAGACAATCACAGTAATCTGCATTATCATTCCTCAAAATTTTCTTTATGAAGATCAAAATGAGATTATGGACGGAGAGAGCCAGTACCTGCCTGGCCCATGCTGATCGATGAATGTGATTGCCCTGCTCCTCTCTCTGCTCCCCAAACGTGACAGCAAACACGCGCTCACAGGCTGGGAGGGGACAGGGCCGCCCCCACGATGACAGCAGGGCCAGGAAGCAGCAGGGAAAGCTTCTGTAAAATGAGACAGATATTCTTTCCTCCCCCACCACAAAGTCTGTCTTTGTTTTTATGTTTTAATCTATTTATTCCACATACACGGGGTAAATTGTTTGGGGAAAGACTGATGCAATGACTTTATAAGACCAAAAGCTTATACTTTTGTATTAAAGCTTTTTTTCCTAGCCCCGCGGAAAGAAGCTTCCCACCCCTGAATGTGTTGTTTCACAAAAAGAATATTTTCCAATGCTCTGTGACTAAGTATAAATAAAATTCTCCATGTCCACTGTGGAGAAAAATGGAATTTTTATTTACTTGAGTGGGCATAGGCCTCATCTTCTGAAATAGCAACTTGATGATGAAATTTAAATCCTTGCTATTCTGGGTCCTTATTTGTTTAACGATTCACCCATTCGTCTTTTTCTGCATGTTCAACGCGAGGTACCATCCCAAGCCCTGACACAGACAGGCTCTGGGCCTTGGTGGGTGATTTCACATGGCAGAGAAAGCAAACGATAATGCCACTCACTGAGGTCACACACGGAAAAGAAAGGAGACCCTGTAAGTGAAGAAAGGCGACAGCTGGTCTGGGTTGGGTTACTGTCCCTGCCTGCAAGGATACATCAAGCCAGAAAAAGCTGAACTGTCTGGAAGGATGCTAATGTGTAGAGACAAATAAGGGAAATAAGGAACCACAGATTGGCAGGATGAAACAAATAGTCAGAGGAGATCTTACGGACCACGAGGGACATGTTGGTGATGCTAATATTGACAAGAGGATCAATGAAAAGTTACTTTGGGCTTTTAACAGAGATATAATAAGTTCATATTTGTAATGTTTAAATTGCAAATCACTGGCAGTCCACTTGCAGACTAGGTGACAGCTAGGGCTGTTGAGGAAAAGAATACAGAAGATCGCTATGGCAGAAGAGGCTAGAACTGAAAACATTTTAGACTTGGCTAATGATAGTGGAAATGTAGAAAATGAAGTCATTCGGGAGATGTAGAGGGTGGGGTAAACCCAAGGTTTGGTAAGTGACTAGATGTGAAAGGTGAGAGAGACAGATGTGTAAAAGATCATTTTCGGGGCTCTGGTTGGGATGACTGAGCACACACAGGCACATTCACTAGAGGAAGCAAAGAGGAAGAACTGTGCAAGGGAATCTCATGACTCTCATCGGCACGTAAGTAATTTGGGATGAAGCAAGTGTAAGTGTCAAACAGGGAACTGGATTTTATATCTGCAACTCTGAGAAAAGCTCCTCTTGGTCTCCTCTGCAGTTGTTGTCCACGCCTGCTGGGGGTGGAGCCATACAGGCTTAACTGGGACAGACGAACAAACAAAATGAATCCTTTGTGGAGCTGGCGTTTTGTCAGCTGGAGTTCAGCTGAGGCTGTCTGCCCGCGCGCCAGCCTCTTCCACCAGTCATCGCCGTCTGTCTGTCAGTCTGTCTCTCCACTGCAAACCCACCCTTCCACGTGCTCTCCACGATACTGCAGCTGGGCCCTGGGCACCGCTCTACGATGCCAGTTTGTGGAACGTTAGGCTCTGCAATGGAGGGCACCAGGGTGATGCTGTGAGGGGGTAATGCGGGAAAGAGCTGTCTTTGGGGTCGGGATCCTCCTCTACTGCTCAGTCTGGAGGACGGGTGGTCCTCACAGAAGACCTATAGCTGTGTTTTTGAACCATGCAACAAGCATTTCAGAGTAGCTGCAGTTGGAGGCTTTGGAAGCTCTAGCTGGGCCCTCCGGCCCCCGACTCCCTACCAGAGCTTTGCTACAGCTGCTGGAGCCCCTCACTCCTCCCCTACAGCACCGCCCACTACAGCATCCCCTCTGCTCAGCTTTTCCTTCCTCGAGGCTGCATTTTTCTGCAGTAGTCACAGTCTCTTCAGAGCAACCTAAATATCAGCATTGGAGGCACTTAGTCCAGAGGTGGAATTTGCACATGCTATTTCTGGACAGTTAAAATTTATATTCATGCAGGGTCTTGAGTTCAATGCCCAGTATTGAATAAGTAAATAAATAAGTAAAGATTGTATTCACTTCTTTTAGTAGCTGAGCATCTTTACTAGTTAATAATTATTTACATTACATTTTCTGTGTTCAAACATCTTATGATTTCTGTCTCCTGCAAAGACCCTCCTAGGTACACTTTTAGATTTACTTGTAGACTTTCTAGAGAAGGAGCTACTCAAGAAACTCAGTATTGTGAATCTGTCTCCCGTATGCATGTATCTTTCAGTTATGCCACCGAGGACCACAGTTTAAATTTCACCTCTATTCTGGCAACTGGCAAATCCACAACATGAACCAATACTCCACTGAGTTTCTACTACCTAAAGAATTAAGGCACCAATACCTGATTCTCTAAAAATGAAAATACATGAGCTACCTAGGAAGGGATCTTAAAACACATGAAAGAAACTACACTAGCCACATGAGCATACTTATAGACAAGTAAATGAAATGAAAAGAGTATACAGCAAAATTAAGGTACAACAATGAAATAAGTAGCCATGGAACGTGGGCAATGGAAAAGAGCCAACAGAAATTCTGGAGTGAGAGGACACCCGGAGTGAACTGGAGAATCCCATGAGGAGCATCAACACAGACCTCATCAAGTAAAGGAAAGAAACAGCGAGTTTGAAGACAGCTTATTTGAAATTATCCAGTCAGAGGAACAGAAAGAAAAACATGAGAAAGACTGAAGAAAGTCACTGGCACTATGAAATATCATCAAACAAGCATGTGGATGATGCCCCGAAAGAAATAGAAAAATTAGATCAGAAAATTTAAAGAACTAACAACGTTCCAAGTTTGGAAAACTTCTCAAATCTGAGGGAAGATACAGATGCTCAAACATCTCTAATGAGTTTTTAAATTTATATATATATATATATATATATATATATATATATTAAGTAGAAAGAAAATAATTCTCACAAACAAACACCAATGTGGATATCAGCAGATTTTTCAGCTAAAATCTTACAGCCAGAAAAGAGTAAGAGCTGAGGGAATTCATCCCCACCAGTGCCTTATAAGAAATGCTAAAGGAAATCCAAATTGGAAGAAAAAGATGCTGATTAGTAAGAAGAAAATATGAAACTCACTGGTAAATATAAGTACACAATCAAATTGAAAATTCTGTGGTCCTGCAATGGTAGCACGTAACTCACTTTTACCTTTAGTGAAAATGTTTAAACACAAAACAATTAAATATAATAATAGTGACAATAATTTTCTAAGGCAGGAATCTTCAACATTTTGGCATCAGAGACTGGTTTTCTGGAAGACAGTATTTTCCATGGACTGGGGTAGAGGGTTCAGGGTGATCTCAGCACAGTCTGTGTGTTGTATGTTTCATTCCTATTGTGATCACACTGTACTATCTAACATTGCAGAGTGAGTGGGAACTGAAACCCCGAGCTTGTTCTCCTGCACCTAGACAGTCTCTTCTGGGGGCGATGGGAGACAGTGGCACCTGATGTGTGTTACTTACCCCAGCCCACTCCACAATCTAAATTCAGTTCAGTCACTCCGGGAAACCTGCTTCATGAAGACAGAACGTGGGCAATGGAAGCAGCTTTTCAGCGCTGATGTGGCCACTGCAGGACATTTTACCTTCACTTTAATCCAGAGCACATGGAGACTGGAGGCTGTCTCAGACACATTTTAAGGCCAGCACCATTTGTGATTTGAAGCAGCTGAGCCTCTTCTAGCAAGGACAGCACTGATTCACCTGGCTCATTCACAGATGGGCCCAGGATCTGGTCCTCTCCAGCTCAAGGGGCTTTTCTGGGTTGGAAGGAATGTTCAGCTTATTAGTAGCTGAAATCTGTAACTAGGCACCAGCTGGGAGAAGAAGCCAAGGTCAGTCTCTTTCAAAATCGGTGCTAATGTTTGAAATGTCAGAAATCTCCATATTCACTCTTTATGCCCATAATTGCAGTGTGGCTTGTAACTGCAGCCTCTTTGTCTGCTCACTTGAGCGCAGCTGTCACTCTGTCCTGAAGTGATTAGATCTGCTGAGCCGTTTGCCATGTAACTAAGCAAGTTTCATGACCTACTCACATGTGCTCCGTGTCCATCTCCTTACAGAGCTGTGCAATAGATGTGAGTTAAAGGCATTACTTTACTGCGGTTTACTTTAACCATATCTTACAAAATATTATTAAGTTCAAGTGATTCTTTTAGACCAGTCAGCATTTCTATGTGGCTGACACAGTGCATAGATTCATGTTCAAAAGCAACCTCTGACCAGAGTTGTAAAATCTGAAAGTTTTCCAGGCATGGCAGCTACTGTATCTGTGCATATATCAACAAAAAAGAATGACCAATTCAGTTTCCCTGATATGCAGTCATTCAAAGACTTGGATAGACCTGTAGCTTTGGTTTTAGTTGACAATAAAAGTGTACATAACATATCTACATCCCCATCCTCCTAAAAATATATCACACCAAAACAAGAGCTGGTGCCTTTTGTCAGCATTAGCATACTTGCAACCTGAATTGTGCATATAATGACTCTTAACCCTCTCTAGCAATTGTACCTCCACAGGCTAAACCAAGCCATCAGTCCACTTAGCTACGGTGCTACCCAGGAGAGGAACACATGCCACCTTTTCAACAGCAGCATCTCTTAAACTTCATGACAGATGTCCCTGGCATCAGGCAGGATCAGTCCTCCCACCGTTAGTAAAGGGCTTCTTAGCTTTAGCCATGAAGAATGATGCTCTCGGTACAGACATGTTTGATGAGGGTGTGGCTCTAAATAAGTGATTCTACTCTTTGTGTTTACTTTTTTTTTTCTTTTGCAAAGGTTTGTCTTTTAATTGAGGGTGCTACTGTCCCACGTGGAAAAGCAGTGTTAAACATTTCCTGGTTTTTTCGCACAGCCAGTCACCATCTATTATATAAAACAGACTCAGAGAATGTGAATCTCCAATTGCAATGAGCCTGTACTTAGGTAGGACTTGCTAGAGTGCAGCTTTATTTTTTGCAGTCCTACCGTCCTCTGTTGCCTCATCACTGGGTCCCTGGGTCTTGCTCCTTTTCAAAGAAACTTTCCAGTGGCATTTGTTCTTTACTTCCTTTGGCTGGGTTTAACTTGTGGATTTACCAAAGCTGATCCCTCACATGTGTTTCTGTGAACCACAAAGCAGTTCACAGAAGGGTCTGTACTCCCAGGAGAGTCTAATGCCACCTCTGATGTGACAGGAGGCTGAGATCAGAGGCAATACCAGCAGTGCTGAACAGCTCTAAATCCACAGGAACCTTTACTCACTGGCCTGAAACTCAATGCTTTGCTGTACAACCCAGTGTCTCGAAGAATCCCTGTTCTAAGGAATATACAATGTAAAAAAGATGTAAAATTTGACATTAAAACATAGTATATAGATGGTGGTGTAGAAGAGTAGTTTTTCTGTGTGTAATCAAAGTTGTTGTAAACTTAAATTAGCATGTTCTAACTAGATGTGTTATGTAAGCCTCATGGTAACCACAAACTATGTACAGCCACAAATAATAGAAAGTGATAAATCAAAGTATATCACCATAAAAAGTCATCTAATCATAAATAAAGATGGTAAAGGAGGGAAAAGGAAACAGCAGATCAACAAAACATCCTGTAGACAAAATGCCAATACATAAGCTTTTATCAATTAGTAATTATGTTAATATAGTGGATTAAGTTCTGTAATCAAAGGATGGATGTAGAATGGCTAAAAGCATCAAGAAAGGAAAAAAGAAGGAAAAAAATCAAGACACAAGTCTGTTCTATCTTAAGAAATAGGCAGAATTTACCTTCCTTTACCTTTAGTTAAGCACATAGACTAAAAGCAAAGGAATAGGAAAAGAGTCAATGCAAAGGGAAACCAAAAGACAATAGGCTTTAAGTCACGCATTCCAAAATGTACAACTAATGTCATTATTGGAGTCATATGACAATTTTATGTCATTCAAGGAGTCAGTTCATTGGGAACAAAACAATTGTAAACGTACATGCATCCAGCAACGCACCACCTAAGTATTAGGCAATTGGAAGGAAGGGAGAGACTAGCACAATATCAGCAGAGGACACTGATACTGCATTTTCAGCAATTGACAGATTATCCAGACAAGAAATCAATAAGTAAATATGAGATTTAAACCACATTTTAGATCAAAGTGTTCTATCATATACATATAAAATATTCCACCCCATAACAGCAAAATACATATTCAAGTACACATGGAAGAGTTTCCAGAACTGATCATATTTTCTGCCACAAAGTCTTAACACATTTAGGAAGATTGAAATTATATAAGGTATCTTTTCTGACCATAATATTATAAAACTAGAAATCAATAATAGGAGGTATTTTGGAAAATTAACAAATATGTGAAATGTAAACAACATATTACTGAACAACCAATGGTCAAACAATAGATTTGAAAGGAACTTATGAAACAGCTTGAGACACATGGAAATTAAACATAATATACTAAAACTTGTGAGATGCAGCAAAAACAATTTTAAGAAGGAATTTTAGAGCAATAAATGCCTATATTGAAAAAAGAAAGACTCAAACAGCATAATGTCACACCTCAAGGATAAAAAAGAAGAGCAAGCCAAGATCTAAATTTCTATAAGAAAAAAATAATAAATTTTAGAGTAGAGATAAATAAAGCAGAGATAAATATAAAAACAATAGATTAGTTAAAAGTAAGAGAAGACCTGTTAATTTTTTAAAAAATTGACTGAACTGTAACTAGACTAAGATAAAAAGGGATTTATGTAACAAAACATGCAAGAATCTATATGCTCTTAAACTTCTATTGTACTTGGGTTCACACTTCTGGACCAATAGAAGTTAATATTAAAGGTAAAAGGCTTATCTGTCTGATTTTGTCTGATGTCTACAATTTTTAAGCTAGTATTCAACAATATTCTGCCTTTAATTTTTACTTCCTGCTTATTTAACATGACTATAAAGTGAAATTTATGCACCCAGGTCTGTTAATGTTCTTGCCCACTTTCTCAGATTATCAAAAGAGGGTGCTGCATCAAATAATAAAACCATCTTCCTTCATCTCCTTTGGACCAGTTAGTCTTAGTTACTTTGCTGTGATTGCTGAGACAAAATACCTATTGTCCAACATTAAGGAAGGAAGGGTTTGTTTAGCTCACAGTATGTGGAGTTTTCAGTACATAATCAGTTGACTCCAAGGCAGGGTGGCATGGCACTGAGGCAACACTTCAAGGTGGCAGAAGACAGAAAAAGCAACCAGAGTAAAAGAGAGAGGGCAAGGCTCTTTTCCTCCCTTATATTGTATGCAGGCTACCTGCCCTAGGGCAGGTCCTTTATACCATCTCCATGCCCTCCTCTTGCAGGGGCTCAAGATGTCTACAAAGTGAGGCCCTGGCCCCCTGCTGAGGCACTTAGTTAAACTTCTAGACTTCTCAAGTTGACACAATGTATCAACCATTTCAGGGTGAGACTTCTGGTCCCTGGCTAGGCAGTACTAACATCCTCTTCAGCTGAAGTAGTTATGAAAAGACAGATGCTTGACCCTTCCACACCCCTTGAGAACAAGGGATTAAAATCTGGGGTGGAAGTCGGGAGGAGTGCTGTAGGACAGAAGAAATAAAGATGGACAGCAAGGAGACAGAAAATTATAACTAAAAATTGTACTTTTAAGAAGACAGCAACTTCAGGACACAACGTTACCCAAAGTTATCCACACCAGTGTGCCCTAGACTTGAGTATGCATCTCTAAGACCCATCACAGACAAAATCCCTTAAAGACACTTTACATCCATAAATTAGCTTACTTGATAAAGTAAAAGACAGAAACCTGATTTTAAGGTGAAGGAATAGATAGAAAGACTTTAAGAATGTTTTAAGGAAAACATCTGAGGTTGCTCATCAAAAAATAGAAGTGTTTGGTGGGGCTCTTACATTTCACCTATAAAGCGGGTCATCTTGAGGTGGGAGGCTACCGCTTTTTCCCCTTTAAACCAAGACCAACACAGAAATTCCTATAGATACACAAATTCCACAGATTTCCATCACCAAAAACACATAGATATTCCTAACTCCAAACTGTAGTCCTCAGTCTGTCTCTTTCTCTTACCCTCACCTATTTCTCTGAGTATGTATTTCTAGCTTTATGATTAATAAATCCATTTATGCTTTGAACAAGAGAAAGAAAAGATAAGAACTAAGACTCAAACAAAATCAGAAATCAAGGAAGGGAATCTAATAACCAGTACCATAAAAATACAAAGGATCATAAGGGATTACAAGGAGAATTACACAGCAACAAAAGTTGAGTAACCTAAGGAATGCAGCCAAGTTTGTACCTTCAGACTGTCAATACCAGAAGAAACAAAAGACCTTAACACAGTAATAATGAGTGAGGAGACTGAATCAGTAATAAAAAGTATCTGCTCAAAGAAAAGACCAAGACCTTATACTGAATTCTACTAAACATTTACAGAACTAATTGTACAGAACTTCTAACATTTACAGAACTTCTCAAATTTTTTCAAAATTTTAATGAAGGAATTCTTTCAAACTCACATTATGAGGCCACTTTTATTATGGTACCGAAGACACTATAAGAAAAAATCATAGATCAATATCCCTGATAAACATAAGTGCAAAAATGCTCAACCAAAAACTAGCAAACTGATTTCAACAGTACCTTAAAACAATTATTCCCCATGATCAGAGAGGATTTATTCCAAGAATGCAAGGATTCTTCAACATGCCTACCTCTACAAATGTGCAGAATTAACAGAATAGACAAAAATGTAATCATTGTAGACAACATTCAACATCCTTTTATGGTTAAAAAAATCTCTTAGCAAGTGAATCAGGTATAGAAGGACTGGATCTCAACACATGATGATCCTACAGCTAACATTACATTAAGTGGTTAAAAGTTGAAAACATTTTCTCTAAGATCACAAAAAGCATGTTCACTTTTGCCGCTTCTAGTCACTGTAGTGCTGGAAATCTCAGCCACAGCAATTAGCAAAAGAAAGAAATAAAGGGCATCAAAACTGTAAAGAAAGAAGTTGTATGGTCTCTGTTTGTATATTCCATTCTTTATAGAAATCCCTAAAACACACTACAAAAAAACCTGTTATAACTAGTAAATAATTATAGTAAAGTTGTAGGATACAGAATGTCCATGCAAAAATCAGTAGTTTCTATACAGTAACAATGAACCACTTCCCCCAAAATTCAATAATTTCATTTACAATAATGCAAAAGAAAAAACCCACCTACTTACAAATACATTTAAACAAAGACATGAATGACCTGTATACTAAAAACTATAAAACAGTAAGGGAAGAAGTTCAAAAAGACACAAATAAATGAAAAGATACCCTGTGTTTATAGACTCAGTGATTTAATATTGCTAAATGTCCATGCTACCCAAATGGACTGACAGATCCTATGCAATACCTATCAACACACCGAAGGCGCTCTTCACGGGATTTTAATACCTAAGTGAGGGGTGACCTTTACTTGTTTTCTCTAGTTGTGCATCCTGTAGATTCTCATAGGTGTCTCCATCTGGAGCTGTATTTTAAATCAGTCTTGAATGCCAACCCGAATTTGCAGAGCCCTGTGAATCACTTTTATATCAGGCTGATAGAGAAGCACAGCGGGGGTGAGGAGCCCTGGCTCCCAGGCCCTCACACACGCCTAAATCAAATCCACCGAGTCTCCTGAAGACGAAACCAAGGGCAGTAAGAATGTCCATGCCATGGACAGCAAATCCCAGAACCACACAAGAGACGGAAGCTCAAACCTTGCTTAAATCAAGGGAGGGATAGAAAGTTCTGATGTTTTGAAACCATCCCCCACAAATTATCTGTTTGTTAAATAGAACGATGAAACAATTCAACCTCCCAAAAAATCCAAAAATGCTATTGTGTTGCATGGAAAAGTCAAGTCTTACAGTCATTGCACCACACAGCCTCCCAGAGTGTAGCTACTTGAAAGCCAGAAGCCTGAGAAACTCCCCGCGGGAACTGAACCCCACTGTCAGACATGCCGAGAGCAAGGCAGAGGCAGACGCAGGCCGGGAGAACCTGGGCAGCCGCCTACAGGCCGATCTCTGCGCTTGCAAGGCGCACATATCTGGTCACTGGTGCCCTGGAAAGAAAGTGGACAAGGGAAAAGGAAAAGTGACGGAGGGCGTGTTCTCTCAACCCACTTCCTCTCCTGCCTCGGAGGGTTTCGGCACTGCTGTTCTCCCCTTAGGGAAGGTGGCCGTCCAAGCAGCAGCCGTCACCGTGTTCCGCTGGTGGCTGTGTGCTGGAATTCATTTTCTGCCACACACCCAGAATGCATTTTTATAATGCTCCTATAAAATGTCTCAATCAAACTGTCTTCGGATCATATCCCAGACCTGCAGTACCAAATTCTTCATTGTATTTTCACTTGGGCTGGACTCAGGCTATTAGAAAGCTGTTTCTCATGCAAGCTGAGCATCTCTTACGTCTCTACCATACAGCTTTCATGCTACTAATTACCAGGAATGCAAGATTAAAATGGATCAAGCCCCAGCTTATGTGGTACCTGGTTGACAAATCCAGCGAATGTTTAATTCAAACAGAATGTCTGACAGTCAAAGGCACTGTCCTAATCACTTTCACTAATGAGACAAAATACCCGACATCCACAATCTTAAAAAGAGAGGTTTATTTTGGCTCATGTTTTAGAAATTTCAGTGCTTCTGTGGTCAGCTCCAAAGCAACAAAGCATGATGGGAAGGTAAGAAGGAAAGCGGTCAGGTCAGAGTGACCAGGAGACAGAGTTGAGGGAGGGCCCAGGAAAAAGATGTAACTTTAAGGATCACACCACAGTGACACCGGTCAGTTTTCCAGGCCATCACCTTTTATCCAGATGCCCTCACATCTGAAATGACCACTTCCAAACAAGCTTCACCTGCTGCCACAAAAGGAAATATGATCATAGCATTATGAGCTGTAGTTGTAAGAGAAAATTCTTTAAAAATAAGAGAAGTATGAGGTCAGGTGTATTGGTGCGGTGCACACACCTGTAATCACAGGTCTCTAGGAAGCTGAGGCAGGAGGGTCATAGGCTAGAGCCCAACTAGGGCAACTTAATGATTTAGACAGAGCCCCCCACACATACACACTCACACACAAAAGTCTGGAGGTAGCTCAGTGCGAAGGCTTTGCATTCAATCCCTAGCACCATGAAAAATAAAGAGAAAAGAAGAAAGGAAGGAAGAAAGGAAGGCAGATAGACAGACGAAAAGCAATAAAGACTATGAGATGCTACCTAAACATCAACTAAATTAAAGGTCGATCAAAAGATTACTGAGGACTCTGGCAAAGGCACTTTAGGTGGTATTTTGCAAGCAGAAAAGTAAGGAAGGAGGCTGACCTTTCCATCAGAACCACCACCAGCAAAATGACTACGGCCATTCATTAGAAAGCAATGAACTGATAAAAATACAGGAGAGAGACCCAGATTCCCAGTATTCTGGGAACTGCCTTAAAAATAGAATTGTTCCTTTGGCTACTTCTATGTTGACCAATAAAATGAATCAGAATGAAGATGTTGAGATTATGGATACTATAAAATAAGAAATGTACATTAGGAATGCAGTAGGATTTGATTTGGCTTTGAAACTTCACACATTTCGTTTTGGTCTTTGGAAGGGTAACTAGTCAAGGACATCCCTCATCATCACTTCTGAAACCCTACACATACTGTTGATCAATACATACAGCACCAAAACCACCATCTACTCATCACGACAGTACCAGTCATCAAGCAAGCTGTGCCCTTCAGGATGAATATTATCATCCAAATGCTTTCCAATATAGACAGACATTCAAAATGTGACTTGAAGCAAAACTAACCTTGGTATATGCTTTGTGATGGCTGATGATCATCAGTGTGAGAAGTTTAGCTGGCTCAGCAATTCCACACCCAAGGGGGTAGAGGTCCCGCCCTAGGACAGCTGGTTGCCTGGACAGTGTAAAGGGGAAATGGGGAAGGACAGATCTGCTTCCATTTCTTTGGAGGAGCTCCTGTCTTTGTCCTCACTTTGGACATCGTCTCCTGGCTTCTAATGCGACGCATTGGTTTCCAGTGCAGATCCTTCAGCCTCCTGGTATGGACTCACACAGGTCACTGCTGCAGACCTCAGATTGAATCCTCTGGTCTCCGGAGTGCAGACACCCTCTGCACGCTTCCTCATCTGGCTCTGTGGGTGACCATAAGGCAATATTGTAAATTCTTAGACATTTGTACATCTTGTGCTCTGTTTCTCTAGTAAAACAATGACTGATACATGCTTTATATGTTGAAGCTCTATCCAGAAAATCAACCAAATGCCTGGGGGACCTTTTTATCATGGGCAGCGCTGGCAGCGGCATGGCTCAGCAGAGCAGAGCGTGTCCCCCATAGATCAGGATGGTGAGAACGTGCTTAGCACTACAGAAGTCAAGTGTGCTGACTTCAACTGAGAGGGCTGAGAAAATATTTGCCAATTATTTTCTTTTTTAGTGCTGATGATAGAATTCAGGGCCTCTCACGTGCTAAGCATAAGCATAATAATAGCAAATTTCACAATCTGTCAATCTGTTATGTACTTAATTAATATACTAACCATTCCATGATATCCTAAAAAAATTTTTAAGAAAAACACCTTGGGAATTAAAAAAAAAAAAAACTGAGAAAATTCCTGGGCCTGGCTGATATTTCAGTCTATGTGGAGAAGAACTTTTGTGAATATCAGTGGCAAAAAAAAAAAAAAAATCCACAATAAAACAATTCCCTCCAAATATATGGCACATCTTGCGTGAAACACTGCAGTGTAGTTACAGGAAAGAGGCCAAACGTAGCTCTGTAGCTTCAGGAGCTGACCAAAGAATGGACAAGGAATGGACAGCCCCAGAGGAAGGACTGGTCTTCCACAAGACCGGGATCACTTGGCCTCCGGGGGCTGAGGAGAGGGAGAGACAGGAGGCCTCCCTCAGCTTTTGTCCTGTTTGCTTTCCACTGAGGGACTGAGTGCGTCTGAATCTTGGCTTCTGCCTTTGGAGGCTCCGTCTGTTTCCAGGTCACAGCTTGAGTGCAGCCTTGATGGGCCCCACATTCCAGCTCCCGCGCTCCCAGCCCTGAGGCCAGCAGCCCTCCGGCCCTTCAACGCGGGGCTGCTCTCGAATCTGTGAATGCTTTGGAAGAGCAGCGATGTCCTTCCTTTCACCCCGGGATCCTGGGCTCCCAAATCCTTATGGCCTCAGTGACTCTCAGATGTCTTAAGATGATTGATTTTGTGCTTTTGTTTCCTTTATTCAACTATTTTGGCTGTCATTAAGGACACATTTGACCTGATATAATCAGCCATTTCGTGGAAATTTAACTGTATTTTTTTCAACGCTACATATAATTCACTCCATCCACTTCCCTGTCCTCCTCCATGTCCAAAGATGATGATCTGGGATTACATAGTGTTTCCAAGCCCCATGGAGGGTTATCAGGAAACCCCCACCCCCACCCCTGTCTCTCTCTTTTGATCCTCATCCTTAGGATTTAGCAAAGGCACCAATAACAAACTTCGTGGCAGCAAAACTCTCAATCACAGTAGCCTTCTCTTTAGACCCTGAAGGTTCACTTGAGAACCAAGTTGCTGCCCAAGGGAAATTATTTCCAGGTAAAGCAACACTTTAAAAGAGCTTTTCAAAAGAAAAAAAATTCATATTTTTTTTCTTTTTGTTTCCCAAAAGTTTCCAAAAGAAGTTTAACACTGGCTTCTTTGACTTAGACTTTGTTGCTAGAGGGAAAGAGAAAACTTTGGGTTTCCCTACAACACTTATCTCTGGCATCGCCAAGTCGGAAAGTCCTGTTTCCCCTGGTACCTGACTGGTGACTCTGAATGCCACCTACCAATTGCTTAGAAAGGCGGGTCAGTTACTGAACATGAAGACAGCTTTATCTGAAAATAAAGATTATCTAAAGCAAGAAGCTATGGACAAGGTCAAGCAACGAGCTCACCCTTCTAAAGAGCTAGACTGTGTAGGAGCTGAGACCTCGTCCAGCATACACCTCGTGCTCGTGGGTGAAATGCCAGCTCCTGGGAGAAAGATCAGGTGAAAAGCAAGCGTTAGCAATCTTTCCACTGAGGATTAAGTCAGCCCCTACAGTACCTAGGTGGATGGACCTAGTTTTCTGATTAATAGGAAGATAGACAGACAGATGATAGATAGGATGTTGACATATGTTTCCTATCATGGCATAAAGTTTCTCAACCTATAGTGCCTGAAAATACACAGAGATCATGAAAATATATGTAAATTTATCTCTTAGGGGAATGCTCTCTCTCTCTCTCTCTCTCTCTGTCTAAAACTGTGTATTTCAGAAAAAGTCTAGGGCTAGATGCTTTGATATACACCTGCAATCCCAGTACTCGGCTGAGACAGAAGGATCACTGCAAGTTCAATGCCAGCCTGAACAGTGAGCTCATAAAGAGACGTTGTCATGTGAAACAAAACAGAAAAATCTGTAAGGGGCCAAGACTGTAACGCAGACCAACTGGGACACACCCTCCTTACTCTTAACACACATCAAACATGTCTTCTCGTAGCCTGTTTTCTGCAGTTTTAACAAAATGCCTGAGACTAGGTAATTTATAAAGCACAGAGGTTTATTTGGCTCCTGGTTTCGGAGGCTGGAGGTGCCTAGTCATCTGGTATAGCTCTTGTCACTGTGCCGTGACAGGAGAGAGGGTGTCCGCGTGGTGAGTCAGTGAGTTCGTGTCAGCTCGGGAATGATTTCCTCTCTTACAAGACCACTGAGGCCACCCTCAGGGTCTCACTCTCATGACTTCGTGTGATTCTAATTCTTTCCCAGAGGCCCTAGAAATACCACAAGCATAGTCAGTCACTAGGTGGCCAAGTTTCTAACACAGGAGCTTTGGGGAAACACATTCAAACCATAGCCTCTCTGCTTGCCAACTTCCTACCACAAACATTATTTTACATTCATAAGCAAAAGAGTTAGATTCCAAGCTTTAAGCGCTTTAAGCTGTTCTCGTTGGCTGCAGGCTGACAGCTCCTTCTGGGCCCTGGGGAGCTTGGCAGCATATCCAAGAGAAAGCTTGATCCCTGAGCTGCCACCGGACCTGCTCCACCGTGTCCCTCTCGGCAGTGACAGGGGACTCAGCATAGGTCCATCCCTTGTCCACAACTAAAATACGTGAAAGCACAGCCCATCGGCAGCAAGGTTTCTCTTGCTCAGCCACTAAAGTCAAAATGAACTTGGACTTTAGCCTAGAGAAGTCTTTGAACAAGAGAAAAAAGTCCAGGAAGTTGGTTCTCCACTTTATCACTACAGGCAGGACTTCATTCTAAAGTGACCCCTGTGCTGAGCGTGGTGGCACACACCTGTGATCTCAGCACTCTGGAGGCCGAGGCAGGAGGATTGCTGTGAGTTTGAGGCCAGCCTGGGCTACAAAATGTGTTCAAGAACAGCCTGAACTGCATAATGAAAGCCTGTCTCAAAAAGATAAAATAAATTAAGATAACCTATGTGCAGCACATCTAAGTTGTCCTTAGCATGGAGCCAGCCCATACTCTGCAGCCAAGGGAACACTGTGGCGTCAAGGGGACAGGCTGACACCTTCTCAGCAGCCTGACGGTCACCTTGCTCATTCCTAGCGAATGCCCAAAGACGCAGGGTCCTGCAGTAAGTGCTCGTGGTGCCTTCGGTCACTCCTTCTCACGGAAACACACCAGATGCTCATTTGCAGTGAGAAGTGTGGGAATCAGAACAAGGAAGTGTCGCGCCAAGGCCGCAGAGCTCGTAAACAACAAGTGGAAGAACCAAGTCCACTCTCTTCCCTCTCATGCCCCCTGGAAAGCTCTCACGGAGGTCAGGAAGGGTGTGAGGTCCCCAAGGACCTCAGCAAGTCACTTAACCTCTCTGAGTCCAAATTCCCTTAACTGTTTTAAAGAGACGGGAAAAGAGGCTTTTTCTCCCCCAGGGACACACACACACACACACACACCACTCACCATTCAACACGGAGTAGGCCGCACCTGTCACCCAGAGGTGTTGGGGTTCCACCTATCCTGTCAGTTCTCAGCGGGCCCCCGCTGGCTGTCCTCCAAGCCGAATCAACTCTGATGTTACCCATCTGGGTTTAATGTCAGATTCCACAAAGCAAGGTGCAAACTGCTCCGGACACCCCTGATTCCAGATGCCAGTCACACGCTCTAGGCTGCAGCCGTGCTTTTGGTCTATGGACCATGAGCTGGCCGTCCGCGTGGCCCACACCTCGGGTCCCGCTACTGTGCTGAGCAGCTCATGGAACACAAACAAACACACACTCATGCTTACCCACTGGCGTGGGAAGGACTTTGCAAAAGGTATCGATGAACGTCAGATGGAAAAGATGCACGGGGCCGGGGATGGGGGAGGGATTAGTCGCCACCCTCCAGCGCCTCCAAACGGTGTGCTATGCAAAAGCTCTCCAAATGCTGTCCTTAGCGGGAGTCTTATGAGATCTATGCAAAAGCTCTCCAAACGCTGTCCTTAGCGGGGGATCTTATGAGATCGTCACTACATAGACACCACTGAGCTCCTCCTCTGTCATTGTGAGCAACTCAACTTTCATGGTCTTTACCACCCATAGAGGTCAGGGCGGGGCTGAGACCCCACCTCTGCATGCCGTGGGTTTTCTAATGATCACCCTTCATCCCAAACCCACCAGGGGCCTTCGGCTGGCTGCTGTTCATTCTTAGCATAAAAAAAAGATATTCCTATCACTGGGGATCTCAAGAATTTTAGGAGAGAGTGCCAACAACCAGGAGAAGAGACCAAATATAATTGTCTTAACACATCACAGTATCACAGTTGTGAAACTGGTATAGGAACAGCAAAGGGTTATTGTAATTTGTAAATGAGATTATGCACATAGACTTCATGCACAGAGCTTAGGACCAGGCTCTGTGCATAAATAGACATTAGCTATTATTCTCTGCTGTGACTAAACTCCTAAGAATTACAGGATGAAGACTTATCATTTGCAAATGAGGACTCTAAAATATACATTCGCAGGATTACAAATGTCTTTGCCATTTGATTACAATCCACGCAGAGCTGTCATGCAATGTGTTCTACACTTGAGCTTGTGGAAAGCTAACTGGACTTCCCTCTGGTCCACATTTTCCACCCAGTCTTTTAGGAACATGAAACATTTCATTATGTGCTATTAAAGTCTACACATATTCTGTGGGGGTTTTAATGCTACGCTTACCAGTCTAGAAAACATTAAAAAAATAAAAGGATAAGAAAGGAAAGATATAAGAACAGGTTGTCCTATGTGAGAGTAAAAAACATACATTAGGTTTCTTTAAACCAACAAATCCAAAACTTAGTCTCCTATCCACGACTGGAAATCTGTTCCCCTTTTCTATGTCACACTGACTGATACCATCATCATCCCAGGGAGGGAGATTTGGACATGGCCAGCCAGCCGGGCAGGTGGGTGTGACCTATCACGGACACAGAAAGAGAGAAACAGTCCTCAAGGCCTGTCCCTGGGACCAATCAGAAAATGCTAGCTTCAGTTCTTCTGACACATCATCCAGCAGGCTTTTGATAGGACAGCCTAGATTTGATGTCATCCTGAACGTGGCCCCCTGTGACCTCATGGCCACTGTCCGCTGTCACTGGCCTGCTCTCACCTGCAGAGCATAGTTCTTTTCCTATCTTTAATAAATACAAAATCTTGCAACTTTTTGCATGTTTCTTGCTCAATTCTTTGTTCAGGAGATCAAGAACTTGGAAAGAATTTCTAGAAGAAGCCTAGAGCACCCCAGGCCCCGAAAACTCCAGCAGTCAAACAAACAATGAGAAAGTCATAAGGTCTGCTTTGTGTAATTTCAATGATATAAATATGCAATGAATATATGTACTGATAGATATAATTAATATTGAGTATATAATGAATAATATGTCTATAAAATGAAAACTTTCAAGTATATTTCAAAGACAATTATTAATAACCATTGTATACCACCTCCTGAATCTGACAAATACCAACACTGTGTAATGTTTGTATCAGTTATTTTTTTATAATTATTATATAGAAATGCAGTATTATAGGTAAAATTTCCCTGTATAAAATTTTCTGATCTCATCCTTTTTTCTTTCCTTCTCTGAGATAATTACTGTGCTGAAATTTTGTTTATCACTTCATCTACTTTGGAAAGTTTCCTCCATATGTTTATATCTATAAATAATATATGCTATCCTCTGCATGTCTTAAAAAGTTACATAAAAGACATCATACCATACTTATTTTTTGGTAACTATACTTATACCACACCTTTTATTTTGCACTAATTTTTAAATAAAGGTAGCATTACACCAAGGAAATTTGAAATGCCAGAATTTTTCTATATACTGTAGCATAAGATATCCAAAGATATAGAATGCCTTTGGAATTTTGAAGTGGAATTATCAAATTAAGTCTGCTCATCTGTCTCTAAGTCTGTCCCTTCCCGCTGCATGGGTTCAGTCTGTTAATTTCTCCAGAGCTATAAGAAAACCCTCATGAAAGGGGTCTGACCTGAAAAGCCCTTGGCCTGTCCACAGCGTGGCAATGGCCATGGTAACTACTACATCAAACTGCTTCCTGGGGTCAATCTATTTAATGCTGATCTCCTAGTAATTTATTTTTATTATATTTTCTATAATATTTATCAATGTGTGATTGGAAATTAGGAAAAGAAAAAGAAGCACCCTTGTCCCCAGCTGGCCCAAAAGCTCTGCTAATAACTATCTATAGAAAATCCTGCCAGGTTTCTTACATACTTCAAGGAGTATAAAAGACCAGTTATCCAACATTTAATGGGCACAGTGGATATATTTATCTCAGTACACAGCGACACTATAAGAAATTTATACAAATTCTGTTTCCTGTTTCGCTTCAGTGAAAATTAGAGAAAGCTATTGAAAAGGTAAATGCTTGAGAGATACAGACTTTGCTTACTGATTCTCAGGATTTCAAAACCAGATCTCCAACTGAACGACCCTAATAATGTGGGCAAAGGACCTCAATAGACATCTTACCTAAGAAGGTAAATAGACGATAACACAGAAAAGAAAGAAAAAAGAAAAAGCTCCATACCCATATGGCATCACAGAAATGCAAATTTAAAGGGAGATGCCTGAATCCAGACACCGACAGCAAGGAACATCACCAGGGACAGCAGGAAGCCCTGATTGCTGGCGCCAATGCCAAGCAGTGCAACCACTTTGGAAGATGGAATCAGTTTCTTACAAAACTAAATGCATTCTTAACATATAACCCAGCATTTCCCTCCTTGTTATTCATCCAAAGGAGATGAAAATCTATATATACATGAAAACCTGTGCATAGATGTTTATAGCAGTTTTATTCCTAATTGCCAAAATGCAGAAGTAACCAATATGTCCTCCAGTGGAGGGATAGATAACTAAACCATGCAGAATCCAGAAATTGGAGTATTATTCAGTGTTAAAAAGAAATGAGCTAGCAAGCCATGAAATGACATGGAGAGAGCTTAAATCCCTATTAATCAGCAAAAGAAGCCAACCTGAAAATGGTACATACTGCCTTATTCCAGCTCTATGATGCTTTTAGGGAAAAATAGGGAGACAGTAAATAAATCAGTGATTGCCAGGGGCCAGGGGATGTACAGGGATAAACATGCAGAACACAAAGGATATTTCAAGCAGGGAGACCATTTCCGTGGTGAAGTCACGCCATCATGCATCTGTCGAGGGCCATGAAATGTACAGCACTCAGCATGAACCCTAATGTAAACCGCAGACTGGGGGCACTAAGCTGTGTGGATGAATGGTCATCGATTACAGGAACACAGCTCTCAGATGGGGAGCTGATATGGGAGAGGCTACCGGTGCCCATGGCAGATTACTGCCCTTTCTGTTAACATTACTGTGAACTGAAAAGAGCCCCACACATTGTCTATTTTAAAAAAAAAAATTCAGGTATGGAAGATGAGACTTCAGATACAGTTGTGAGCCCCACTCCTGAGGACTGTACCATGCGAGGTGTTGCCCTGAGCCATGCCGCCCTGCCTTGGAGCCAGCTGATTATGGACTGGAGCCTCCACAAACAGTGAGCTAAATAAACCTTTCCTTCTTTCATTTTGAGTGTCAAGTATTTTGTCCCAGCAATGAGAGAAAAGTAACCCAGACAGATCTTTGGAATATATTTTGATGTCTT
Organism: Hydrochoerus hydrochaeris; assembly: GCA_004027455.1. NCBI lineage: Eukaryota > Metazoa > Chordata > Mammalia > Rodentia > Hydrochaeridae > Hydrochoerus > Hydrochoerus hydrochaeris. The sequence goes on along the minus strand of PVLA01001006.1, from coordinate 148,945 downwards.
ACTCAGATATCCAGTGCACTGAGTTTGGATCAACGTGATTTTCCACCTTGTTACAAACTTCTCCTCATTTAAATGAAAAATTGAAAATTACAGATTTCCTCACTGACAATTAGAAAACTCATTTTATGATACAAATGAAATACAGTATCTCATTAAATCAGAAGCTCTGCTTGACGTACCAATACTTTTTTTAACCTGTTGATAACTTTTCACCAAGTAGCCTGGAAACAAGCCACTGTTATGCTTATGTAACAGTTGTTCAAAACTAAGGATGACATCACGTGGTGAATATCTGTGACTGTCACTCTGAGGACTCAGACAGAAAATGTTAAAAATGCTGAAACTGAAGTAAAAAGGCTTGGTTTCCAAACTCAAGTATGCTGGTAATTAGCTCCTGATGGTTAAAATTGTGTCCCTGTGCCCAGCCGCCTCTTCAGTCAACAGCAGCTGATGCATTATGGAAACATTCGTTCACTATGGTGAACCCAACCAAGCACTGTGTCAGATACCAGGAAGACAAAACTGACAAATTTATTCTCTTTGAACAATCCACAGTTGATTTTATAATTTCAAGTAGATAAAGAAAAACAAGTGACAGCTCACACCGTGATGCTTACCATAGAGTGTGGGTAGGTACACCTGAGATTGGAAGACAGGGAAGTTTTAAAGAAACACTATCTTTGTGACAGTGGTCTGGTATCTATTTCCTGGCCTCAGGAGATTTATTATCCTAAGCTTATTCTCAGTTCTGATCATCTATGAAAGAGGTAATATGTGACATTAACTAGCTGAAAACTAATTTTAAAAATCCTAATTATGTCAAGGTTGAGCAGGTGTCGAAGTGATTGTATTAGACAAACCATAATTTGTTGCAAGTTTCTTAGGTTACTGATTTGAAAAGGTCATACAGAGAGATATAACAGGAGGATTTGGGATCAGGAGGCAGAGTGTCACAGGACTCATTCTCCCATGACATCTTTCTTCCTAGTAACTTCCCTAGTTATCTGATTTTAGTTTACTGCATCTCTGATCTTGAAAATTAGTAAACATTCTGGTGCCTCTGCTCAAGTCAGATAATAGATGTGCAAAACAGCTTTCAATATATGACATTTTTAATGCATTCTGATAGTATGATTTGCATTCCAAAATTCACAAATGTCACTCATGCATGTGACTGATCATTTATAACAAGGTTGGCATTATTTTCTCTGAACTTTTGTTACTCTCTTCTCTCATTAGACAATCAGGATGAAATATTTTGAATCTGTGGATATTGTGGTACATCAAATTTTCAGCACTTAGTGGAGTGACCAGGACATAAGATACATTCAGTAAATGTGTACTGAATTAAAGGGACACATGAGATATATTCAGAACTTTATCAGTGGTAATCCAAATACTTGGGAGGAGACAGCACTTGTTAATCAGATTAAAAGTAATTCATATCTTACTATACATCACAGAAGTAATTTTTCCAGTCTCTTACCCTTACTGAAGGGACTTCAGCCCCAACCTCACAATGGTAGCCACGTTGTCACTTAGACATGTGTGCTTTGGCTTAGGCTTTAAGCATCATTGCTATTTTTGTGGGAATATGCCTCCTGGTTTGAAAAAAACAATTACCTAATTTTATGGAGTACAATTTAACTGTAAGTTGGGCACTGACTATGTATTTTGTTTTTCAGTAAATTTTATTTTTAGAAAAATTTTATTATCATGGAAAAATTGGACACAGAGTATAGAAAGTTCCCATATATCTTCTGCTGCCATATGTACATCACTCACCCCATGACCAAGATCCCAGCCACAGACTGGTACATTTGTTAAAAATCAGTGAACTTGCATTTGCACATTACCATCCCCAGCCCAAAATTTATATTCAGGTTGGGCACTGCATAGGTTTTAATGAGTACCTAGTGACATCGGTGTCATTGTAGAATCATAAAGACAGTGGCTCTGTCCACCAGGTCCTCCATGCTCCTTGGATGCCTCCTCTCCCCCAATCTCAGGCAACCACTGATCTTTTCACAGCAGTTCTGCCTTTTCCAGAATGCCACATCACTGGAATCCGTACAGTCTGTTGTCTTTGAAGACTGGATTCTTTCACTGACTAATATTCATTAAAGACTCTTCTATGTCTTTTCATGGCTTAAAAGCTCATTTCTTCATAGTGTCTTAGTTACCTTTTACTCCTCGCTGAGATAAAATACCTGCTGCCCAAAGTTGGGAAAGGAAAGGTTTATTTCTGACAGTTTTTGGAGGTTTCAGTCCACACTCAGTTGGCTCCAAGGCAGGGTGGCATGGCGGGGCCACAGTTCATGGCGGCTGCAAACAACAAGCCAGAAACCAGCAAAAGAGAGAGAGAGAGAGAGACACCTTCTTCCAGCCATTACATTGCATGCTGGCTCCACCCCTAGGCAGGTGTAGCACTGACGCCACCAATCTAAGCGCTGCGTTAGACAATGAACCAATCACAAATGCACAATGCAAATACATGATGCCTGGGGGCCACTGACATAAACCATGACAGTGTCCAATAATGATCCACCTTTTATTCATGCATTGGTCTACTGCAGTGGTTTGGCTGGGGCTCCAGTTTGTTCTCTACTGGTTCACGTGTTGGGGCTTCAGGCTGCCGTGGTGCAGCAAGGCTGAAAGATGGTGGATCTTTAAGAGCAGGAGCACAGTGAGACCTGGTAGTTGGCCCTTCCCCATTCCCTGGCTTCCTTTCTCCTCCAACACATGCTCTTCCCACAGTGGAATTCACAGGAAGTCCCTCCCCTGGCCTCCAAAATGGGGAACTAAATAAACCCCTCTTCTTTATTATTATCCAGCCTCAGTTATTTCATTACAGTAACAGAAAATGGGCTAATACACCTACTGAGACACCTTGCTTGCTTCCAAATTCCAACAATTATGAATAAAACTGCTATAAACAACTACATTTCCAGCTCATTTGTGCAAATACCAAGAGGTATGAGTGGTTGCTGTACAGTAAAAATATGTTTGATTTCATAAGAAACTGCCAAACTGACCTCCGGGGTATACTGTTTTGCTTTCCTACCAGCAACAAATAGAGATTCTTGCTTCTTGCCATTCTTGCCATAATGTGGTATTATTAGTGTTTTGAATTTTCACCAAGTATGTAGTGTTATCTCCCTGTAGTTTTAGTTTGCAAGAACTTTGTCATTTATTTACTTATTTATTTATTTTTTTTTTTTTTGGCACTGGGAATTGAACTCAAGACCTTATGCTTGCCAAGCAGGTACTGTGCCACTGAGCTATATCCCCAGCTGCAAGGACTCTCTGAACAGAGACCTGGCAACACAGAAAATAGTTCTGAGAATCAACAAATGGGACTATATCAAATGAAGAAGTTGGTAAGAGTATAAACTAGTACAACCCCTAGGGAAATCAGTCTGGAGCTTCTACAGAATACTAAAACAAGAAATTGCATTTGACCCAGCTAACCCTTCTGTGTATCTTCCCCAAAACAGTGAAAGATATCATATTACAGTAATACATGCAAACTCATGTTGATAGTAGAACAAAACTGGGAAGTGGCTTATTTGTCCATCAAGAGATGAGTAAAAAAAGAAAATGTGGTATTTAGCCACAGTGGAGTGCTACTGGGTCAGAAAGAAACATAAACTTGAGTCACCTGTAGGAAGATGGGTGTACCCTGTGGCTGTAATATTACATGAAATAAATCAGACATACAAGCTTCAACATCACATGGTTTCTCTTCTATAAGAGATCCAAAGTGTACCCAAAGTACCAAAGATAGATGGCAGGAACTAGGGAGATGGGTCGTGCTCAGCGGGGAAGGGAGGGTTGTGCCATGTGCACCACCAACACCACCCAGGGAATGGGAGCACTGTGTCAGCAAACAGGGCCTAATATAAATAAATAAACAAATGAATAGTGTTTGTTGACTTTTCTGAGTCTTTTGCCTCTAATACTGATATCTAAAGTTTGCTGCAGTTTAAATAGCACTGCATGAACTCTACAGTTGAGGATTGTCAACATGACAGTAATCGACTCTTCCTAGCCATAAAAATGTAATGACTTCCCATGTGCTTAGTTTTTCCTTTCATTTCTTTCACCAGAGTTACATAGTTTTCCTCACATAGATATCATGTATACATATATATATAATAGGTATATAATTTTATTTATAGCTAAGCGTTTGCTTTGGAGGATGCTAGCTTAGATGGTGCTATGTTTTTAATTTCTGAGCCCAACTGTTCACTGCTGGTATACAGATAATTTCTTTGTCTGCAGAACCAGCTGTGCTCTGCAATGTTTCTGTAATTTCTTATTTGTTCTGGGAAGTATGGGCTCGTGTTTGTTCATATATTTTACATGGATGCTGGTGTCATCGGAGGACAGAGACCATCTTCTTCCTCCCTCCCATTCATTATTCCTATTGTTCTTTTTTTCTTGTTTTACCACGTTAACTAGGATCCTCAGTACAACCATGAAAAGCAGGGGTGAGAGGGGTTATTGCCTTGTGCTTGGTCTTAGTGCGAAAGCTTTTTGTTTGTAAACATTCAGTATGATGCTAGCCATGGGCATTCTGTAAATATTGGTGTTCATTTGAGGATGTCCCTCTTATTCCTAAATTGATGAGAATGTTTAATCATCAATCAGCGTTGGGCTTTGTCAAAAAAATTTTTACATTTACCGATATGCTCCTGTTTCTTCCTTAGCCTGTTGATGTGATTGATCGCATAGATTGGCGTTTGATGACTGTATTTTCATCATTGCTCATTTTTACGGCACTCAAGGGAAAACTTGGAGAGCTCTAGAGTGTAGGTAAATCCTCAGATGCCCTTGATAGTCCTCATTCTGGAAACTGTTTCTGTTACGAATGAAGAGAGAAGCTCTTTCAAGCAGAAAGGAACTATGAGAAGAGTGATTTACAGCATGAAGGCCATGAATAATTGATTTATCACATCATTTTTAGGTCATCGAAAGAATACAATTCAATTTAAAAGTAAGATGTTAAGCACTGTTTTGCATCATGTGAAAAACTTGCATGCTGACTATTTTACTTCCAAACAGTTGTGCTAAGGCAGGGGTCCCTCGTTAGAAGCAGAGTGGTTTCCATTATCGGATGCACGAGTCAGCAAGAGCACGATTTGTAAGGAGGATTTGGTTTTAGAAAAGATCTAAAACCAATCTTAGGAGCTGGAAGGGAAATCAGGAGCTCAGGTCTACAGACGATGGTGTGTTTTCAAGTACAGTATTTTACTATAGTGGACTCTAGATTTTCTCTAGAGAAGAAAATGAGAATTCTAAATAAAATATTAATTACCAGATGAAACAATCCTCAATATAATATATTCTGATACAAGTGTGGTGTCCCTCACACGTGCAGATACTGCGCTGTTCCTCTGGTGTAGAAAACCAAACATGTAATTATAGGGTTAGACCGGGGCGTGTGATAGGTGTCGTGAACTAGGAAAAAAATGCTCAAATGGGGGAGGGGAGTGGGGAAGAAGGGAAAAGGGAAAGAATGAGAAAATAAGGCAAAAATGGAAATGAAGATTTTGTAAATGGGGCGAGGAGGTGGGTTGAATGGAGGGTCGGAGGGTGCGGAAGTTTCAAGTTATATCAGGTCCAGGTGCGGGTCCTCTCTGATGAGTGTGATCACCATGTAGATCTAAAATGTGCCAATAAAATCTTACTGGAGAACAAAAGAGATTAGGATGTCCCTAAGAATGCAACTTTTGTTTTTTAGGAAAGTATTCATCATGTTGAGTGAAACAAATCAGACATACAAATTTAGATATCTCATCATTGATAGGAGAAGCCCAAAATACAAATAAATTAAAGAGAAAGATCAAAGACAATAGGACACGGAAAATCCTTTGCAAATGGGAAGGGGACCCAGAGATGGAAGGGAAGGAAGAGAAGGAGAAGGGGATTCAAAGACGAATTAGATGCATTATGTGCACGCACTGGTCTTTACAATGAGTGTCGTCATTATATGCTGCAAACATGTAGCAATAAAAAAGAGTATCTATAATGCAAACCCCACGCGGATGGACTAAACAATGCGGATTACATATTTTATAAAATGTATGTGATCAAGCTTAATACCAATATATTATTGAAACCAAATGCTCCCAGGAAAGTCAAATTAGAAGAAAACGTCCTTAACTTAATGAAAGGTAAGTTGTATGTGCACAGCCATGCGTCCTGCAGCACACTTTGCAGTAGCTAAGCCTTGGAAACGGTCTCAATGCCTGATGCCCGTCATCAGATGCATGAATGAAGCCAATGTGGTTTCTACATGCAGAGCAGTCCACTGGGCCATAAAAGGGATAAACTCGGGCCATTTTAAAAGTAAATAGATGCACCTTGAGACCATACTTTCAAGGGAAATAAATTAGACACACATTTAAATATCACAGTGTTTCTGCTGTGTGAGAAACAGAAAGTACAAAATGGGTGATAGACACCGGAAAGTAGGAAAAAAATGTTTAAATGGGAAGAGGAGGAAGGGGGGAGGTGTGAAAAGGGGAAAAGGAAAAAAGAGAATAGAAGGAAAAAGTGGGAACAAAGCTTTTGAAAATAAGAAGAGGGATTGAAGGGAAGGGAATGAGGGGAAAAAGAATCAGGATAGATCACACAGAGGTATAAATTCCCTCTAACGAGTGTGATCATTATATCAAAAGTGTATCAATAACTAGAAGAAACAAAGAAATAGGGCAACCCATTTGGAACCTTTCCTGTCTCTCTGGAGTTATTTCTATTCCTCATTCCCCCGTTCCTATTCTCTATTCTGTCTCTCCAATAAATTTTCCTAGTCTTCAAAAAAAGAAAAGAAGAACAGAAAAGAGAAAGGAAGGAAGGAAGGAAGGAAGGAAGGAAGGAAGGAAGGAAGGAAGGAAGGAAACAAAAGCTAAAGATGTAGGTCTACAGTGACTCTTGCACTTATTGGACAAATACAACATGCATCCTCTTTCCTGTCTGGAACACGGCAGGCACATCAGTGATAGTCATTCCCTTATTTATTTGTAAGTTTATTGTTCAACTAGTAGGTACAAGGTCCTTTCTCCATGCTGGACACATTTGTAGACATTGGAGATGAAAACAGTGAACAAAACAGACAGATGCCCTCACTTCCTGGCGCAGAAGATATATTCACTACTGAGAGTAAAATATAGCAAACAGTTTACCCCACAGGCGATGGTTAGTAGGTGTATATGCTAGAGAGAAACATTAAGCCAGAAAGAGAAAGAGAGGAAGTGTTGGCATGGGTGTGTGTGTCATCTACTCTTAAACGTCCCAAGGATTCTGTCACAGCAGTTACTTTCTTGTTGCTGGGACACCATATTCAGCCCCACAATATAAAGGAAGAAAGGATTATTTTAGCTCACAGTTTGTGGAGGTTTCAGACCACAGTCAGCTCCAAGACAGGACCACAGGGCAGAGGGGTCTGGCAGAAGGAAAACAGCTCATGGCATAGTGTGCAAAAAGCAGAGAGAAATCAAGGGAGAAATGGGAAGTGACAGACCCAGGCCACCTACCCAGTCACCCACCTCTTCCACCCAGATCCCCCTACCAGCGAGTCTGTTACAAAGCCGCATCATCCAGTCACCTGTGAGCATGTGAGACTTTGGGGATATTTTGGACATAATCTATGACCATCTGTGATCAGAGACTGGAGTGAAGTGAAAGAGCCCACAAGGCAGGCATTCTGAGGTAAGAACTTTCCAGAAGGATGGGGAAGGGTGTGTAATACAGATGTCGGACGAGGGAGAGACGAGTGAGTCACCCCGGTCGGGGAACACAGGGCAAGACCCAAGTTCAGGTCCTGCAAATGCAGTGGCCTGGGAGGTCCTCAGGCAAAGGGCAGCTGCCCAGTTCTGGGCATGTGAGGCGTGCCGTGTACCTAGATCAGCAGGGCCACGCCCTGAGCAGCCCGAGGGAGCCGAGGAGCCAGGGGCTCTGCAGGGTTAGGAGGATGTGGGCGCAGAAATACAACTTCAGGTAGAAAAAGAGAAACAAAGATATAGGAGACAATAAAAGTGGTTTCATTTGCAGATGACTTTTGTATTTTAAAGAAAAGAAAACAAAACAAAACAAAGGAGAGTAAAGAAAATCAGAACAGAACAATGCAAGCTATACAGGACTTGAAAACAAGACAACAGGAAGTAAACAGTGGCTGCCATAATGTCTCTCGTTTTCTTCAAAATAACTGTCCATACCTTCACACACAATAAAATCAGAACAAAACAGATGACATTTTTGACACAAAGAAACAACAAAATCAACAGAAAAGTCTGGGAACAATTAGAGATTTTCTGTCTAGAAAATCACCTTATGATAACAGCAGTATTCTTCTATAAGGGAACAAATAACCAATGAAAAATCAATGTATAAGCAATGAGAAAATATTATAGAAATCACATCATTTATAACAGTAAATTTTTTAACTCTGCAGTGTGTAGGCTCTAATCAAATGCAACTATGGTCTATGGAAAAAGTTTAACTTTTTAAAAACTTAATTAAAGACATAAAGAAAGACTGGAATTCACTGGTATATGTCATGTTCAGGTTTTCACATTTAAAGATATCAATTGTCTCCCAAGAGATGAACACATCAATAGGCACCATGCAGGGTGTGAGGAGGTCCCCCCAAGGAAGACTGGGGACCTCAATATGCCCCCCCACCCCTGCATACAGTAAATTTGCTGATTTTTCTCACAGAAAAGCATTTCAGGATGTGTCAAGAAGAGGCATAAGCAGATGCATTAAGCAGCAGCAAAAAAGTTCACAGGAAGAGAGGGAGTGAGACCAAGAAGACCTGTGTCTGAGGCAATTGTGGTGATTTTGTGGTGGAAATCTGCGGAACTGGTGAGAAGGCCAGATTAGGTGAAAGTCCTAATTTACAGGTGAAAGAAAAGCAAACACCCAATTTACAGGCTTATTGAATCTTTTTAAAATAGGAATTTTGGAGTTGCCTGGAAGAGAAAAAAAAAAAAAATCACACTGCAGACTTGGGTAACTTTGTTTCTTAAAGTTGCAGTTAATCTGTAAAGTAACATTTTTAAGTTTACCATACATTTTACCAAAGCAAGCACACAGTACAACTTTTAAATTGCAATTTTTTTGTCTCCTTTCTATCTTTATTACTTCTACCCTGCTTAATGTTTCCTCTAGCAGCAACAACCAATTTAAACATACAATAGGAATTAAAATACATTGTAAATAGCAAGAAATCTTCTTAGCTACTTTAAGAAAATTGATCAAGAGCTCTAAGAGAAACACTGAAAGTCTATAAAATACTTTGAAGAAAATTTACATAACATAGCAATATGCCATGTCCAGGAATGAGGCTAATTAGCATAATAAATGTGTTACTTTTTTTCCAAAGTAATTTGCAAATCTAATTCTATTCCAATAAAAACTCCACACAAAACTTTTCTAAACTTTATATGAAAATGTAAAGATACATAAATAGTTGCCAGTTTTAAAAATAAAGGAGAGGAGACAAATTTGGTTAGATCTGAGGAAACATCAGAAGCTGAAGAAATAGGTTACAGTAGCTAGGCATCCTATAATCCTACCACAAAGCAGGAGGGTCACAAGTTCTAGTCCCTCCTGGGTAACTTAGTAAGACATAGTTCAAAATAAAAGCTAATATCAGAAGGGCTGGGGGTGTATCACTGTGTGAGGCCTCCTAGTTCAATCTCCAGTACCAAGAGAAAAAGAAAGAAGAAAGAAAGAAAGAAAGAAAGAAAGAAAGAAAGAAAGAAAGAAAGAAAGAAAGAAAGAAGTTAAAGTGTAGCACGAAAGGAAAAGTCAAAACAAACCTACCGAACATAATGGGCGACCAAACACAGCCTTGAGGACACAAGGAACTGATTTATCACTGAGGCAGCACTCGCCACACTGCAAGGAAAGACCACCTGGTAAAAGATAAGGGTGCATAGAGTCACTCATGATATGCAAATAAATTTGGGGTTCTAGCTCACATCATGCACAAAAGCACATAAAACCTAGCCTTAAAAATCTTCTGAGCTAAGAGAACATCTCTAAGACCATGTACTTTTAAGTCAAGTGAGCTAAGTAGGCAATGCACAGAAAGTGACATGTGAAGGGTAACAGACATGTCATGAGGGGCTTAAAATATAAGTAACAGAAAAGTTTATTCCAGAAGGTGCCACGACCCAACGCAGCTCCTGAAGTTCTGGGTGAAGGACCGTGAGAGGATGAGAATAAAGAAGAGACAGAGCTGGGGTCAGGGGGAGCCCTCACCCTCCCGATGGGAGGAAGGAGCTCTCGGCCACTGCAGCGCCTTTACTTATATACTGGGACAGATGCTGTCAGTTTCAGCCCCTCTGCCCAGCAACCCATGGCTTGGCAGGCCTGGGCCCCTGCCTTCTTGGTGCTGGAACAGCTGGTTCACATAGCTTGTTTTGGTCTTTCTGTTTTTTCTGGGCTGGCCTTGCTTTAGCCCCACACATGTGATCAATCTCCAGCTTTAACGGCTCCCAACAAGAATGACATTAAACTACTCAATATAATTTATAACCATTATATTGGCAAAAAAAATAGGAAGAGAGAAATGTTAAATTTGGCTTTACTATGGGAGAAAGGAAATTCACCTGCAGGTAGAGGTACAGATGAACACAGTCATCCTGGACAGCAACCTGAGAAAGTAAGTAATAAAACCCCCTTTTCATATACATCTCAAAGAAAATTGCCCAAATATCCATAAGGAGCCTCAGCATTATATATGGAATTAGGGAATTCATAACCTAAGTCTGCAATATGGATGGATGGATGGATGGATGGATGGATTTGTGGATGGGTGGGTGGATGGATGGATGGATTTGTGGATGGGTGGGTGGATGGATGGATGGATGGATGGATGGATGGATGGATGGATGGAT